>JANAVB010040417.1:7226990-7482394 GCA_029216955.1 Iris pallida
GTTCAAGACACAGTTCAAGAAGAAATTCTTCTCGACCACTGCTAGAGTAGCCATGGGGCTACGATTCCAGAACATCCAGCAGGGGAACCGTTCTGTTGATGACTATGCGGGAGAGTTTAGTCGCCTGAGCCGTTTTGCTCCTAGTCTGGTTGCTGATCCAGAGGAGATGACCCGTAGGTTTTGCCATGGTCTAGTTCCAGACATTGGCATTCTTATAGTGGCAAACGGTACGACTGACTACTACCAGAGCCTAGAGTTGGCCCGGAGCATCGAGGAGCGTCTTCTGTCATGCAAGAGGCCGGCTTCTGTACATCATGAGGGACCGTCCAAGCGTCAGGCTTTCCAGCAGAGAGCGCCGACGCCACAGCAGACTTACCGTCCCCCTACACCACATCATCAGACCCCGCCAGTTAGAGCCCCGGGACCCCGACAGCAGCCGAAGGGAGGTTTTTGTGCATTCTGCAAGAGGGTAGGCCACGACGCTTCCATCTGCAGGAAGAAGTTGGGGCAGTATTTGGCTTGTGGGTCTGCCACCCATCAGCTTCGAGAGTGCCCAGTAGCGAAGACTAGAGGACCGCTTCCAACTCAGCAGCAGAGGTTCGGGCAGCATCTGCAGCAGCAGAAGGGACCTCAGGGGAGAGTTTATAGTCTAGCCATCGAGCCAGAGCCGGAGCAGGTTTCGGAGCCGGATTACTTAGCTGACGTCATCACAGGTCATATTTATTTGCATACTTTTCTAGCTGTATGTTTGTTTGATTCTGGTGTATCTCATAGCTTCCTATCATTAGAGTTTATGCATAAACATCATCTAGTAGCTACACCTACTGCGGAGATTAGTAGAGTGATGACGGGAGGAGGACCAGTGCCTATTAGATCTATCTATAGATGTTATATTTTTATAGCCGGGAGAGAGTTCAGGGGGAGATTCTTTGTGATGCCACTCCCCGGTTATGATATCATATTGGGGATGGACTGGCTTAGCTACGCCCATGCAGCTATAGATTGCCATGAGGGTAGTATTTTGTTCAGTCCCCCAGGCACAGCACCATTCAGTGTCAGGAGGACAGGGCCGGAGATCAGCCTAGAGCCGAACTGTTGTGCGACAGTCGGGGACGCAGCACCGCCACACCCTATTATTAGGAAGTTTATGGATGTATTCCCAGAGGATCTTCCAGGACTTCCGCCTGACAGAGATGTGGAGTTCACTATAGATTTAGTGCCGGGTTCATCACCAGTATCCCGGGCTTGCTATAGAGTAAATCCCAAAGAGGCCATAGAGATGAAAGAGCAGATTGATGACCTGTTGAAAAAGGGTTTCATTCGATCCAGTACTTCTCCATGGGGAGCACCAGTGCTCTTTGTGCCTAAGAAGGATGGTACAGTCCGGTTGTGTATTGACTATCGGGCCTTGAATGCCATCACCATCAAGAACAAATATCCTCTGCCCAGGATAGATGATTTGTTCGACCAGTTGAGCGGGGCGAAGGTGTTTTCCAGGATAGACTTGAGATCCGGGTACCACCAGGTGAAGGTTAGGCCAGCAGACATCCAGAAGACGGCGTTCAACACGAAGTACGGGCAGTACGAGTTTCTGGTGATGCCATTTGGTCTCACAAATGCGCCAGCTGTCTTTATGAACTTGATGAATAAGACATTTCACCAGTATCTGGATAAGTTCGTCGTAGTGTTTATCGACGACATCCTGATATACTCGAAGACGCCAGAGAAACATGCAGAGCACTTGCGGATAGTTTTGGGGATTCTGAGGCAGGAGAGATTGTTTGCCAAATTACCGAAGTGCGAGTTCTTTTTAGACCGAGTAGAGTTTCTCGGCCATGTAGTCACTGGAGATGGAATCTCGGTGGATCCCAGGAAGATTGCTGCAGTTGAGACGTGGAAGGCTCCGACGTCAGTTTCAGAGATCAGGAGCTTTCTGGGTTTAGCAGGCTATTATAGAAAGTTCGTCCAGGACTTTGCTAGGATAGCTGAACCCATGACGAAGCTGACGCGGAAGGACGCAGAGTACATCTGGTCAGAGGACTGCCAGGCGGCATTTGAGGAGCTGAAGAGGAGGCTGACGACCGCTCCAGTTCTGACGTTACCTTCAGGTTCTGGAGGTTTTACCATTTTCAGCGATGCTTCTGGGAAGGGGCTAGGATGTGTCCTACAGCAGCATGGGAAAGTAATTGCTTATGCATCTAGGCAATTGCGGACTCATGAGAGGAATTATCCTACCCATGACCTAGAGTTAGCTGCGGTGATCTTTGCACTCAAGTTATGGAAACATTACTTATACGGAGAGCGTGTGGAAATCTTTACTGACCATAAAAGCTTGAAGTATGTGTTCACGCAGAAAGAGCTGAACATGAGGCAAAGACGATGGTTGGAGTTGATGAAGGACTTCGACATCGATTTACAGTATCACCCCGGAAAGGCAAATATGGTGGCGGATGTGCTGAGCAGGCATCCGATGGCATGGTACCTGATGATTGATCGGCATTTGCGGGAGGATCTGGAGAAGCTCGGTATCGAGCTAGTTCGGCCATGATCAGTGATACAGATGATGGCGCTTGACATTCAGTCAGGATTGATGGAGCAGATCCGGGAGGCACTGTCTACAGATGAGAGCCTTCGCAGACTTCGACCCCAGGCGTTAGCTGGATTGCTAGATGACTTCACTATAGCAGAGGATGGATCCCTAAGGCATGGCAGCCGATTGTGCATGCCGAAGGGAGAGCTGGTAGAGGCAGTCTTGCAGGAGGCACACCGATCGAGATATTCTATTCACCCCGGTGCTAACAAGATGTACCGTGACTTGCGGAAACATCTTTGGTGGCACGGGATGAAGAGGGATGTATCACGTTTCATCTCGAGATGCCTAGTTTGCCAGCAGGTCAAGGCGGAGCGCCAGAGGCCAGCTGGTTTGTTGCAGCCGTTACCCATTCCCGAGTGGAAGTGGGAACATATTACGATGGACTTCGTTTCAGGGCTTCCTTGTTCCCAAGGAGGGAAGGATGCCATCTGGGTCATCGTAGACAGGCTGACGAAGTGTGCGCACTTCATACCCTTCAAGGTGGAGCTTTCCACCGAGAAGTTGGCGGAGCTATACATGCAGCAGATAGTTCGCCTACACGGAGTGCCGGTGAGCATCGTGTCAGACAGAGACAGTAGATTCACATCCCACTACTGGAGGAGCTTGCAGGAGGAGTTGGGCAGTAGGCTCAAGTTCAGTACGGCGTACCATCCACAGACAGATAGGCAGTCCGAGAGGACGATACAGACACTGGAGGATATGCTGAGGACTTGCGTGCTGGACTTCGGAGGATCATGGGAGAGCCATCTGCACTTGGTAGAGTTTTCATACAACAACAGCTACCAGGCCAGTATTGATATGTCTCCTTTCGAGGTGCTATATGGACGACGATGCCGCACACCGCTCTTTTAGGATGATGTCGGAGACAGAGTTATGCTCGGACCAGAGATGATCACGGATGCAGCAGAGAAAGTCGGGATGATCAGAGACAGGCTCAGAGTAGCTCAGGACAG
The DNA here is from genome assembly GCA_029216955.1 of Iris pallida. Classification (NCBI taxonomy): domain Eukaryota; kingdom Viridiplantae; phylum Streptophyta; class Magnoliopsida; order Asparagales; family Iridaceae; genus Iris; species Iris pallida. Next base: position 7,230,537 of record JANAVB010040417.1, read on the forward strand.
GCAGAAACACTGGGCTGATGCTAGTCGCAGGCCGATGGAGTTCGCAGACGGTGATATGGTGCTAGTGAAGATATCACCTACTAGAGGGACGATCCGGTTCGGACGAGGAGGGAAGCTGAGCCCCAGATACATCGGGCCATTCGAGGTACTTGGCAGGATCGGAGAGGTAGCTTACAGGGTTGCACTTCCACCCAATCTAGCAGGAGTTCACGACGTCTTTCACGTATCTCAGCTGAGGAGATATGTTCCAGACCCCAGTCATGTGCTAGATCATTCAGAGTTGGAGGTCGGACCGAGCCTTACAGTTTCTGAGCAGCCAGTGGAGATATTAGACCGGAGAGAGAAGAGGCTGAGGAACAAGGTTATACCCCTAGTGCGAGTAGCTTGGAGCCGTCACTCCCCAGGTGAATCTACTTGGGAGAGGAAGTCGGACATGAGGGAGAGATACCCTTACTTGTTCGATCCAACCGCTGCGAGGGAACCACCCGTTCCCGCTTGATACCTTAGAGGTTAGTTTCGATCGCAGCCTTAGTCATTTTGTTGCATTGCTTGTTATGTTAGAATGTTGTCGGGTCTTCAATCCTTGTGAATTTCGAGGACGAAATTTTTCAAGGAGGAAAGACTTGTAAGCCCCTGATTTTCAAATTCATTTTTTATTTATGTTAATTAAATTTTAATGTCATTTATAGCCTTAAATAAATTATTAGGAATTTTTAGAAATTTTTCTAGAATTTTTAAATAATTTTAAATGAGTTTTAAAATACAAAAATATTGATTTGTAATTTTCTAAAATGTTTTAATATCAATTTGCAATTATTAGAATTATTTTAATACTATTTTGTAATTATTCAAATTATTTTTATATCAGTTTGTAATTTGTTAATTGTTTTAAACTAATAAATGCAAATGATTATTTGCATATACTACTGCGGGGACCTATTATGCAATAACCTAAATTCTAGGGGACCTAAGTGTAAACCTAAACCCCCCCACGATCGGGCTCACCTGCCCCCGACGACCAGCCACGTCGCCGGCGACCGACCCCGATCTTTCCCGCCTTTCCCGGCCATCCCCACCGCCCTAAAAACCTATAAATAAACCCCCCTTCCTTCCTAAACCCAAACCCTAGCTCTACACCCCACCACAACCACCGCAGCCCCTCGTCTCCGACCTAAACCCTAGACCTAACCCTAACTCCGGCGACACACCACCACCAGCTCCACAGCCACCTACATCGACCACAACCGCCACCGTTCGACTCGCCCTGTCACGCCGAACCCAGCGCCACTGGAGCGCCCCGACCCCGACGCCTACTCCGCCGGCCAGCACTCTCAAACTCCCCCGACTAGCCGGACACGTACGTGTCGGTTTGTCTTCGTGTCTATTTGCGTCTCGATTCAGCATGGGTGACTTGTCAGGACACGGGTGATCCTTTGGTAAGCTTGGACATGTAAATCGATGCTCGTGCGTGTCGTGCATAGCACGGACACGCAGACTCTGTGTCCCAAACTGTCAGGACACAGAACGATATTTCGTGTTACTATTTTTAACAACTAAAACCTAATAAAATCTACCTAAAACCTATTCCTAACACAGCGGGCCGCTGGCCCACTGGCCAGCGCGCAGTAATCAAAACACCCCCCCTTCCTGAGGACAGGGTTCGAGCCCCCCCTCCTTTCTGTCTTCTTTTCTTTTCTGTTTCTTTTCTTTTTCTTTTTCAGTTTTATATATATATTTATATATATATATATGTATATATATATTAGTATATATATATATATGTGTATATACTGCTTTTGACAGTATTTTATATATATGTATATATTTTATAATTAGTAAATTTTATATAAATATGTTTGTATTTATATATATATTCATATATGTATGTATTATGTATATATGTATATATTTTCATGTATATATATATTAACATATATATACACTTTATTGTTAAGTATTTTCCTATATATGTATATATATTTATACATATATATATATATACCTTATAAATTAAGTATTTTTCCTTATATATCTATATATACTTTTAGCATAGGTCTGTATATATTCTTTTGTACAAATTAGCCTTATTAAAATAATAATATTTATTTTGCACTATAACCAAATTATATTTTTATTGTATTTAAATTACTGCAACCATTTGGTGTCCAAGCCTAGCATGGGTATTTGGGCTCAAATGTGTTTTCACACATTCAAGACCTGTACAAGTCATATTGGACTTGATTCATGGCCTTGGGTCCTGTATTTGAACTTTGGTTCAAATTATATACATGGACAAAATACGCAGATAATTAATTATTGTGTGCATTGCTGTTTTTGATTTTCTAAAAATACTTAAAATATTGCTAAAATTATGGAAAAATAGTATTTAGATACTATGTTAAGTTAGCTAATTTAGTATAATTTTTGTAGTATTTAATTTACTGTTTTGCCACTAGTTTGGCATATGAAACCAAAACTCATTTTCTGTATACTTAGGAAAACTGATTTTTATAAAATATTTGTACTGGTTAATAAATTCCAAAAAAATTATAATAAATTTCTATGATTAACAAGGATCACCTTGGTACTTTACTTTAAGAAAAACTAGGCTTTTTGCCTATCTCTAAAATTGTTAGAACTCAATGATCTTTTGATTTATTTATTGATTAATTACGACTTGTAGCTTTTTGTGTTATTTGGAGTTTTAGTCGTGTTAAACCCCATCCCTCACTAGTATAAAGATCCTAGAAAGTTAGTTAACATAGTGTGTCACCCCACATTGGTCTTCTATGCCAAGTCATCATTTTGGCTAGGTGCCCAGTCACAAGTCGTGTCGCACCATTTAGTGTCCTAGTGTTTTAGCTTAATGTAAAACTAAGTTATTATATTTTACTTCTACAGCGACGAGTTACTGGACATCCAAAGCATTGTTATCGCAGCTTGTTTTGTTTTGCTTTGCTAGAGGCAAGTACTTTCTACGAACTTTACATACTGCTATAAACCATAAAACTGTGAATCACCAACCATGTTAAATGCTGATCCTTGGGGTAGCAAGTTAGAACTTTACATGTTGTATTACTTTCAGTCTTTACCATGTTTATACCGTATCTCATAATTTCTCTCACATGCTTAAATAACGGGTTAAGGGAAAACTGCTAGTAGTGTACGTGATCATGACCCCCTTCTCCGTATGTATTTACCGAACACCGTTACATTCTATATGTATCTGTGTCGTATGTCTGGTCCCGCATTTGTGTATGGATATACACCGATGCCGTTATGTGTACGTATGTGCACATCAGAAAATTGATATGTACCGCTGTACATCCTGATTACCTATTGACTGATCACTCACCTACTACAGTTTTAAACTTTAAAATGTATATCTATCACCATGCTAAAACATACCTAAAACTGAACCAACATGATATGTCATTTCCTTTTCATCACATGATCAGTATTATATGTTTGTTAGATTTAGTACTTGCTCCCGTCCTGACAGGATAACGTTGTAGGTGTCCTTACTGAGGAGGAGTTACTCTGTGACACATACTATGGAGATACTGCCGAGGACCCGGCTCTGCTTTACGAGGATGTTCCTGCAGGGAACCTCGCCTAGTTGTCTTTTGTTTACTTAGACTTTTGAGAGTAGACATGTATTAGACTATATCATTTTGTAACTGGACATGTATCCAGTTTTACATTTCAGTTTACTTGTACTTGGATATTTTACTATATACGATGACTTTTGTGTTTGGAGCATTTATGATTCTTCTTCACTTATAGAACTGTTAGCACATTTAGTCTTATCCTGTTGTCTTTAGAACAGCTTACTACGTTTTATCTCAACGTAGGCTGGACATGACTCGGCCTGGCCCAACAATTTGGGTAGCGGATCGTGACACAAACTCTGTCAGAGAATAATACAAATATGCCAACACTGCGGCTCCCCATGCATTGCGTGTCGGTTGGCCCAAATTTTTAAAAAAAGGAAGAAGCCGAATAGTAATCCGATATCTAGTTGCGTTCGGGAAGAGAACTGAACCACATAGAGCGAGTAGATATGCCATTGTGCAACAAATAATTTGAACACGTACAGTAGTATGAGATCCATATTCTAAATATAAATACATAAATAAATGAGTGAAATTAAATACCCGTTCTTCGTTTACGTTAACTGGACCGTCAATAGTATGGTTAAGATCCATGAAGTTTCTGTTCAACCAGTTTATAGTGACGTCTGTCACGCCCCAGAACCAGAATACTGGAGAGCGGGGGAATGACTCAGCCAGCTACGTATTACGGGTAGATGAATACCGTATAATACGATCAATGCTGTCTAACCAGACGAGGGGGTGCATACTACATAAAGTCTTACTATGGTCATTACACATCTATTGTCTCAATCATTTAAATAAGAAACAGAAATAGAGAACATGTAAGATAAAGCAGTAAGGCGTCCCAAACGCTCTGTCATCATGTTCTTGATATCTGGCTTTACAAAATATAGCCAGATTGATGTAGCAAAAGTATACACAATTGTTACCAGCTGCAGTCTGACTTTAGTTACAATTATGTAAAAGTAAGTACAAGACAATCCGACTAACATGTCGGTGCCAAACGGCCAAGTATAAAGTAAGTGACAAAACGAACGGTGAAGTAAGGAACCCACTCGAGTCCTCCTGCGATCATCCCTCTAGTGTTGACCATCTTGGAGGTAGAAGTAAGCTGGATCCTCGGGGACCGGCTCTAAATCTGGCCATGCAAAACCAGAGAGGTTAGACCTCTAATAGCAAGTACCACAAGGAAGCACGACATGAGAACTAAAACTAGTAAGTAAGAGAATATAATAATAGATCTCTGCTTTTCACTAGGATTCACATCACATCACGACACTTCGAACCAACCTCCCAACCAAACAAGGACAGAAGTTGGCCCGTCATGTCCTGACATTCTGATCATCCCAGTTAGGTAACAGAGTAGGTACAGTGCACAAACAAATCAATTTAAACGGCCATTCAACTACTACGGCTTGCTATTGTGAGTCCCAAGTTATCCTGGAATAATGCAATTAGGGACTCCTCAGTTCTTACCATGTGCGAGCAAGGCTAGTCTATCCAGTCAATCATGTGCGCCATGCATGAATTAGACGAGTCCTAGCAGGACGCCCGTCAATATACAATATACAATAATAATAAAAGCAGATACTGTTCCCTGCCCGTGTGGCAGTTTTACAGTATCTGTGGAAACCAGCCGGCCCGTCGGGTATTACTTGTCCCAAGGGGGCTGCCATATAAGAACTCGGGAATCCATTCTCTCCATGCCATCATTATTTTATTTAACTTAATAGTCCCTACGTTGAGTGAAATCCCATGCCGTGGATCATGGTCATTCAAATGAGTACTTTCGTACGGGGTACGATATGCACAACTCTACAACGATACCAGTGCGGTTAGGTTGCAGGTCTTACATAGCGTAATGCAACAATCAAATCTAACCACGGTAATCATGCCTTGACCATAAAGTACACATGCTTCTTTTGTAGAAAATAAATAAATAAATAAATAGATTGAAGCCTGCATGTGCATGTAAGTCAATATTCGGGATCAGCCAGTCGATTACAATAGTCCATAACATGAACGTGTCTCATTCATTCAATTCAATAAGACGACTAGCCAGTCTCTTAGTTCCGACTAGGAACGCGCATGATTAATTTAGTCAAGATAACCATTATTATCAATGGTGACAAGGCATGAAAGTCAATTAGCATTAAACGGGGGTCGAGTCTATAACTCTCATGGTCAAGTCCCAGTCATACTGGGTATCCCAAAAATCAATCGGGACACAAGGCACATTCCACATAGCAATTGATATTAACAATATTATCATATCATGATTTTATCGAGTTTATGCCAAAAAGGCGTAAGGATATAAAATGGACGTTAAATATCTAATAAAATATCAATATACAGGGCTATAGAAGATCCAGGGTAAGTAGGCTACGCTCATGTCAGGCTACGCTCAAGTCAGCGTACGCTCAGGTCAAAGAGGCAGCGTATGGACTCCATACGACTCCTCACCATCCAAGTGAGCGTATGCAAGTCATACGCTCCCCAAAGGCAGCGTATGGACTCCATACGACTCCTGACCATCCAAGTCAGCGTATGCAAGTCATACGCTCCCAAAAGGTAGCGTATGAACTCCATACGACTCCTGACCATTCAAGTCAGCGTATGCAAGTCATACGCTCCCAAAAGGTAGCGTATGAACTCCATACGACTCCTGACCATTCAAGTCAGCGTATGCAAGTCATACGCTCCCAAAAGGTAGCGTATGAACTCCATACGACTCCTGACCATTCAAGTCAGCGTATGCAAGTCATACGCTCCCAAAAGGTAGCGTATGAACTCCATACGACTCCTGACCATTCAAGTCAGCGTATGCAAGTCATACGCTCCCAAAAGGTAGCGTATGCAAGACACACGCTTCCTAAAAAGGTAGCGTATGGACTCCAGACTGCGCTGCGCTAAAGAGCGCGCACAGCTCAGTGACGCAAGCTAAAAAGCTAGTGTATACTGCTCACTGTCTTCTCCAAACAGCAAGAACTCCATGGTTGCACCCCCAAAGCTTCAAAGGTCCATAACTTGGTCAAAACAAGTCCAAATCCAACTTTCTAAAGGTCAAAATTGGGTAGAATAAAACTCTCTACAACATAGAACCATCAAAACTTGAAAACAAAGAAGTTTGATAGATCAAAACCACCAAACTCCAAAAATAACTCATTTCTAGATCTACAAAAATTAAGACTTCGAAATGAAAAATGCCAAGTTCTAAACTCTCTTAGGATCACGAGAGGAAGATAAATGAACCATAAAAACATGGGTTCTCATGTGGAGCAAGTTGTACTTGCCTACGGTTTGGTAGGTGGAGAGAGTAATGAAGAAGAAGAAGAGGAGTAATGGTGAGAATGTGAGTTTATGAGGAGAGAGAAAGAGATGTAAGCTTTAAATAGAAAAGGGGTGGTAGGTGGGAGTTGGGCCGGGTCCAATGGGTCGGGTTGTAGGAGATCCAACCAAGGCTAACCCGAACCTAAAGCCTAGCTAAAGCAGAGAATAAAAGCATGAAATAAAGTGCAGAAATAAAATTGCAGAAATATAATTGCAGGAAATAAATTAACATGAATTAAAGGAAATTAAATACAGGATAATACATGATAACTATTAAATAAATACATGATAAATACTAAATAAATACACATGAGTTGTACATGTATAAAAATACGCATTCTGGGAACGGGGAGTGACATCTCTACCCTCCTTAGAAAAATTCTGTCCTCGGAATTTCAAATCCAAGCAGGATAGAAACATCAGGGCTAAGCTAATCTAAGTACAAGCAATTCAATCAAGCAATCATTTTACAATGTCCATAGCAAGTAACATATATGTAAATCCATCAATTTACGATATTAAGCAATTCTACCCATAAGGTAATAAGCATGAGGAATCAAGACAATCAGGTACACAGAAAAAGATATACCTTGTGAGTCAAACAGATGTGGATACCGTGAGCGGATATCATCCTCACGTTCCCACGTTGACTCTCCCAAAGAGTGATGACCCCAAGAAACCCGGACAAGGTTAATTGTTCAGTTCTTGAGTATCTTCTCTCTTCGGTCCAAGATGGACACAGGCTGCTCCTCGTAAGACAGGTTGGTACCAACAACCAGTTCTGAATGATCGAGGACATGGCTGGGGTCGATACATACCTTCGCAATTGAGATACATGAAACACGTCATACACCTCTCGTAACGAAGGTGGAAGGGATAAACGATAAGCAACATCGCCTACCCTATCAAGGATAACGAATGTGCCTACGTATCGTGGACTCAACTTCCCGCGAACGCCAAATCTAATGACCCCACGGGTAGGTGAGATCCGCAAGAACACGTGGTCCCCAACAGAAAACTCTAGCGGCCTACGATGCTGGTCCGCCCAATGACGATGCCGATCCTGCGCAACACGAAGTCGCTCTCTAATTCCCTTAATCACTTCAACCGTCTGAATAATTATTTCTGGGCCTAGCATCTTCCTCTCCCCGATATCATCCCATGCAAGCGGCGATCTACACTTCTTACCATATAGTACCTCAAATGGCGCCATCTGGATACTAGCATGATAACTGTTGTTGTATGAGAACTCAATTAAGTGCAGGTGGCTTTCCCAAGATCCTCCAAAATTCAGAGTGCAAGCTCGCAACATATCTTCCAAAGTCTGAATTGTTCTTTCTGATTGCCCATCCGTCTGTGGATGGTAAGCCGTGCTAAATCTTAACTTGGTACCCAGACTATGATGCAAGCTCTTCCAGAAATGCGATGTGAAACGGGTATCTCTGGCTGACACAATACTGACAGGGACTCCATGCTGCCTGACTATCTGTTGCATGTACAACTCTGCCAACTTTTCTGTAGATTGCCCTACTCTGAAAGGAAGAAAGTGTGCTACCTTTGTAAGCCGATCTACTATCACCCAAATAGCATCTTTACCACTTGGTGATCTCGACAAACCGGTCACAAAGTCTATTGTAATATGCTCCCATTTTCATTCCGGGATGGGAAGCGGTTGCAATAATCCAGCTGGCCTCTGTTGTTCTGCCTTCACTTGCTGACATACCAAGCAACGGAAAACAAATCTAGCTATCTCTCTCTTCATCCCGTTCCACCAGAAGTGCTGCTTGATATCTTGGTACATCTTGGTCCCTCCAGGATGTACAGAATACTGAGAACTGTGAGCTTCTGCCATAACCTCCTGTCTGATATCTCCACTAGGCACACATAGACGTGATCCAAACCTAAGTGTACCATCTTCATGAATTTTCAACTCCTTTCTGTGCCCTGACTCACATTCTGCCCTAAGCTTCTGAATCCTTGGGTCTTGTGCCTGAGCTGCCTTGATCCTATCTACCAAGTCAGATTGGACTTGTAGACTTGCCAGAACTCCTACATCGCTAGGAAGTATAACCTCGATGCCCATCTCCTGAAGGTCTTCTAAGATATGCTTCTGTGTTGTTAACATAAATGTGCCGCCTCTTCTGCTAAGGGCGTCTGCTACCACATTAGCCTTACCTGGATGATACTGAAGCTCCACGTCATAATCCTTGATCAGTTCTAACCATCTTCTCTACCTCATGTTCAGCTCCTTCTGAGTAAAGATGTACTTCAGACTTTTGTGGTCTGTGTACATGTCTACTCGGTCACCATATAAGTAATGCCTCCATAGCTTCAAAGCAAATACTACTGCCGCCAACTCCAAATCATGAGTTGGATAATTCTTCTCGTGGTCCCGAAGCTGCCTAGATGCATATGCTATCACCTTCCCGTGCTGCATGAGGACACATCCAAGTCCTTTACCTGACGCATCACAATATACTGTAAAACCTCCGGGTCCGACTGGCAATGTAAGAATAGGCGCTGATATCAACTTCTGCTTCAAATTCTCAAATGATGCCTGACATTCTGCCGACCAAACAAATGGCACATCCTTCCGTGTTAAGCGGGTCATGGGTGCTGAAAGTCTTGCAAAATCTGACACAAATCTTCTGTAATATCCTGCCAATCCCAAGAAACTCCGTACATCAGCTATGGTCTTGGATACTGGCCAACTCTCTACTGCTTCTACCTTCTTGGGATCCACTGCTACTCCAGCTCCTGATACGATATGACCCAAAAATGAAATGTGATCCGTCCAGAACTCACACTTGCTGAGCTTGGCAGACAACTGGTTCTCCCTCAAAACCTGCAATACTTTCCTGAGGTGGTCTTCATGCTCCTCTTCACTAGCAGAATATACGAGAATGTCGTCGAGAAACACCACGACAAACTGATCTAAGTACGGCATAAAGATGCGGTTCATCAAATCCATGAATATTGCTGGAGCATTGGTCAAACCAAATGGCATTACCAAGAATTCATAATGCCCATACTTCGACCTGAATGCTGTCTTGGGAATGTCTTCCTTCCGAACCCTCACTTGGTGATACCCTGAACGAAGATCTATCTTGGAGAAAACTCTAGCCTTGCTCAACTGATCAAATAAGTCGTCGATCCTGGGTAATGGGTACTTGTTCTTTACTGTTGCCGCGTTAAGCTTTCTGTAATCGATGCACAATCTGGATGATCCATCATTCTTCCCCACAAGTACCACTGGTGCTGCCCATGGCGATATGCTAGCTTGGATAAACTTCTTCTCCTTCAATTCCTCTATATGCTGATATACCTTGGCCTGCTCCGAATTCGCCATTCTGTAAACCCGATCTGATATCGGTTTAGTTCCAGGTGCCAATTCTATACTGAACTCAATATCTCTAACCGGTGGCAGACCGGGAAGTTCTTCGGGAAACACGTCTAAAAATTCTTCAACTACCTTCGGAACCTGAACTTCTTCCATTGCCGTTACTACTCCCTGCTCTTGTTGAGTTGCCTCTGATCTGACTAAGGTGAATCTCTTCATGCCTGGAATATCAAAAGATACACTTCCACTACGACAATCTATTGTCGCATGACTGTCTTTCAGCCAGTCCATGCCTAAGATAACGTCGAAATTTCCAACAGGAAATTCTATCAACTGGGCGGGTAAGGAATGCCCGCAAACTACAACACTACACGCTAGAATAACTCTACTAACTCCTACGAGCCCATTACTGGTGAGTATATTCAACCTCCCTGGCAATGCCTCGAACTCCATTCCTAGCCGTGTCGCAAATCGTACAGATATAAATGAGTGCGATGCTCCCGAATCAAACAATGCTACTGCGGGATATGAGGCGACGAGAATGTTACCTGCCACAACATCTTCCGATGCTAATGCCTCTTCCAAGGACAGAGTGAATGCCTGTCCTCGACCTCCTTGTTGGTTCCCATGCTGTGGCCTAGCCTGGTGCTGCTGCTGGCCCCTTTCTTGATGATGCTGGGGTGGTCTATGCTGGTGTTGCTGCATCGGCGGTCCCTGCTGCCGAACCATCTGAGCCTGCGGTACTAACGGACGCTGTGCCAACGGCCTCACTGCTACCGCTGGTCCTCGATACTGCCCTGCCCCTGGTGCTGGCAGAGCAGGAAACTGCTGCACTGGTCCTCCTGACCTCGAATTCATGGGACATGTGGTAACCCGATGGTCTAGATTTCCACATATCAGACACAGTCCATTCAATGTCCGACACACATCTCTAGTGTGCCCCATCTTCCCACAATAAGTGCAGCCCGCCGGGGGTTGCTGGTTCTTCCTCTGTTGCTGTTGCTGCTGCCTGGGTGGTGGTGCTGGTCCTCGTATCGCCACATCGTGGATACGAATGCCAGTGGATGGTGCTGTTGTTCGGGGCGCTGCTCCCCCTCCTCCTTCAATCTGACTGTGGGATCTCTTCTGACCCCCAGTCCTTGCCGCAAGTCTCTGAATGGTGATCTCATGCCTTCGGGTTGCCGTCAATATCTCATCAAAAGTCTGGTAATTGTGCCCTTCTATCAATTGCAAGAGCTCAAGATGAAACCCTTGCTGGAACCTCATCGCCCTCTGGCGCTCCGTTGTTACCATCTCTGGGGCAAACCTACTCAATCTGCAGAACTCCGCTGCATAAGCATCTACAGTCTTGCCAGCCTGTCTGAGGTTGATAAACTTCTGTTGTAGCTCAAACTGTGCCACAACTCCATAATACTTCGTCTTGAACCTTGCACTAAAATCGTCCCATGCAACAGGACGTCTGATGCCTACTTCCTCTGCTTCCCACCAATCACGTGCAAGATCCTGAAGTAACAACTTCACTAGATCCACACGCTCTTCGGCCGGCACCTTAGCGGCTGTCAGAATAGCCTCAATATCCTTAAGCCATGCATCTGCTGAGATGGCATCCTCCGTGCCCTCGAAACGACGGGGATTGTACTTGCAAAACCGGGCTGACGCTCATGAATCTGTCCTCGCCCCTCTTTCTAATGTCGTCTGTAATCCTTGGTTGAGTAGTACATTCTGCTCTTGCAACTGAGCATGCATGCGCTGCTGAGCTAACATCTGGTGTTACTGAGTAGCCATCATTCCTCTCATGATCTCCAGAAGGGCTGGTGTGTCCACTTGGGTAGGTGGAACCGTCGGTGGGGGTGGAATGTCCGGATACTGCGACCCAGCTGCTGGTTCCACTATCACTTCTTCCTGGGTAGCCTCCTGAGTTAGTACCGGCCCTTGTTGCTGACCAACATGGTCAGGTTGTCCATGCTGCTGTCCATGTTATTGCTGTCCAGCTCTGACAGATGCGGACGAGGTGCCCCTAAAAAAAGGGACAAGAGAACAATCAAATGACCGGACATGAAGGATCAATGAAGTCAAAGGATATGAGAAGGTCAAGCTAGGATTGAGAACAACGAATCATGAGATCAAGGGGGAACATGTGTGATTGAGACATCCTAAAATCAAAACACCCCACAAGTCTGAAATCAGACCTGCATGGGCCACCACTAAAACCTTGTCACGCCCCAGAACCAGAATACTGGAGAGCGGAGGAATGACTCAGCCAGCTACGTATTACGGGTAGATGAATACCGTATAATACGATCAATGCTGTCTAACCAGACGAGGGGGTGCATACTACATAAAGTCTTACTATGGTCATTACACATCTATTGTCTCAATCATTTAAATAAGAAACAGAAATAGAGAACATGTAAGATAAAGCAGTAAGGCGTCCCAAATGCTCTGTCATCATGTTCTTGATATCTGGCTTTACAAAACATAGCCAGATTGATGTAGCAAAAGTATACACAATTGTTATCAGCTGCAGTCTGACTTTAATTACAATTATGTAAAAGTAAGTACAAGACAATCCGACTAACATGTCGGTGCCAAACGGCCAAGTATAAAGTAAGTGACAAAATGAACGGTGAAGTAAGGAACCCACTCGAGTCCTCCTGCGATCATCCCTCTAGTGTTGACCATCTTGGAGGTAGAAGTAAGCTGGATCCTCGGGGACCGGCTCTAAATCTGGCCATGCAAAACCAGAGAGGTTAGACCTCTAATAGCAAGTACCACAAGGAAGCACGACATGAGAACTAAAACTAGTAAGTAAGAGAATATAATAATAAATCTCTGCTTTTTACTAGGATTCACATCACATCACGACACTTCGAACCAACCTCCCAACCAAACAAGGACAGAAGTTGGCCCGTCATGTCCTGACATTCTGATCATCCCAGTTAGGTAACAGAGTAGGTACAGTGCACAAACAAATCAATTTAAACGGCCATTCAACTACTACGGCTTACTATTGTGAGTCCCAAGTTATCCTGGAATAATGTAATTAGGGACTCCTCAGTTCTTACCATGTGCGAGCAAGGCTAGTCTATCCAGTCAATCATGTGCGCCATGCATAAATTAGACGAGTCCTAGCAGGACGTCCGTCAATATACAATATACAATAATAATAAAAGCAGATACTGTTCCCTGCCCGTGTGACAGTTTTACAGTATCTGTGGAAACCAGCCGGCCCGTCGGGTATTACTTGTCCCAAGGGGGCTGCCATGTAAGAACTCGGGAATCCATTCTCTCCATGCCATCATTATTTTATTTAACTTAATAGTCCCTACGTTGAGTGAAATCCCATGCCGTGGATCATGGTCATTCAAATGAGTACTTTTGTACGGGGTACGATATGCACAACTCTACAACGATACCAGTGCGGTTAGGTTGCAGGTCTTACATAGCGTAATGCAACAATCAAATCTAACCACAGTAATCATGCCTTGACCATAAAGTACACATGCTTCTTTTGTAGAAAATAAATAAATAAATAAATAGATTAAAACCTGCATGTAAGTCAATATTCGGGATCAGCCAGTCGATTACAATAGTCCATAACATGAACGTGTCTCATTCATTCAATTCAATAAGACGACTAGCCAGTCTCTTAGTTCCGACTAGGAACGCATGATTAATTTAGTCAAGATAACCATTATTATCAATGGTGACAAGGCATGAAAGTCAATTAGCATTAAACGGGGGTCGAGTCTATAACTCTCATGGTCAAGTCCCAGTCATACTGGGTATCCCAAAAATCAATCGGGACACAAGGCACATTCCACATAGCAATTGATATTAACAATATTATCATATCATGATTTTATCGAGTTTATGCCAAAAAGGCGTAAGGATATAAAATGGACGTTAAATATCTAATAAAATATCAATATACAGGGCTATAGAAGATCCAGGGTAAGTAGGCTACGCTCATGTCAGGCTACGCTCAAGTCAGCGTACGCTCAGGTCAAAGAGGCAGCGTATGGACTCCATACGACTCCTCACCATCCAAGTGAGCGTATGCAAGTCATACGCTCCCCAAAGGCAGCGTATGGACTCCATACGACTCCTGACCATCCAAGTCAGCGTATGCAAGTCATACGCTCCCAAAAGGTAGCGTATGAACTCCATACGACTCCTGACCATTCAAGTCAGCGTATGCAAGTCATACGCTCCCAAAAGGTAGCGTATGAACTCCATACGACTCCTGACCATTCAAGTCAGCGTATGCAAGTCATACGCTCCCAAAAGGTAGCGTATGCAAGACACACGCTTCCTAAAAAGGTAGCGTATGGACTCCAGACTGTGCTGCGCTAAAGAGCGCGCATAGCTCAGTGACGCAAGCTAAAAAGCTAGTGTACACTGCTCACTGTCTTCTCCAAACAGCAAGAACTCCATGGTTGCACCCCAAAGCTTCAAAGGTCCATAACTTGGTCAAAACAAGTCCAAATCCAACTTTCCAAAGGTCAAAATTGGGTAGAATAAAACTCTCTACAATATAGAACCATCAAAACTTGAAAACAAAGAAGTTTGATAGATCAAAACCACCAAGCTCCGAAAATAACTCATTTCTAGATCTACAAAAATTAAGACTTCGAAATGAAAAATGCAAAGTTCTAAACTTTCTTAGGATCACGAGAGGAAGATAAATGAACCATAAAAACATGGGTTCTCATGTGGAGCAAGTTATACTTGCCTACGATTTGGTAGGTGGAGAGAGTAATGAAGAAGAAGAAGAGGAGTAATGGTGAGAATGTGAGTTTATGAGGAGAGAGAAAGAGATGTAAGCTTTAAATAGAAAATGGGTGGTAGGTGGGAGTTGGGCCGGGTCCAATGGGTCGGGTTGTAGGGGATCCAACCAAGGCTAACCCGAACCTAAAGCCTAGCTAAAGCAGAGAATAAAAGCATGAAATAAAGTGCAGAAATAAAATTGCAGAAATATAATTGCAGGAAATAAATTAACATGAATTAAAGGAAATTAAATACAGGATAATACATGATAACTATTAAATAAATACATGATAAATACTAAATAAATACACATGAGTTGTACATGTATAAAAATACGTATTCTGGGAACGGAGAGTGACAACGTCGGATATTTTGTTTGTATCTTCTGGCGGATCAATACCAAGATAACGTCTAATTGTAGCAACACTTGATTAATTTTCAAAAAATATAGGATCACCTATAATTTTAAATTAGATTTCTAGATAAACTATATAAAATTTTCTGAACAAAATAATATTTAAACAATTATTTTACCTGCAATAGGTAACCCTAAAATGTTGGCTACATCCAGTAGAGTAACGGTCATCTCTCCTACCGGCAACTGAAAAGTGTTGCGTTGGGGCCACCAACGCTCCGCCAGAGAAAACAATAAATCTATGTCGTGTACCAAGAATCGTAGCTCATCTATATATCGAAAACCAAATACGTTAACTAGGCCCTTTTGATATGTATTTAACTCCCATGTGCCGTAGTTTAATGCGTAACGCTATTGTCCACGTTCACGTAACCGTACATCCGGCTTATAATCAAATAACTACAAATGAAATGAAGTATATAAATCAACTCAGTTAAAATATATAATAAAATAACAAATAAATATTAATTTTAAAAAATACCTCTCCTGTAAACACCAGTCAAGATATGTGATTTTTTATTCTTGTTCCTCTCTTTCAGTCGTCGGTCCGCCGGGAATACGACCATCATTTCTTGCATCCATCTTCTTCCTCTCTTATTTCTTTGGAAACTTGAGTGAATGTGCTCAATTTTATCAACTTTCTAAACATATATATAGCTTTAACTGAAGAACCACAATCCAAACCACATACAATCCAAACCACACAGATTTATTAAGTCGATCACATTCGTTCATTTCTTTCTCAATCTGAACTCCAATCCTAACCCCAAAGTCCCAACCAATCAGAAGTAAGTATTTCAAAAATATTCAAATTTTTGGGTTTTGGCCCAATGCAAAATTTTGCAAAGCCGGAGGGGGGAGGGGGGGGGGGAATCTACCGGGGGGAGGGAAAGTAGCATTGGGGGTGGGGGGGGGGGGGGGGGGAGTAGCATGGGAGGGAGGGAAGTATAATGACAGAACCTTGGCGCCATCTGTAATGTCGCCAAGGAGGTGGAAGGGGGGGGGGGGGGTGACAAGTTTATGGCGCCATCACTAATGTTGTATCGTCCCTTATTTCGTTATTTTTCTAAAGTTATCCCCTTTTGCATAAATACAGTAAAGTTTATCCCCCTCTGTAAAATTATCCGTTTTTTTTACATGTACATGATATTCATGTGTCTCCGACACTCTTTGATAATTCAATTTTGAAGTTGCTTCTCATTTATTTATTTAATAATAATTTTATTAGTTTTAAAGTTTTTATTAACTGTTATATAGACAGCCATTTGATATTTTTTTCATGTTCCACGTTTATCCTTTTATATTTTGACAAAAGCATCACTATTATTATATATATTACAAAAATAAATAATTATGTTTCAAAGTCAATTGTTACCTATATTCAATTTTATAACAAATCATACTCCAAATTCCTTCCGAATATTCTAATCATTAATCAATACATAAAATCACCACAAATTAATAAGTACAAAGTTGTTATCTACATTCAATAATTAAAAAAAATTTGGGATAAGTACAATTATTATGGCAAGTATATCCCTTTATGCCAGTACATCAAAAATATAAAATAAAAAAATATATTCCAACCAACTCATTATATACTCCTTGTCCTTTTCTAGTGATTTTTTTTTCTTTCTTTTTTTTATCCCAATTTTCTTAAACCCCACATGGAATTATATATTCCAAAATCTCTCCCTATTAAAACACCACTCTCTCTCTAGTCCCCAAATTTCTTATGGAATTTGATGTCTCGATTTGTAAAGAAAGAGAGAAATTGCAAGAATCACGAGGTGCTGTGAGCAAATATAGAGTTGGAACAAAAAGAAAAATTAGGGTTCTGCTGAGAATTTTGGGAACGATGAGCAACTCCGTCTCCTTCTTCATCTGCGCTCTTCTTTGCTGCTTGTTGGTGGGATTGGCGAACGGGAATGTGGTTCTGTTGGGGAGGAACGTCTCCATGGCTTTCGACGATGTCGATGCCAACTTCAGTAAGACCCTACGAATTCTCGTGTAGTTTTTGTTGTTGTTGGTAGTGTTGATAAGTTTAGGAAGCTGTTAATTTGCACTTTTTTTCCTTTCTAAAAGATGTTTGTTCCTAAAAGGAGAGAGGGATTTCACCGAAGGTGGAAACTTTTTTGAGGACATTGTTTTTTTTCCTACGGATGAAGTTGAAATCTTTCGATTGAATCGATCATGGGTCATGGGCAATGCTAGTTCCATATGGTAGCGAGAAGCAACATGTTAATTTGAAAATAGTATTTTTGGAAGCTTAAACTTCGCTTAAGACTTTTTTTTTGAATTTTTTTTTTGTCAAAAATGTTTGTTTTTGAAGAAACCCACTTCTACTCTGAGGGACTACTTGGATTGAGCGTTAAGAGAGTTAAGCGAGGGGAAGTTAAGTGAGGGAAAATTTCAGTCTTAGTTTGAGGGTGGGGGTGGGTGGGTGGGGGGGGGGGGGGGGGGGGGGGGGGGTGTTAACGAGAAGAAATGAGGGGTTTTGTTTAAAAAACATAAATATTCCATATATATATATATATTTGCTTTCAACCTGCTGATCCGTGTAGTGTATAAACTGTAGAAGTCTATAATTCTCATGTTACTTAATTTTATTGTATTTGGATTCTAGTTATTTTCTTTATATAGGTATCAGATTTGTAGCTATTATTTTTTGTGAAGATATTTTGATAAGTTTTAATTAAGAATACAATCAAATTAATCAAAATTTATGCCATATGTAGTAAGGATATTTTTGTAAATATTGTATTTTTCATTAATCTTCCTCCCATCCAAAACCTCCAATCCAAGCAAGAGTTATTAAACACACCCCACTTATTTTTTTCCCCCTCAATCCAAAGCAGACCCTGGTGAAGAGAGTGAATTCGTAAATAGCAATGTTTTATGTGGGTAATGTTGTTTTCATGGATCAATCATGAGCAATCCTAATTTTATATGGATCATGGGCAATGCTAATTCTATATGATAGAGAGAAGCAAGATGTCGATTTGAAAATAGTGCTTTTGGAAGTTTAAAATTCAGTTAAGGGATTGTTTTTTTAGTTATTGTAAAAAATGTTTGTTTTAAAGAAACGAACTTTCACTACGAGAGAGAGAATTGTAATTTTAGTGTGGATAATGTCGTTTTCGTGGATATAGTTGAAAGCTTTTGATTGGATCAGTTGTGGGCAATCCTAATCCTATATAGTAGTGACTGGTGATGATCAGGGTGGATGAAAACAGAGCTGAAAGCGATATGTTTGGCTGCATATTATGTACAATCAATATTATCTACTTGAAAGTGACTCTGCAACTAATAGTCATATACAAAGAAAAATAAATTATTACAACAATTTAAGTGTCTAGATTCATCATTGATCGGTAGCAACTGGGATTACGAAGCAAAAAGTTATTCCCTTCATCTTGAAGATATCGCTTGAGGATTTAGTTATGAATTGGATATGAATTTATAGTCTAGTTTATCTGGTAAGTGGAAGTTAAAGAAAGCTATGTTTTTTCAAGAGTGAACAAAGCATGCAATTTATGACGAGCTAAGAAGCACGAACACTTCAAAAGTCGTTACCATGACCGTGTCCTTTTGCATTGGACATGTATTGGACACAAGACAAATTCTCCAACATACACTTGGACAGTCCAAATCAGTAATGTGTCTGTACCGTGTCATGTCCAATTCGTGTTGGTGCAACTTTAGTGACGAGTCCTTCCCTTTTTTAACCTATTAACCTATTGAACACGGATGATTCTGATAAAGCAATAGACACTGTCACCTATTATTATGAACAATGAGGTATGTTGAAGATAACTGCACTTTTGGATCTCTGTCGTGGTAATGTTGATATTCACTGATATAATTGTAGTCTTTGTTTTATTGAACAATTGGAATGTTAAAGTGCGAGACAGTCATTGAGTAGAATAGGTTCCTAGAAGCAGTTTTCACAAAAGCTGACTATAGCCCATCATGTGTCTTCGTCCTGTACATGCCATGCCAAAAGGGTTCTCATAACCTTAAGTTCTTGCTAGTTCATGTTTAGTGTCATATTAGTCTCCAAGACTTCTCTAGTCTCCTTTTCATACTTGTATAGTTGTATCCAATATTTTTCGTGAACCTTAACTACATACTTGTTGTGATTAAACGAGACATTGTTACTTCCCTCTTCTAACAATTTTTTTTGCAGATTTTTAACACCATTTATGATTGATTTCTTCTTCAAGCTATTGAATTTAGTACATAGGCTACCTTAGTCCCACATTTTATAAACTATAAAGTTGTATGAAGAAGGTTCTCGTCGATATATATATATATATATATATATATATATATATAGAGAGAGAGAGAGAGAGAGAGAGAGAGAGAGAGAGAGAGAGAGATATCCCCGCTCTTGAGCATCTTTGAATATTCTTTGAAAATTATCCGAACTAGCAGCCGTTGGATTGTCTTTTTTGACTGTTCAGATTAGATCATTTAACTACTCAATTTCTTGCGAGATTTTGAACTAATATGAATGGTAAAAAATAATAATCAAACGTGTGCTATTTCAGAGACATGATGCTTAAGAGGAGGGATCCCGATATCCACTCCCTCGCTCTCTTTATATGGTTTCATATTATGGAACCGACCTATGTTATAACCTTGGATTTGGAGTGCAAGGCTGATATTAAAAGGTGAGAGTATCTACTTAAAATATACAAGTGTAATCTCAGCTTTGCAAACTAAATCCAACGCCTATAACATATGTTGGTTCCATAATATGAAACCATTCGGCTGATTTTTGAACATTTCTTTCTCTCTCTCTCTCTCTCTCTATATATATATATATATATATATATATATATATATATATATATACACTCAAACTACATCAATGATGTGTCCCAATACCTTCGACCTGAATAAAACCCCATTTGTATCATCCCTAAAAATCCTAGCCCCATCCCAATTGCCGTATCCTAGCAAAACTCTAATCCTTTCCAAAATTCATTCCTCAAAACACCCTAACCCTAAACCCAGAATCCTTAAAGAAGTCTAATACCATTTCCTAAAAGAACCCAAACCCTATCACCAACCTACCCATACACTCATCTTCTTCTACAAACCCTATCTTTCCCAACCTTATCCCAAACCTAACCATAACCCTCTTCGGAAATTCCAGCCACCACCCTCTCTGAAACCCTCAAACCCTAGCCACCACTTAGATCTAACCCAAGAACGACCCAGTCCGAAACACTAGCTAACAAAGAAACCGACAGTTAGCCAACTCTAAGCCCTAACGTAATAGTTTTTCATAACCCAATAACCATAACCCGTAGTCCATTAGCCATACCCATAACCAAAAGGGAATAGTCACTCACTCTTCAACCATCACGTGTCTACGGCTCGGATACCTCAGTCATTCACCTTTACTCCATAAGGTGATCTACATGTGATGTCTACTACTTATTTTATCTACTACTAGTCTACTCCATTAGGTGATGTGCATTTGTTGTCTACTACTTATTTTGTCTATTACTACTATACTTATTGTATCTGGTCGTGCGTCTACCTCGACTACTACTACTACTGGTCCTGCATCCTTCTCTTTTGTTGCTTTTGGTTGTGCATCCTCGTGCGTTGACGTCCACCATCGTCTACTATGCTTTTTGCATTGTGCGTTGGTATTGCTAGTGTCTTCTTCTTATGCTGCTGGTTCCACTATGTTTATCTCTACTGGTGGTGGTGGTGGTGGTGGTGGTGGTGGTTGTTGTTGTTGTTATTGTTATTGTTATTATTATTATTATTATCATCATCTTAAATGTATGTAACAAGTTGGACATGTTCCACATGCCCCAGCTTCATGGGAGTGTTGGAGTTGGTATGTAGTCTACTTTATTCGTACATCGGTTTGACATATAAGGAAGGTTCTCCTACTCCTATATATATATCTACTCAAACCACACAAATGAAGTTTCCCAATTTAGTTTTCTACACAACCAATCACGTTCTGTTTTTTCCTTCAACCATTTGCGCTTGCCTTTACATTTTATATTAGTCTACTAGTGCTGCTACTTTAGGAAAGTGACTGAAACTTTTTTCCATCATAACCAAATCTTGCAGGAGCAAACCATTTATCAACAACAACAACAACAAAAACAACAATATATCTGCTTACACAACAACAAATCTTCTCCCAATATGTTTTTGATTGGTACATAAATTATTTTCCACCATTCACTACAATGACACATTACACCAAGGAGTGAAGGAATGACAATCCTATTCTCAATTAGACCATCAAGCACTAAAATCAAGTCCAGGCCTAAATTGGAAATGGAAGAAGGCTAACGAAATGGGTACTCATCTGATTTATCACACTACTCTAAGATCACTTTTCCTTTTCGAATTTTGAGGATGAGTCGGTCTATCCTAACATAATTTATGTGGACCTGGAAAATGAAGCCTCCTCCCTGAATAAGATGTCTCCGACATGACCGGACTACGACTATTTTGATTAATACTTAAGTTTAACTAAAAATACTTATTATATTAAGTATTTCCTGTATTTATTTGATAATATATGTATTGTTTTTATAATGTATTATTTAAAGTATATCTTTATTATATAAATATTGCCAAACTGTAATAAATATGTATCGTTATTTCAAGCTATATAATATTTAAATAATTTATATAAAAGACTTGCATGAACAATTTTAAACAAATATAATCAGCATCATGCAGTTATACAATTTGGCATCAGTGGATTGTTGCATATTTGCATGATGTCTTTGAAGTTATATCATGGTACTTGTGTAATCTAGAAGAAAATTTACAATGTATGGGCTTGATAAATGATTTCAAAGCATGATATGGAAGTAAAACCAGGTATGTCTGTATCTCGGGCAATATCAGTAAAAGTGTAGCTGATTTTGGAGATTTTTTGCTAGTCTTTGCAAACAGAGTTTTAGCCTATTTTGGTTAGTTGCAAGAAGTTTCAACCAATTTGGCTAAAGTTTGGGTCAGTTTTGTAAAGTTGTCAACTTTGGTCAATCGGAAATTTTCAGGATGTTTTCTCACTTTTGGAACTGAATGGAGCTTCCTGAAGTGGCTTAAAACTGATTGAGTGCACAATTAGCTTGTTGTTGGAGGTTACAGGCTGTAATACCAGATCGGTTCTGCTCAAATATGATACTTCACTTATCAGTTGATGTTTTAAGTGCTGATTGGAATTATATTTTTTGGGTTTCAGCTTAAAACCAAGGTTCACAGTATCGGTATCGGAATCGGTATCGGACTATTCCTACGAATATTGGTATCGGCGATATCGGTAGTATCGGCGGTTTCGGATCGGAGTATCGGATTTTTTGGTATCGGAAAAAATAATTATTAATAAAGTATTTACATTTAAAAATATATATTTTATACATTTAGGCATAATTTAAGTATTTTCAGTGTTATTTCGTAGTACTTTTGAAATTAAATAACATTGTAATCACCCTTAGCGATTGGTTTACATATAATAGATTGATTTTCTTCTTTTACATGTTTTTATAATCTTATTATGCTTTAAACCCTTGATGATTTGTCTTTTTCGTTTAATTTTCTTTGCCGAATTGACCGGAAAAGAGACCCTCAATGTTGGTATCGGTAAGTATCGGGTATCGGTCGGTATCGGATCGGGATATGCCAAACCGTATCGGTATCGGCCGTATCGTATCGGTATCGGCCGATACTTTAAACCATGCTTAAAACATCATTGGTTTACCATTTTAGTCACTAGTGGATTAGGTAATGCCTGTTCTGCCTTTTATTAATTTTTTCCTTGTGCAGATTTTAAGCATCACTCATCACTGGTTTATCATTTTGTCTTCATTGTAGCCTGCAATTTCTTCAACCAATTCGCTTCAATTGATTGTCGACTCTTACCTACAAATATGATTACTGGCTTACGTTCATAGCTTCTCTGGCTTGACCTTTTCAATTTTCAACTTCTCCTGAGAGGATACCATTCAGCAGTAAACTTGATACTTACTTGCGAAAACATACCATGTGCTACTTTCTGCAGTTATGGGATATATTCCATTTCCTTTTCAACTGCCTCAGCACATCTATTGACTTATATCCGTCCCAAGCAACGGGATTTTCCTTTTGGTTGTCAGATACTAGGTGAAGTATTGTTCTTGTCTTTCGTGTTCTTACATCCTCGATTATCCTCCCAGATCGTCTTGCATAAATCACTAGTGAAACAATCTTGGTTTTGATATGGTGTTGATTCTTCTTTTTAGTGGTCTACTAGCATTGCACCATCAACAAAAACTATGCAACAAATTCTTCATATCTTGTTCTGTCTAGAGAGACTAATTTATACCACCAATATGTCATTACAGCATCACATATTGAACCGAACCGGCTTTCATTCCATCCAAGGTTTAGGATTTGTAGAATTTGAAGTCTATATAGTCAAATAGGGTGTTCTAAAGAAGTATAATTTTTCCTGCTGGCTATTTAAGTCAGAGAAAACTTGGTAACACTCCGCAAAAGAGCTTAGTTACTTCAGTTTGCTTCTAAGGTTGGGCTGTACTATTTTTAGTTACTGTTTAGGTAATTTGTTGAGAAAGTAATTTACAAAAGCAAAAGAGCATATCCCAGGAAAAAGTAATCTTTCAAATATCCTTTCCTAGGCAATTTTTTTTTTCTCAAAATGGGAGTCAACTCTCAATTGAGAAAGTCACCAAATGAACTTATGACAAATATTCAAAGCCTGATCTACCCCCTGAATAAGCACCAAATCTATCGGCCAGGCAAGAGAGTATGGTCATGACTCATGAGGCCTTAAAAAACCTGTTACTGAGTAACACCGAGTTGAAAGCCAATTGACGAGCACCAAAATATACCATACTTTATAACAACGAATTGCTTGTGGGTATTTATCATGTAAGAGATGTTTATCTTGGTAAATACTAAATATATTAGTGCTTCTGTGAGCATTAATTTTTTGAATAAATAGCTACCATCTGTAGATTTTGAGCTCTGTATATCAACAACATGTAGAAACTATCCATTTTGTATGTGCAATTACTTACCTAAAATATGCATGTCTCCTATAAATCTATGCGAACAAGGTAGTCAGCATTCAGCTTTATATGAGCCTATCATATATGCATGCTTCAATGCAATATACCTTCATCCATGATCATCACGACTTTTACTGAAATCCATGTTCCAAGACATGAATTTAGTGGCCTTTCATATCTTTAATATGCTATTGGCTTCATAGCATCTGGAAATTCACATCCACTCCCAACCCTGCACCCATACACACCTATGGAGAGTGAGAGGAAGAAAGCTAATTGGCTGTATGCTTTTATGAGACAATGCATTCCTGCACTTGCCCTCTTCTGTTGATGGTTTGCAACTCTCTCTCTTCTGCTCTGTGAGGAAATATCTTGTCCAAAATATTCTCTGGTTGGTATTAGTAGATTACACGCCAGCTGTTCCCCTAGGTCCAGGAAATTCATTCCACTGCAACTTTCTGCACACAATAGCTACAAGGCTAATAGTAGACATTTGCTTGTCATTTTGCTTGTTATTCCTGAAGGTTTTTTCCATATCCCATTTAGTTCATGCAGAATTTGGTAGTAAGGAAGTTAACTATGCATTTCCCTATGTACCTTCTGCCAAGTTTTTTGTTCGATATGATATAAAGATGTGAGTTGTAAATTTCCAAATTATCAACCTTTTGTCTGATGTTCCATACACTTTACATTGTTTTCATTCATTTGTGATTTAACTGTTTTCTTTCTACCATCCAATACAATAATAGCAACAATAGCTTTCCATTTATAACATTGATAAACACTGATACATATGGTTATGTAGTAACTGTTTTGTTTTGTTTTCCCAGCTCCTACAATAAAAGTATCTGGTGAAAGTGGGATCTTATATTTAGCTGAACCTCTCGATGCATGCACTCCATTAGCTAATGCAGTGGTGGAAGGTTCAAAATATCACTTTGCTTTAATTATAAGAGGCAGATGCTCATTTGAAGATAAGGTTAGAAGTGCACAAAATGCTGGATATAGAGCTGCTATTATTTATGACAACGAAGATGAAGGTGCCTTGGTTACAAGTAATATTTTCACCTTCTCAACTTTGAACTTATTTTTTTTTTATGTCATCTTAATGCTTGATTATTCTCTATAACATTCTTCAAAGTCCACACAACTTGAAAGTTGTCTGTTAGCACCATCATATATCAGATGACCTATTTGTATCAGTTTCTGTTTCCTTGTCACTGTTGATGAATTTTCCTTGTAATAGCTGTAATAAGCTGGTACCGATTTCTTTCCTGAGTTGATAATGGGTGTGAAAATACATCTGGATGTGGAACTAGGGTGTTACTGCTGAAAATTTATGAAGTTTAAAGATAATATATTCAGATTTTATAAATTAAGAAGTGAAGAGATATTTGGTTGTCTTTTTGGTTTATGATAGAGTGACAATAATATTGTCTTGGTCCTCTCTTGGTGCTATTGATATGACTGTCAATCATGACAAATCCCAAAAATCTGGATACTATGATGTGGGCATCATATTCAAGGTCTATGTATAATATTGCTTACTGAAGAAAGCAACAACTATTAGTAGATGCATATATTTTGATAGCTTCATTGTCATTATATTCCTGGTAGTTGAGTACATTCCGCTATCTGAAAATGTGAGCCTGAGCCTGATGGAAATCATCTGGCTTAACACTCTAAACAAGAGAGATATTTATGCTCGCACCTTCTATGGTCCTGTCGTGGCTTTGTTAAAGATTGCTGCACATGGCACAGATGTTTTCCTAATTCACTGCCTTTATATGAACCTAGTCTTATACCATGGCTTTGAAGAGCCGTAGTCCTAGGTTCAACCTCTTCAATGGTGTTTTTGTTAGATTAACTCCCTAAAGGACCATCTTCAACCTGCACTGCCTTGTCAATAGGGGCATTTCGGTACATGCTGGGATTTTTTGTTCTCGGACGAGCCTATCTCTACTAAAGGAAAAAAGAAAAAAACATAGCGAGTATGGATAAAGGTTTAATTGAGGAAGCCTTCCTCTATGAAAACACAAGTCTTCTTGGTTATGTTCAATTGACATAACCTCCCAATAATTTTATTCTCATTTATAGAAACAACCCTAACATAAAGTAGGTTGATAAAGACAGACTCTATCTTGCCTAATCCTATAGATAAGACTCAATTCTCAAGCAATAATAAGATAAACTTATGAAGATAAGACTCCACCAACTGAACTAATGCTATGATAATCCCAAACTAATACTTTCCACAAGTCAAAATATCCCAAAGAAATGGAAAACTTAAAACAAACAAGATCAATTCAAATATTTAGAAATGCAGCCATGTATCGTATATTGATCTAGATTCTAGACTCGATTAGATAAGCTTGTTTAGACCTGGACCTGAACTTGGGCTCAACTTGAACTTCCAAACCGGTATAAGTTGATATGTTTTGCATATGGAAAGATTATCCACCCTGGCCCACTCCAAATTTAGTATTTATTCTGACTGAATGTAAGTCCAAATGTTTGTAGTAAGCTCACATCTGACCCTATTCTAATCTAGGAAGGAAGCATATCCTATATGGCAAGCTTGGAAAATGAGTAGGGTATTGATTCTAAATCCTAAACACACGCTCACTTTATCTTGGAACTGGGTCTTGAACTCAAGCTTTCGTCTCTCTCACACCTTTTTGCACCGCCTTAAGATCTTGGCCGTAACTGCATGTAGCAGATCTTGCTGTGGGAGAACCTCTCTTGGCTATTCCTACAGTTCAAGTTTGCTAACCATATCTTTGACAATTCACTAACTTTATTGTTCCAACCAACAAGTAGAAAAATATCCGCAATGGGCTTGCTGTTTTATCCTTAATATTACCTTCTTTTACTTTGGATGTATAGCTGGGTTGCTATTCAATTCTAACAACCGTACGCTTAAATCTCCTTTTATTTCTGCACATAAAAATAAAATCAATTACTCAAAGAAGAGCATTCTACTTGTATGCAACTCTTATGATTGTTTTGTCACGAAGGACATGCAATTTTCAGTTGAAAAATATTATTAACAATGTTGTTGAGGCTTAACTCTCCCTTTTACTAGTATTTCATTAGCTGCTTGCTTTATTTTACTGTTAATTACTCCTGAGTCCTGCCCATATCCTAAAACCTAATATGAATATCAGATTTTGGTAATGGTCCAGTGGCAGGAATTCCAGAAGGCATCAAAATACATGCTGTGTTTATATCCAAAGCATCAGGCAGAGTATTGAAGGAATATGTAGGTAGAACAGATCTGGAGTTGTGGATCATACCAAACCTTGACAACTCACCATGGTCTATCATGGCTGTCTCTTTCATATTATTGGTTGCCATGTCTGCTGTGGCTGGTACATGTTATTTTGTACAAAGACACCATGTAAGACGTGGGACGTCTGGAGCCCCTCAAGTCCAAGAGTCCCATGGGATGAGCCGTCGACTAGTGAAGGCAATGCCAAGTTTATTCTTTACAAGAGCTTTGGAAGACAATTGCACTTCAAGAGCATGTGCTATTTGCTTAGAAGACTACAATAGGGGAGAAAAGCTACGAGTACTGCCATGCCATCACAGTATGTTTCTGTTGCATCGTCCAATAACCTTTTTATACTGTTTACTGTTTGGCCAAAATAGTGAGCCTAGCTTTTCATATTCAACTTGGATATGTGCTACCTCATCCTATCATAAACATCTATATATTTTGTTTTTGCCATAGTACTATATACCTGGTATCTGTTGCCAATATGTAGTTAGGTATCACATTATCTGATTAGTGTCTTGAGGACTGAAGTTTTGAACATTTTCACTTGGTGAGTATTTTTCTACTATCTAGGTGAAGAGGTACAAAGCTAGTGTGATGCTGTGTTGCACTGATTCAGACACAGTATGGACACTGACACAATATGGATTTGGGATACATGCATTTTTCCAATAGGTACAATAAGTACTCACCTATGTCGCACGATACAGATATGGGTTCAGACATTATGGATATGGACTTCCTCATTTTCCCGTGACTTTGCAACACAGGGATGATGTTAAACTATTGTTTTCAATCGAGTTAGTGTCATATCTGTGTATCTGGCACGAAATGAACAGACCAAAATACATGCAGGCGCAGCAAATGCAGTCTCCATACCTTCCGATCTTTGTCATTCTGCCAATGGAATATCCAAATGTTGATACTGGTGTTTTATGATCTCCTATACAGTTTTTTTTTTTTTTGGTCTTACTGGAAGTATTTTGGTATTCCGGACTGGATGAAATTGGCAGGTGCACTCAAATCCTTTTACAGTTGCCTCCGGATGTCCGAACAAAACACAAAGTTAGGGAGGTTCATGCAAGGAAAGTAGAACTTAAGATTAGAATAAAGGATCTGAAGTAGTTTTCACAGGTAACAAAGTAATCCATAATTGAGATGAATGACAGGCGGAGTTCTTACAGTTGCCCTTAAATAATAGGAGTAGGACCAAGGATTGCATGCTTTTACTTTATTGATAGTGTCTAGTGGCATTTTAAATTGGCAGCAATTGCCAATTTGCGATTCTACGACCTAGTGCAAAGAGAAAATGCAAGTGTGCAGGTCTTTTAAGCTCGACGACTACAATTATAGCTGAGTCAACATTAATGTTATCAATAAATAAATGAAGCATTCGTCTATCCATTTATTTTGTGTTTATATCTAACTTGATGCTGCATTGAATTGTTTACAGAGTTCCATGCAGCTTGTGTTGATTCCTGGCTCACTTCATGGAGAACATTTTGTCCTGTGTGCAAGCGAGATGCTAGGACGAGCACAGGCGACCCGCCAGCCTCTGAGTCTACTCCGTTACTTTCATCTGGGGCCTCATCTCCATCTTCAACTGCTAATTTTCTGTCAGTCCACTCATCCTTTGCAACATCTCCACCTTTACCAATACTCGTGACTCCAAGTTGGTCACGTCCATCATCTCGAACTCACTCTCTCTCTAGTACTTCGCATCTAGTTAACTCATACAAGTCTTATAACAACTCACCTAGTATATGTATAAACAGAAGCTCTGGAGATCTTAGAAATGCATCCTCTCTCAGATCTCAAGTTCCCCACCTCACTTCGCCACATTCCCTGAACATCCCTCTCTCCTCTCCTTTAAACCCGAGATACATGCCCCCCTATATACATAGTTCTAGTAATGCATCTCCAAGTTATCTTTTGGGATCATCTGGTCAACATTCTTGCTACTTGCGGCATTGTGAATCTGGAGCAAGCCTCTCTGCTTTAGCTTCTGCCCAGTCTCTGCCTCAGTGTTAACTCTACGGTCTCCTTGACCCTTGGAATTTTCATGGTCCTTGTAATGGGAAAGAGATTTGGCAATGGCCGAGTGAGTATGTGAGGAATATATATTTTCATTTTCATGGCTGACATGTTGAGATGGTAGTGTTTGGTAAAGTTTTTCACTAACATTTTGCTTTTCATGTTTCATGTAAATGAGATCTGACATTGTATAGTATTGTTGTTGGTGCTCAGCTTTTAGCACTTTACTGGGAGTTATCCTGTGTTTGATTCTTTTTCTCTGATTACACCACCAGTTATTGAATGAATAAATGGTACCAGAGGTCTACAGCTATTGGTTTTATCATTATATTCCTATTTCCCAGTTTTTAAAATACATTGTGGAATATGTGTGGATGTACTTAATTGTTATTATCTAATATTCCTATTTCCCAGTTTTTAAAATAATAATGCATCAGGTAGTATCAGTTCATACGCTTTATATTCTAATTTTTGATATATGGAGCTGTATTTTAATTTAGTGGCTTTTCTCATCATCTGTTGTAATTTGGATCACGACTAAAGAAATCAAGAGACAACTCCAAATTAGGCATATGCTGCAAGAATGTTTGTTGAAGAACCTTCTCAGTAAGTCAGAACTAGCATTTCCAATCATTGATACAGGCAAGTGTTGCACTCCAATAGCTAGCGGACACGGCCGTAGCGGTAAGCTATGTGAAATCTATTACCATTACCGTGTCGAGAATTTCGGTAGCCTTTCCTACAAATACAATTGTACTAATATCCTTCAGTGAGTATCTTCTCCGCAAGGGTCAAGTTAAGGGTATGTATCCTACGGAGCTTGATGACAACAATTTGCTCCCAATTCTTGGTCAAGTTATTCCAGCGGCAGATAGGTTGCTAGTTTGGCCATGCTGCATTTGGTGTTTCTGATGAGCATGCATAGCCGGCCCCAGGGGTAAGTCCGACAAGCACAAGCGTTCAAGAGTTCCGGCTTGGGCAACCCCCTCCGTAGGACAACCCCCATCCATTGGCATGAGAAGAATTTCAAATTAGAGAAAAATTATATAACATAGCTTATTAATATTTATATCCAAACTACTTATTCAATCTAGATAGAACTAGTTGATCAAAACATAACAAATTTACATCTAATTAATAGAAAAAAAAATCGACTACTGATGCATCGTTGGCTGCGGTGGGACCAGATACACAACGGACAACCCAAATTAACCTGACTGATCCCTATATTTTCAGTTCATCATTTCACATAATACAATGCAAAAAAATTATGGATTACTGTATTTTCAGAGGTACTATTGTACTTGGAACAAGAAGGGATACACAATTGAATGAAGCAATTTACTCAATGAGCTAATGAGCTATTACTTGTTGCTAATGAGCTATTACTTGTTGGAACTATTAAGGATGAACGAGATACGAAAACACTCATCGACTCCCATTTGGCTTCGCAAGCGTATGGGTCTCTCTAGCAAAGTTCTAGTGAGTGTCTTGAGCACATGAGGGTGGTTTCTTTCCAATGTGGGACTTACAGAATCTTACTTGCAGGGGCGGATCCAGAAATTGAAGCTGGAGTGGGCTACAATGAATTAGGGTGGGCTAGAAACGGACAAGCCCATAGAAAAAAAAAAATCAAAAATAAAAATTTATAAGGAAAAAAAAAAGAATCAAAATTTTTTTTTGGGATGGGCTGCAGCCCACCCCACCTCCCCTTTGGATCCGCCCCTGCTTACTTGGGAATATAGAATAGAAACCAAGAATTTAAAAAATAAAAATAAAAATAAAAAACTAAGGAGGACAAAAGCAAGGAAGATGAAAGCAATGCACCAGACTATTTTATGCTAGCAACATGTAATTCTTGACTCAGTGCACTACGCAACCTGCAGAGAATCATTCTCGGAAGATTACTTAGAGAAAGATGATCAGTTGGATCATCAATCATATTATATATTAGTCCCATTCCAAATTTAAACATTAGAGACTGTACTTTGTTACTCATTAGTGTTGCATTCCTTCCGTGATTTTCTCAAGAATAATATTACACAGTTCGATACGTGATGATGCAAGCTCTGATACTCCTTACGCAGCTGAATTTTAATTTATTAGGGAGAGATAAGTGCAGGAAACAGAGACTTTGAAGCCATAGAAACTAGTGTATCTTCAAAATTCTACGTTTGTGCATTGGGAACTAATAGTTCCTGCTAACTCGAGTGGCTCTTGTGGTTACTGAGGAGAGGTATAAGATCCTGGTTGGGTGGCGGAAGATCAGTGGATCGAGCCACGGTCCTTTCATTTATTTGGTGGGAGTTGGAGGGCATAGGCCCAACTGGCATGCAATGCAGCGTACACAAAGTCCCGTGCGTATCGCCGGACATCTCAAAAAAAAAAAGGAATTAGGAAGGTTAATTTTTAAGGAAGCGAAAAATCACCTCAACACTATTATATATGAGAGAATTGCTAGCAATTAGTTGTGTTAGTACATAGCTTGACTATCCTGATCCCCCAGTTTGCTAACAGTATATAAAACTTAGATTGATCGAGAATTGTGTGTAATCAGCCTTGGAGTCGGCTGCCCTTATCAAATCGGAGAGCGCTGAACTTGTAACCAAGGATATTCAGAGACGTTTCTGACATTCTAAAGATCATGTTACTGCATTTTCTAAAAAGATAGGGAGACGTAAATCTAAAAAAAAATTAGAGATTTCACGTTAGTAATATACACGAAGGTTGAAATTTTTTGGGGCCTTCCGATATTCTGGAGCTAGCCCCGTGCAATCGCACTGCTTGCACATGCTCAGAAACGTAGGCTACTTCCCTTGTCAGTCAATATGACTCCTCTTAAGCTAAACTGGTCAGAAGGAACAGTTCAACAGCATACATGATACCATCTCTAAAATTCCCGGGCACCAGTACAGGTTTGCTTTGTCCATTGCATGTTTATTTTTATTCTGCTGTAATCAAACATGCAGGATATGACTATTGGCAAGCCTTTCTTTATATCAAACAAATCTATATAACCAAACAGTTAGGAAGAGAGGAAATAGACTTAATTCTTTAATGAAAGCACAGAACTAACTATATGCTGCATATATAGCACAAAGTATATATACATAATGGTGCCTGAAGATCTTCATAGATATGTATGGGATGCAGTTGGAGAGAAGAGATGATATTGGTTAGGTTCAGCCACCCTCAGACCCTATAGCTAAGAGTTCTCTGCGATGAAAGGTCGAGTCGAGCCGAGCCGAGCCAATATCACCCCCTCTCTTCACCACTGTCAGCTTCTTTGTGGATGCATGGCTTCTCAAACGTCTCCCATCTCCATTGGTAGGCAGGGCCGGACCGGAGGGTTGGGTTGTCCTATCCTGAAGCTAATTTTGGTTGCCCCTTAACCCATATTGTCAGCTGGTTCTGGGGGTCATCCGCGACCCTGACATTTGGTATGATCATGCTGAGCCTTGGAGGTTGCCCTAGCAGTGGGGGGTTGCCCAAGCCCCAAGCCTTATCCGGCTTACCCTAGGGCCGCCCCTATTGGTAGGTACATACTCCTTTGATGCCTAAGGATGATATGCTTTTACGTAAATTGGACACCAAGTTTCTACTTATCAGCACCATATGGCCTTTTTGATGGCATGATGTTTCATTTTGCTAATTATCTCTTCCTCTATACACTGTTTTGGTTCAAGAGAGAACTCGAAAATGCTCCTCAGTAGCATGAGCTAAAACTATATCGTAACAAAATGTAGGTTTATCTATCTACAAGTTGACTTTCTAGGTACAGTCGTAGTTACCTTGGGTAGAAACTTGACACCAAAGGTTGACAATCGGTCATAAAACATTTTTACTTCTTTTGTGGAGCTTTCACATTCTCTTGCTAATGTTAGATAGGAGAGGAATGTACAAGGAGAATGGAAATTATAAGGATCTATGTAGCCGACCACAAAAATCTGGGATCAAGACTTTGTTTTTACTGTAGCTTTCTCGATCCCGTTACGATGGAGAAGGCTTAGATATGACAATTAAGGAGGCCTATGGGAGTTCTTTTCAGTTCTGTAACGAAAATATTAGCTTTTAAAGTGGGTCAAACCTTAGCCAAATTGTGAGATGGATGATAATAGTTGCATTTGAACTGATTCATTTGAGGTCATCGTGACACTTTATCATGTGAATTTATATACATATATTTATGACAATTTGAGTTTGGAAAAGGATGGAAATCAAAAGGTTGCATATAGTTTCAATGGTCTTTTTAGTACTATATATTAAGTTGGTATTCTATTAACATCTGAGGATGGAAAGAAAGCACAACATTGTCAATAATATTGCTACACACCATCACTTAACAATGTTAAGACTTACATTGTTGTAATGTAAATATGAACAAATTTTCATTTTTTTTGAGTTTTTGAGCTCCACTCAACGCTGTCAAGTGTCAAATGACATAAGGTTGCATGTGCTTGAGCAAGTTACTCTTTTAATTATCGGTTGGCTCAGCCTAAGTTGTCTTAAACTCAATTATTAAACAAGTCCAGCTCTAATTAATATTGCAACTAAGCTCTCCATTTAAGGTTGGCATAAAGAAACTATGACTTAATGACACGAAACTTAGTAAGCAATTAACACTCATTAGAAAACATGCCTCATTAGAAACATAGTAGGAGGATATATAAGCGTTTTAAGTTTTCGCTAGCAAAATAATATTAACAACAGTTTTAAACTTCGGCTAATAAATTTAATAATATTGAACACAAACAAATCCAGTTTTATATATATTGTTGAGATTAAAACAGGTTTCTTTTGAGTTTCAGCAAGGCTACTTGCGCAAAAAACTTGTACTCAACCTGAGCTTAATTTGCCTGTTTAGTTTAGGTGTCAAGTTGAGCTTGAACATGACAGATCATATATGCTCACCCATAGCCACTCTTGAAGAAGTTAAATTTGACCCAAGTTTAAGTACAACTTTAATAAAATGTCAGAAGTAGTAACCACAAAATACTAGTATCAAGTAATTATTAGAGTATACAAATTCAGTAATAAATTAGTATGAAGTAAAATAATAGTAGTAGAGTACAAGTGCCAATAGTTAACAAAGAAAGTGCATGAAAAAGTAAGAGTTCCATGACAGATGTTGTAAGCAGTTACTAGAAATAGCTAGTAATATTCATACCACACAAATTAGTTAAACATCATAGATATGCAATATATTCATATTTAGTAATTATCGATAAATCTTGTTGTTAACAAATATTAAAATGTACAAGTAGCAATACTGATTACTAGCTCCACTCGATAAATTACATTCTGAACATATTTTAAACTTTGATTTAGTTTAAATATGTGATTTGTAGTTGTTTCGCTACAAAGGCAGAAAACACTATAGTGAACCAACACTACAGGCACAGGCATCTCTTGTTTAATATCCATTGCTTGCTATTACTTAATTGTTAGTAATAGACAGGTATTGATCATCTATATAGACAAATGATACTCATTAGCATTTCTCCCATCTGGTTCAGAAAGATTGTTACCGAAACATCTCATTTGTATGAAAAGTGGGATTTTTTTTTTTTTTTGGGATATACGATCAACTCTGTTATGGCGCGAGTCCTATAAATTATCATAGGATATAAATCCAATAACCTCTTGAAAACTCAAAATTTTCAATTTGATAAAGATCTTAAGAAAATATATAAGATGGGTACGGGGCAATTTGTCCAGTAATAACAATTACGTGTTCCTAGTGTTTGTATTATTTACTTTCGAGGGTTAAAATTTGCAGAAAAATCTAAACCAAGTGTTTTGTTAAAATTTCCAAATTGGTGTTAAGGTTCAGTACCATC
This sequence comes from Iris pallida, assembly GCA_029216955.1. Classification (NCBI taxonomy): domain Eukaryota; kingdom Viridiplantae; phylum Streptophyta; class Magnoliopsida; order Asparagales; family Iridaceae; genus Iris; species Iris pallida. The sequence goes on from JANAVB010040417.1 coordinate 7,266,222, forward strand.
TTTTTCATACCTCTTTGAATCAGTACAACCCTAGAGAACCAGCTGTTTGTAGAAACATGGTTAACCCTCCTAACATTAGATTTATGTGGATGTTTCGATGTTAAGATCTTCCTAGCTTACAAATGGACTCCTTTGATACATATCAAAAAGTGCTAACAGAAGAAACAATTGCATCTATCATTTTACATAAAGAAGCACATATACCATATTATATGGATGGTGAGATGGTTATATATACCTGAGAGAGCCATCTCAAGCTTGTGAGGCAAAAGTAAGCAGAACTCAACCCGCGATTGCTCAAGAGTATAGAATTGGTAGGTATGTCCTAAATGAACTAAACTTTTAAGACAAGATCAACTCTCCTCAACAACACCATAATGTTATAAAAATTTAAGCAGGAATGAAATAGGACCTCTAACTGCATTATAAGCAACAAAAACTGCCTCCCTTGTGAGCTAACATATAACTCCAGAAGTTTTCAAAGTGAAAGACACCATTCTTTTGCTTGGAGAGATGATTTCTATCCTTCCCCCATGGCCAATTTCTTCTTATGCTTGAGTACAATATTTTTTATCCATAAAGTATGATTTACCAAAATCCAAGAGAAAGAACATCAAGCACCAAATTAAATTGCACCAAATTAAGAGATCAAAATAATATCACCATAAACATTGGTTGAGAAGTTCCTATCCCTACAAGACTTCACCTTGGCCATGAGAACCAAGAGTTTTCGCTCCTGTTCATTTGCAACCCCTGTTGTCATAGACATCCTTCACCAGAACTACCCTCTTCTACCCCCCAAAAGCATGTTTCATTTAGAGTTTAGCATTCACCATTTTGTTCATAAATTAAAACCTTTGAGAAACGAATGCTAAGCACTAAAACTACTACAACAACGAAGCCTTAATCCCAACTTTTAGGCTTAGCTCCATGGAATTTTTTTGCTAGCTTTCAACCTTATTAAGGGCCATTTATTCTTAAGACATAACGATTAGGTGCCCAACGGACATTTTTTTAATATTTTAATCTTTTCCCGACGTGATGAAAAAATAATTTTTTTGGCAACCTAGTCTATTGTATTTCTATCTGAACCTATAAGTTTCTACTTCAAATATACAACATGAATTTTGGCAATACAATAAAGTTGGACCCTCATGTCGATCCGAATGAATCAGTCTTTCCACAGAGGTAAATCTTTGCTTGCTAGGCAAAAGGATAGCAAGTTACAAATTCTGTCTCGGTAGGACATGTATTTCTATTACTATGAAATTAATAAATGAAAATGAAGTAGTTAATGAATTAGCTATATTCAAGGACTAGTATAAAGTATATAGTAATATGCACATCATAATATTTAGAAGTGAATAGATCATGATAAACATCATGAATCATCAATATGAAGGTAGCTTAATGGAGAGTTTTTCCTGTCCTTTCCTTAAATAAATTGTAAAATAAATATGAAGTGGCTCACATGAAAAGGTTCTCACATAGTAAGTGTATAGTGCAAGGAAAATAGCAATTGCAACACTTGTATCAAAGTTCTGGTTATGAGATTCACCACTACGAGTACTATGATTAATTGATAAAAGTAAACAAAAACATCTTGAGATGCTTCTAAGTTTTCAAGATGCATGCGGTATACTTCTCTATCTGGTATGTTTTATAAAGAGTTTCAGCGTGCTCACTTTCAAGAGGTCGAAAAAATTGTCACTGGATGTACAAGTCTAAATTGTATTTGTACAAGACAAAAATGGACATGGTTGATAGTTGATCTCAAACAAAGTTATTGTAGCGAAAATAAACTGACAAATTGAATGACAGTTAAGGATAATGAAAATGATTCTCTTTATTGATAATTTGTTGCAGAACACAAAGGATCTCAATGACCAACTGAAATATACCAATTTAATTTACAAATCACTAATATTTTTTTTTTTACAATAATGTACTATATATTATGTGGTTTATAGTGACCCTCCAAGAAACCACCATGGTTACATGCAGTCAAGACCCCAAGCTCCCACATATACTAAGAAGGCTAGTAATTGTTAGTGCATTAGGCAATATCCCTTCACCCAACACCTTTAAGAAGAGATACGATGGAAGTCCAGGACACAACATCACCACATGGGATGTTCTTGAAAACCTTTTCGAGCTTCCTCCAACATATAATTCTGAGCAAGTACAGCCATCAAAGTGTTCCAGGGAGACAGAATCCTTTGTTGTCATCCACTTGAAGACACGAGTCACGTCTCTCATGCTCTTACACTTTAGTCCAACAGAAATGATATTTTAACTGTCCGCCGGCCCGCGCCTGCATGACAGCCAGCCATTGGCTCCCCTGCTAACATAGGCCCACCCCGGGCCGGGGGGACAATGGCGACGTGCCACGTGGCTGCGGGCGGTCAAAATAGCAGTTCCCTTAATCAAATCACTGCAGACATAAGAATTGAATTGCGTACCGGCTTCTTTGTGGGGTTGCTAAAATTATTATCTAAAAATTGGTCCTACATTCATGTGACAAATTTTAAATATGTATTTTAATATAAGATTTTTTTTATTGACTTACATACATGAGGAGTGATAGCATATGTGGTTGGTATGATAGGATATTTTTCTATAGGCAATGATCAAATCCTCCAAAAATATTTATTTTAATCACCAATTTCTTAGTATTTTTCTTAGGAGATACATCTTAGAAGGGGCCTACCAACTCGGACGAGGACGAATGGCACGAAGTGGAGGCTTGATGACACACTTTGCATGTACGAATCAGATGCATAATGTCACTTTTGTGCGTCATTGCATCATTCAACGTCCGTTCCAGCACCAGTTCAGCGCGTGTTTCAGCGTGGAGCATCATGGTCTAGCGGGCCAACGTTCCAGTGCGTTCAATTAATGCTCCTAGTGGACCTTGATTCTAGTGTGAGAGCTGCTTCCGCTGCTTGATCAACGTTCCAGCACGACCAGTGCTCCCGCTGGACCTTGGTTCCAGCATAGGGGCTACTCATGCGAGGCCTAGCTAGGTTCCAGCATGGAGGTTGCTCATGTTAGACGTAGGTCCTAGCATGGAGGTTGCTCATGTTAGACCTAGGTCAGCATGGAGGTTGCTCACATTGTACCTTGGTTTCAGCGGAGAGGTTGCTCTCGCTGGATTTGTGATCCAGCTTGACTGGTTCTGTGTGCTTCAACGTGAGCGTTTCGGCTTCATAACTGCCTACTTAGTGGGGGTTACTGTTGTAACTTATTTTCCGAATTAACTGTCTATCATGGCAGTTGTGGCTTCTAGGGTAATTGTCTCCCTATATATATTCTTGGTTTTGCTAATGACATTACACTTGAGATATATGATACGAGATGAGAGTTAGCAGCAACGTTGGAGCCACGAAGTGCTACCTAGTCTTCCGAGGGTGGCAAAAGAGCGTTCTAGAATTTTAACTCTATGACCTTGTTGATTCTTCGAAGAAGAGCGGCAGAAAGTGTTGGGTTTTGGTCTTTTTCAAAGTGAATTTTAGTCCCACATCGGCTAGACCAAAGGAGTTGTATCTCTATATATTAGCTTTGCTAGTTTAGAGATGCACATGTGGTGTGGAGGTGTACATGGGTGTGCCATGTGGGGTTATTTTTCTAATGGAAAAAAGCTAAATAAACAATTAAAAGCATTCATGCTTTTTGCTCTTGGGAAATTTATTTCTGTTATTGCCGGGGCACAATTTTTCGATGGAAAAACAGAGAATATCAAAAAATTGTAAAAAAAAAATGTTCCAACACAACACTTCTAGGAAGGTTGTGCAACTATAACGAAGATCTAAAAAGATCTTGTTATTGTATTACGAGAATCTAAAAAGATTTCGTAATCTACAGCAACATATGATATACGAGAATCTAAGAAGATTTCGTAATCACAACAGCAAAGAAGATGACAGGCAAAAGATGGAAGATGGCCTGCTGGGGTGAATGATCACCGTTACTCAAAGCTATATTCGCTCCACACGAATAGCTTTCAGGAACCAGCAAGTTCGTCGGAGAACTTTGGAACACTTCTGCTCTTCTGACTCCTCGGATCGTACACGGACTCCCGTGCAAAAGCAACGCTAGTGCAAAGCTTCTCTTCTCTCTCACAGACTCTGTTTACATGTGTTAAGAAAAACTTGTAAACTTTCGTGACTCTCTGAATGTATACTGTATTATCTTCTGCATGTGAGAGAGAGGAGACCTTATATAGGACCGAGTAGCAACTGTCCAGTTAGCACAACATTCAGGACGTGGTAATAACCACTCCGAACGTGCAGTAACCGTTCAGATCATGCACAGGCACGATCTGAAGCAAGTTGCGCCACTCTGGCACCCTGCGCGCCTTGCATACTGCGCACTGAGCCACTTGCGCTAACCTGCGCCACTGTACAACCTGCGCGACCTGTGCCACTCGCGCAATGTGCGCCACGCGCACAACGTGCGCAACGTGCGCAACCAGCGCACCCGACACAACCTGTGCGCAACCTGCGCGCAACCTGGCGCTACCTGGCGAAACCTGGCGCAACCTGTGCGCAGCCTGGCGCGCACCCTGGTCACGCAACCTGTGGCGCGCAACGTGACAGCGCAAGTGGCTCGCGCAACTAAAGCGCACTATACGCCTAGCGACGATGCTGACGTGCTAAGTGCAAAGTGCGCCAACAAAACGCCACATTACGCCTCATGAGCCCATGAGTCCGAGTCCGTGTCCGAGTCCGAGTCGCTAAGTCCCTACGGGGATTAGCTCCCATGGAAATAAATTTCCCAAGAGCAAAAAGCATGAATGCTTTCAATTGTTGATTTAGCCTTTTTCCCATTAGAAAAATAACCCCACATGGCACACCCATGTGCACCTCCACACCACATGTGCATCTCTAAACTAGCAAAGCTAATATATAGAGATACAAGTCCTTTGGTCTAGCCGATGTGGGACTAAAATTCACTTTGAAAAAGACCAAAACCCAACAATCCCCCACATATCTCTATATATGAGTATAAGTGTTCCCCACAGTAACTGTCCATCATGCATTAGGAGAGATGTCGCTGACGACTTGAATCTTTCCGCATGGTTCAAACAACAGTCTATAATACAAGAATGGACTAACCCTTGAATTCTGCATCATAGCTGAAATTCTTCTCACTCACATAATGTAGTTACATGTGCTTCTGGCTACACATTAAAGGCCCAGTGCCAGCCTGGTTTCAGTGTATAATTTTGGGCGTCTATAAGTTTACCCTCAAGAGACGGCCTGATATCTCTTTGGCCATACACTATAGGTGAGTTCATTATAAAGAGATATGGCATGAAGCGCTTTGCGCTTCCCTTGCGGTGCTACGCCGCGCGCTATGACATGGCTTAAAGCCGAGGCCTTATCCCGTACCGGGAACCTCATCGTAGTGTCATACTACTGTAGCATGAGGCAACCGCCTCTTTGTAGTGCCAAACTACCCAGCATGAAGCCTTAGGCTCCCTTGCGGTGTTACGTCACAACGATATGGCTTGCAAGGCCGAGGCTTTATCCCTAACTGGGTACCTCATCGTGGTGTCGTGCTACTGTAACATGAGGAACTCCTCCTCTTTGTAGTGCAGACTACACCCCTCTTTATTTTAACATACAGCATTAGGCTAACTGCCTATTTGCGGTGCTACGCCGCTGTGACTTGGCTAGCAAAACCGAGACATTACCCCATGCCTGGGAACCTCATGGTGGAGTCACCCCATAGTAGCATGGAGTTTCACTCCTTGTGGTGCTGTTCTACCGTGCTTCCTGTAAAGCACACCAGGCATTCACTATGACTGAGAACTCATTAAGACATTTAAGCCAACCTTTCTACAGGATTCGTTTTTCGTAGAAAACAACAGTAGACAACAGTGGTTATAGGTCCGTAACCTCTCCATGACCAATAGAACATGTACCCACCGTTCCTGATATTCTTCCGATTAGTGGTCCTCCCTTGAACCAAAAGCTAGATGCCTAGTAGATTTCTCTTTGAACTATTAGCATAAAACTTTATGGTAGGAATACAATAATATAATATCAGAATGCCTTCAAGCCCATTTTATAAGCTGTGTCATCGACCAGCTGACGCTTGAGGCCCTTGGTGAACGGATCCGCCAGGTTCTCCTGACTCCGAACATCAATCACTGCAATAACACCTCTCTTGATAAGATCGTGTACTGCCCTGTGCTTCAACCGCACAGTCCTCTTCTTCCCGTTGAAGAGGTCATTTAATGCCACCGCCGCAGTCGCCTGGTTGTCGCAGTATATCGGTATCGTCGATATTTGAGCCCCAACCATTGGAAGATCATACATGAGCTCCCGAAGCCATTCTGCTTCCTCGGCTGCGGTATCAAGTGCAAAGAATTCAGATTTCATGGATGACCGCGAGAGCATAGAATACATCAAACTTCCGATTATGCTTGCATACTCCAACTGCCTGACGCTTTCCTCTGAATTAGTCTTCAGCTTCAGATCACTCCTGTACGGCGTATCGATCCCTGGAAGATCCCGATACCCATAACGAGTGATCATTTTCTCAATATAATGAGACTGTGACAGCGCTAGTCCAGTGTCTGTCCAGATGATCTTGATCCCTAAGATCACATCAGCTTCTCCCAAGTCTTTCATACTGAAATTGCTCGAGATGAATTTCCTTGTCTCCGTGACACAACTCATATCCGTACCTAGGATAAGCATGTCGTCCACGTACAGACAAACGATCACACCTCTTCCATCAGCGAACTTCGTGTAAACACACTTGTCCGTCTCGCTGACCATATAGCCATTTGACCTTATAACTTTGTCAAATTTCTCATGCCACATCTTGGGAGCCTGTTTAAGACCGTACAAAGATTTCACCAATTTGCAGACTTTGTCTTCAAGACCCTTGACCACAAATCCCTCTGGCTGTTGCATGTATATCTCTTCGGTCAGCTCGTCATTTAGGAAAGCCGTTTTTACATCCATCTGATGTATTACTATCTTATGTATTGCTGCAAGAGCAATCAATACTCTGATGGTGGTCATCCGGGCTACTGGAGCATACGTGTCAAAGTAGTCAATCTTCTGCTTCTGAGAAAACCCCTTGGCTACCAACCTAGCCTTGAACTTGTCAATAGTTCCGTCTGCTTTCATCTTCTTCTTGAAGATCCATTTGCATCCGATGGATTTTGCTCCTTCAGGAAGATCAACCAACACCCAAGTGTTATTTGAGATGATAGAATCAATTTTATTGTCAATCGTCTCCTTCCAGAAAATCGCGTCTCTGGTCTTCATCGCCTCATCATAGGTAAGCGGATCTGCTTCCACATGATAGGTGACAAAGTCACTTCCGAAATCCTTCGGCCTCCTCATACGCTTAGCTGACAGCTCAGCTTGTTCTGGTTCAATCTTTGTTTCAACAACAACATCTTCTTGGACCACATCTTCATTGAAGACTTCAGTCTTTGGCGCACCCTCATTGTTCTCTGGTACATCCGCAAGAATAATAATCTTGTGCCTTGCAAGTTTGTCTTCAAAATATTCTGCGTCGCGAGATTCAATGATATAATTTGACTCAATATCAAGAAATCTCCGAGCATCATTCTTCTCGGCATACCCCAAGAAGATCGTCTTAGTAGTCCTTGTCCCAAGCTTCTGAATCTTCAGATCTGGAAGCTTGACATATGCCAGACACCCCCACACTCGAATGACATTCAAGTTAGGTCTGACCTTGAACCAGAGTTTATGAGGAGTAACGTCTGAAGTTGCATGAGGCACTCTATTTAGAATAAAAGTGGCCGTCAATGCAGCTTCTCCCCAGTAGCACTTAGAAAGACCCGCAGTCAACATCATTGAGTTAATTATTTCTGTTAACGTTCTGTTCTTCCTCTCTGCTACTCCATTTGATTGAGGAGAGTACGGAACCGTAGTCTTATTGACAATTCCATGTTCTTTGCAGAACGATGCGATCTCATGAGACCTGTACTCTCCACCTCGATCACTTCTTATTCTTTTGAGTTGTTGTCCAGTCTGCCGCTCAGCTTCGGCTCTGAACTCCTTGAACTTCTCGAATGCTTCGTCTTTAGGCTTCAGCAAGTAGACGAACGCATACTTTGAGAAGTCATCGATGAAGGTTATGAAATACTTCATCCCGGCCTTTGTAGAGAACTGTTTGAAGTCACAGATATCGGAGTATACCAACTCCAGAAGATCTATACTTCGATTAACCCGAGGAAAGGGTTTCCTTGTGATCTTCTTTTGAGCACAAACTTCACATTTCTCTACCTTACCCCCATATTTGGAGATAAGTCCTAGACTAGACATTCTGTTTATTCGTTTACAATAAACATGTCCTAGCCTATTATGCCATAACTCAAGAGTATAAGCAGAAGGAGTGATTGCATTAATTACATTGATTACATTGGACTGATTCACAAGCTGAATTTTGAACATCCCTTCGGTATAAAAAGCTTTTCCGAAATATGTTCCCTTAATAGACATCACCATCTGGCCAGCATTGATGTCCATCCTGAGGCATGCGCGTTGCATAGTAGGCCTTCTGAGATCAGGTTCTTGGCGATAGCAGGTACGTGCTTCACGCCTTGAAGCGTCAGAGACTTCTCCGAAGTCAGCTTCAACACCACCGTCCCAATCCCGAGCACTTCAGCTTGTGCCTGGTTCGCCATCATAACCACTTCAGAAGTAGGTGTGTAGGTGGTGAACCACTCCTTACTGGAGCAGACATGGCAGGAGGCTCCAGTGTCTACCCACCAGTCAGAGTCAGTCCTTACCGCATCAACCTGCGCAATCATAGCAACAACGTCAGTGATCATATATACCTTACTAGGCTCTCCTTGCTCTTATTGCTTGGTCTTTGCTTTGCATTCACTTTTGAAGTGGCCCTTCTTGCCACACTTGAAACAAGACATCTGAGACTTTGCCTTCTTTCACTTAAAGGAAGTCCCCTTCACGTTCAGATTGTTAGGGTTCTTCTTGTTGTAGAAAGCCGCCTGTTTTCTTCTTGGTTCCTTGGTATGAACTAGATTGGCGTTAGCCAATTGCTTGGACAGTGTGTCCACCTTCAGTTGAGCCCGAATTTGGTCCTCAACATAGATTTCCTGCAAGAGATCTTCAAGGCTGATCTCAAGCTTCTTCCTATGCATGTTTGCATAGAACTTACTCCACCCAGCGGGGAGCTTTGAGACAATCCCTCCAACAACAAACTTGTCAGGGAGGGGCATCGCCTCGTCTTCCAACTTTTGTCGCAGCTTCAGAAATTCTTTTACCTGCGACAACATGGACTTCTCGTCCTCAAAGAGCCATTTGTGATATTTTTCAACCATAAATATCTTGTTCCTATTCTTGTCTTCTTCGTACAGTTTCTCTAGAGACTCCCATATGTCTCTGGCAATTGATTTTTTACTGTAAGATTCTGCTAGAGAATCCTCCATAGCATTCAGAATAAACAGCCTGCAAATTCTATTTTCCCTTCTCCACTTGGCCTGAAGTTTAGTAGCCGCAGCGATTGCAGCAGCAGACCCAGTATCTGGAACAGTAGGTTCCTCTTCAAGAAGCACGTGATCAACGTCTCTGAGTTGAAGAGTGAGATAAACCTTCCTCTTCCAGACTTGATAATGCTCTCCATCAAACTTTTCTAACTTACAAAAGTCAGTATTGAGGAGTGAAGCATTAAAGTTTTCCATCGTAGCAATATAGCTTTGAGATTGTTATTGCCGGGGCACAATTTTTCGATAGAAAAACGGAGAATATAAAACAATTGTAAAAACAATGTTCCAACGCAACACTTCTAGAAAGGTTGTGCAAGTATAACGAAGATCTAAAAAGATCTTGTTATTGTATTACGAGAATCTAAAAAGATTTCGTAATCTACAGCAGCATATGATATACGAGAATCTAAGAAGATTTCGTAATCACAACAGCAAAGAAGATAACAGGCGAAAGATGGAAGATGGCCTGCTGGGGTGAATGATCACCGTTGCTCAAAGCTATATTCGCCCCACACGAATAGCTTCCAGGAACCAGCAAGTTCGTCGGAGAACTTTAGAACACTTCTGCTCTTCTGACTCCTCGGATCGTACACGGACTCCCGTGCAAAAGCAACGCTGGTGCAAAGCTTCTCTTCTCTCTCACAGACTCTGTTTACTTGTGTTAAGAAACATTTGTAAACTTTCGTGACTCTCTGAATGTATACTGTATTATCTTCTGCCTGTGAGAGAGAGGAGACCTTATATAGGACCGAGTAGCAACAGCCCGGTTAGCACAACATTCGGGATGTGGTAATAACCACTCCGAACGTGCAGTAACCGTTCAGATCATGCACAGGCATGATCTGAAGCAAGTTGCGACACTCTGGTGTTTGCCATTGATTGTAAAAGTACAGAACAGTTTTATGGGAGGACTGAACTTAGACTCACAACACAAACTCGCTTGTACAAAGAAAGCCTAGGGACGAAAGCCTAGGTACAGCAGACTAAGTACAATTGTTTATTTTAGATTCTGGGGGGTGACGATAGAGGCTCGGGAAGGCGACGGCAGCCCTGCCTTACTCCTTGGACGATCGGTGTGCAGCCTTGGCTCCAGAAGATTTGCTCAGCGTTGAAGAAATACTCTCTTTGCTCTTTCTCTGCTCTTCTCTCCAAGTACTCTGGTGCTCTCTCTGATCTCAAAAAGTGCTCATGTGTGCTCCTCTCTCTGTGTGTGCGTATCTCTTGCAAGGGAATGGCACCCTGCTATTTATAGGAATGGGGTGTGATCATTAGGGTTGCAAATGATTGCTTCTCGGAGATGGCGGCGGCCTGTGGATTGGTCAATCTAGGCCATTAGTTTTGATTGTGATGAATCTGGACCATCAAGTATAGATTACACCAAATCTCATCAGCAATTAATACTGATTGGAATAAATCTTCCTCATAATAATCTTCTGATGTCTGCGAATAAATTTGATTTATTCTCCTGCCACGTGTCCCAGATTATTGAGATTTGATCTAATCTCTGATTGCAATAAATCTGAGAGATTGATCGGCTTAGGACACGTGTCCTAGGAGCCACTGGGGGGATCTGAACCGCATGACGATTGAGCCGCATAAGATTTGGGCCGCATAAGGTTCGGGCCACGGGTCAGGGCTGCTTGGGTAGTGGCTCCCCCCTTCGAACCCTTGAACCGCATGGAGATGATCATTGCGAGCCGCATAGGGATGCATCGGCCTGGGCCGCATGGAAATGGTCCTCTTGAACCGCATGGAAAGGCCTCCGCTTGAGCCACATGAGACTGTTTCGGTCTGAGCCGCATGGAACGGCTTCATTCTGAACCGCATGGGAAGTCTTCGCTCGAGCCGCATATGATCGTCCACGTGGCAAGGCCACGTGGCATTTTATGGATCTCGGGGGATTTGTGTCAGAGATCTCTTTCTCTTCCCTAGGGGACTGTCATTATGACAGAGTCATAATTACTTCTTTTGTATCAGGGCTGTCACTTTTTTAAAGTTGTCAGCCGTCAAAGTAATTAATGCAGCATGGGTCGAAGGGGAGCACTGTTACGCCACGTGTCTTCTGAGCCGCATAAAATATTTCAGGCCGCATAGTCCCTGAGCCGCATAGTCTTTCTGTGCCGCATGGGCTGTCTGAGCCGCATGGGGTTCCCTGGCCGCATGGATCATTTTTCATGCTTCTACAAGACCCCCTTCAAAGTTTTCAATTTGCAAAATTGAAATACTTTGAAAAAGAAGCATGGTTGTATTCTTCTGGCCGCATACGGAGTCCTGGCCGCATGAATGTTTAAGCCGCATAGATAGTTCAGCCGCAGGGGACTTTTCAGCCACGTCATCATTGCCACGTATGGCAATCTTTTGCATTAAATGCTGTTTGATTTGCTGTCAGCTTTAAAGGCTACTTTTTGGTACGGGATCCGAGGAGCTTGGCCTTCATTTTCGGTGGCTTACCTTGATAACTGAGGAGTCGGTCTTCGTGTATGCACGGGGATCGAAACGCTTCACTTTTGTTTATAAATATGGATGAGTACGGTCGGGGGATTTTTTTACTTCCTCCTTCGTCCAACTATTGTTGTCTTGCCTCTCTTTCCTCATTTCCCTTCTTCGATCGTTGGTCATGGCCCCCAAATCCTCTAAGGTTGCTTCTGCCGCCGCGAAGGGTAAGAGGTTGCCCGTACTGACAGGGGGCTGATTGTTCGGGAGGCTGACAGGGTTAATCAAGCTTCAACCGACCTGGAAACTGCCCTGAAGAAGTTGGAAGACGACTGCCAGACGCTCATGGATTTGGACGATGGGGAGCGGTTATCCCGGGAGGCTGAGCGTCGGGCTCGACAGCGGATCGAGTGGGGGACCACCTCAGTGAGAAGCCGTCTCCTAGAATTGAGTAATGCCGAAATGTAGTTGGCTTTTCTTTCTTTTGTTTTGTTCCTGTTTTCTTTTTGAGAGGGACGCGGTCCCGAAACATGTAATGCTTTTTTTTTTCCTTCAAATAAAGAGTACTTTCCATTCTACCCTTTATTTGTATTGTTTGTTATACTTGTGATATTGTGGTGATGTTTTCCCCGTCTTGGGGACTTTTTTGTGGACCTGTTACCCATGGCATACCTTGGTTTTAGGTACGGATAACAAGTTTGGTCAGGATATCCGAAACAGCCATGGCAAAGTGGTCATGGGTGCTCTTGGTATTGGGAAAAAGAATGCCGTAGAGCAGCTGGGCTCCCGGGGCATGATGAGATGGTGGGTGTGTGCTAAAAAACTTAGCAGAGGATATTTGTGGGCCTATTATCCTTGGCGTACCCTGGTTTTAGGATACGGATAATAGGATGAAAGGAAACCAACATATTTGCTCAGAGGTTATGAGGACATGGCAAGCATGAGGGTTTTATCGTAGAATCTTCCTGCTCAGGGGTAATGAGGACATGGCAGGAGTGACTTCACGGAGGATATTTTGTGGTCAACAGAGGACATTTGTGGTCAACAGAGGACATTTGTGGACCTATTATCCTTGTCGTACTCCGGTTGGGGGTACAGATAATAGGTTGAAAGGGAACCGACATACTTACTCAGAGGTAATGAGGACATGGCAAGTATGAAGGTTTCTTCTACGGAGCCTTCCCACTCAGAGGTAATGAGGACATGGCAGGAGTGGGCTCAATGAAGAGGGGGTACATAGAACGACTCAGAGGTAATGAGGACATAGAAGTTCTATGTAGGGGGTGATTTGTTTTTGGCGGATGTGAAACGACTCAGAGGTAATGAGGACATGGCCGTTTTGGAAATTTGTGGATCGCTTACCCTTTTTATGTACTGGAAGTACGGGTATTGGATCATGAGGGAGGATCTCCTCCAGGAAGAAAGTTCAGAGGTATGATCATACATGACTTACTATCTGAAAGAGTGACCGGGATGTGAGTTCAGAGGCACCATCGGGTACATGACTCGATATTGTGAAAGTGTGAGTTCAGTGGCACCCGCGGGCACATGACTCGATAATTTGGGATGTTGTGGATATGAGTTCAGCGGCACGAGAGGGTACATGACTCGAGAATCGGGAGAATGGTGAGTGTGAGTTCAGCGGTACCAGCGGGTACGTGACTCGATGATCTGGAAAATTGTAAGGGTGAGTTCAGTGGTACCAGCGGGTACGTGACTCGAAGATCTGGAAAATTGTGAGGGCGAGTTCAGTGGTGCCAGCGGGCACGTGACTCAAAAATTTGAAGAATTACGAGGGTGAGTTCAGCGGTACCAGTGGGTACGTGACTCGAAAATCTGGAAAATTGTCGTCTAGACATAGTATTTCTTCAGGAACTTGCCGTTGACGGGCAACATGAGCAAGTCTCCGTTTTGCTTGGCGAGGCGGTAAGCACCGTTGGAGAATACGGCCTCAATGATAAATGGACCTTCCCATTTTGGTTGGAACTTGCCGGCGGTCTTGTGAGTCATGACCATCGGCCTCCGGACTGCCAGAACAAGATCGCCCACTTGGAATATCCTGATTTTGACCTTCTTGTTGAAGGCTCCAGAGATGCGTGCTTGGTATAGCTCGATCCTTTGCTGAGCCAGGAGGCGCTTTTCATCTGAGGCCTCCAACTCTTGTAGTCGGCGTCGGTAGTTATCATCCGTCGTTAATTGATAAGTGAGGGCGACGCGGAGTGAGGGTATTTGAGTCTCTAATGGGAGAACTGCCGCACTCCCGTATACCAGGGAGAATGGTGTGTTCCCGGTAGCTGTTCTGACTGTAGTACGGTACGCCCATAAACATTCACCGAGCTTCTCGTTCCAGTCGCGTTTGTTGGAAGAGACAAACTTCTTGAGGAGTTTGATGATTGTTTTGTTGAATGCCTCTGCCAGCCCGTTCGTTGCCGGGTTGTATGGTGTCGAAGCAATATTCTGGATGCATTGTTTATCGCAGAACCGATAGAAGGCGTGGCTTGTAAACTGCGGACCATTGTCGTAGATGATCCTCCGGGGCAGTCCAAAGCGATAGATGACGTGATGCTTGAGGAAGCTGATCACGTTCGAAGTCTTTACTTCTGCAAGCGGGACAGCTTCTGCCCATTTGGAGAAATAATCCGTGATTGCAAGTATGAAGCGATGTCCATGGGAGGAAGGTGGAGTAATCGGACCGATGATGTCCATCCCTCATGCTTCGAATGGGCAGGATGCCACTGTCGGATGTAGAAATTCGGATGGTTGGTGGATGAAGTCTGCGTGGACTTGGCAGGCTTTGTGTCACGCCCCAGTACCGAAATACGGAGACGGACTAGGCCAGCTACTCCATATGAGGTACGTAATGTCATACGACGATCGTGACTGTCGAGAGACTAGGGGGTACATGCTACAATCAAGTCTCCTATGGTCCCACAGAGTTCTATGTCTCAATCACTCAAATCACATCAGCAATTAAATGAACATTAAAGATAAAGCAGTAAGGCGTCCCCGACGCTTCATCAAAATGGTCATGAGAGACTAGCTTTATAATTTAGCTATCTCAGAGAGTCAGGAGTACAAAATTATACTCAGCTGCAGTTTGCTTAATTACAATGATGTACTGACACAAAATATCAAGTAATCTGGCTAACAGGTGCCGGTGGCTAAACGCCGCAAAAGTATAAGCAGGAGTGGTGGAGAAGAAACCCACTCGAGTCCCCGAACCGCCATGCTCTTAGTATGCACCATGGATGTCAGGGAGGAAGATCGTGTCCTCTGGCTCTGCTACGAGATCTGGCCAAATAAAACCAGCGGGGTCAGCCCCGAATAGCAAGTACCGCCAAAGGGGCACAAGAGTTAAGATTAAAAACCCAGTTAATAGAATGATTGATAATAGTAATACTTATGCTACTATTATAGGGTAGCGCAACATCTACGAACCCATATGGCACCCTTACAACCAAACAAGGACAAAAGGTGCCGCATGGAGTCGGGACGTGTCGTACTCTATAACATTCACATAAGTTAAAAGGTATAAACAATAAAATCTCCTGATCGTGACTTCGGTCGATAGCCTATCGCAGCACAATAACCAACCCAACAATCAAACAAGAACATGGGTTGGATCATGCACCATGATAGACCATGTTCCTCAGTCATTCACAGAAGTAGCACTTCACAACCAGAATATGTCTTCTGTTCATAACTTCGGTCCACAGCCTGTCATAGTACGATAACCAACCCAACAATCAAACAAGAACATGGGTTGGATCACGTGCCATGACAGTCCACTTCCCTCGGTTATTCACGGAAGGTAATAGGATACAAGCAAGTCGTTTTCACGGCCAATCAAGTCTACGAGTTTCTAGTGGGACGAGGTTATCCTTGCATCATGTTATTTAGAAATCCTCAGATCGTATCTTTCCAGCAAGGCTAGCCAACCCAGGGGTTCGCGTAGACAGGTGTTATTGAGCACAGGTCCCTCGTAAGGCCACCTTGCCAAAACATATATTATATAGCAGGAATTAATCGGATACAGTCATCCACTCGTTGTAGATGACACAGTATCCGTGGAGACCAGCCGGCGCGTCAAGACAATATCTCAAGGCGGCTGGTGTAACACGATCTCGGGATTTTGCCCTCCCCATGCATCTAGTATATTTAGTTGCCTAATTTAACCCTAGGTGAAATCTTGGACTCACATGCTGTGGCCTGCATGATTATCCTCCTAAAAGTCGTACTCAAGTACGAGTACCCCAAAGAGGATCCATGTCAATCAGTATGTCAACATGTTCTACCCTCCTTAGTGTAATGCATCATTGCAAATACGCCACGTGGAGTTATGAGTCATTTGTCGAGCATGAACAAGAACTGGGACATTCAGGTACATGTATCAGGTAGGAACTCTTTGTTCACCGGGGTCACATTAGTGCTCATATCATGCTCGGGACAAAAGGCGTAAGGATATAAAATGGTCATATAATATCTGATAAAAATATCAAAAGCGTACGCACAAAGCACGCACGCTCAAGGGGTGAAAAGTCTCGCAGGCTCACTCAAGGCAGCGTGCGTGAAAAGTCACGCAGGCTCAAGGGGAGAGCTGAGTGAAAAGTCACGCAGGCTCAAGGAGAGAGCTGAGTGAAAAAGTCACGTAGACTCAAGGAGAGAGCTGAGTGAAAAGTCACGCAGACTCAAGGAGAGAGCTGAGTGAAAAGTCACGCAGGCTCAAGGAGAGAGCTGAGTAAAAAAGTCACGCAGACTCAAGGAGAGAGCTGAGTGAAAAGTCACGCAGATTCAAGGAGAGAGCTGAGTGAAAAGTCACGCAGACTCAAGGAGAGAGCTGAGTGAAAAGTCACGCAGGCTCAAGGAGAGAGCTGAGTGAAAAAGTCATGCAGACTCAAGGAGAGAGCTGATTGAAAAGTCACGCAGACTCAAGGAGAGAGCTGAGTGAAAAGTCACGCAGGCTCAAGGAGAGAGCTGAGTGAAAAGTCACGCAGGCTCAAGGAGAGAGCTGCGTGAAAAGTCACGCAGACTCAAGGAGAGAGCTGAGTAAAAAGTCACGCAGGCTCAAGGAGAGAGCTGCGTATAAAGTCACGCAGACTCAAGGAGAGAGCTGCGTGAAAAGTCACGCAGACTCACGGGGAGAAACATGCTTCCAACAGGAAGCGTGCTCAAACAGAAGCACACTGCTCACTGTCTTCTCCAAACAGCAAGAACACCATGGTTGAACCCAAAGCTTCAAAGCATCATAACTTGGCCATCCGAACTCCAAATCCAGATTTCTAAGGTTCCAACTTGGGTGAAACTGAATGCTCTTCCACATGGAAGCATCAAAAACCCATAAAATCCAACTAAAGTAGATCAAACCATGCAAAATCCAAAAATGATTAAAACTTAGATCTACAAAAATCAAAGCTTCAAAATGGAAATTTCCAAGTTCTAAACTAGTATAGATTGAGGAGAAGAACATGTTTTGGCAAATAGTTTTGTAAGAAATCATTGGCAAAATTATTGATCCATCTCTTGAGCAAGTTGGTACTTGCCTTGGTTGGTGGAGAAAATAAATGAGAGAAAGTAAAATGAGAGGAGAGAGAATGAGATGAGTTATATATATAAAGATCTTGGACCCATGGGTTCATGATGAACCAAAGGGTTCAAGATGAACCATTGGTGAACCAAGAATAGGTTACCCAAATGAGCCAAAACTGTAGGACCAAATGCAGAAAATAAATTAGAAAATAATATTTTATCGAATATTTTGGGAAATGCATGAAGAAATACTGCATAATAAATATAGTATAAATACGAGATAAATACAAATTATCGGTTTACGTATTAAAATACGTATTCCAGGATCGGGGAGTGACATCTCTACCCTTCTTAGAAAAATTTCGTTCTCGGAATTCCAGCCAAGACAGGATAGTGAAATCAGGATAAGCAAGGCACAATCATATACAAGCTAACTATCATAGAAGTTATTATCATACATCACAAAGTGCAAAACAAGTAGGTGTAGATAAGCATGGAATCGTGTCAATAAGGTGCAAAAATATACCTTATTAGTCAAACAAATGCGGATACCGAGATCTGATCTCGTCCTCGCGCTCCCAGGTTGACTCTTCCGAAGAGTGATGGTTCCAAAAAACACGGACAAGGCTTATCGTCCGATTCTTGAGTACCTTCTCTCGCCGGTCCAAAATAGACACGGGTTGTTCCTCGTAAGTTAGGTCGGTACCAACGACTAACTCAGAATGATCGAGGACATGACTCGGATCCGGGACATACCCACGCAATTGGGATACATGAAACACATCATGTATGCCAGTTAACGAAGGCGAAAGGGCAAGTCGATAAGCCACATCGTCTACCCGAGCGAGAATCTTAAAAGGACCAACGTATCTTGGACTAAGCTTCCCTCGGGTTCCAAATCTGATGATACCCCGAGTAGGCAAAATCTGCAGAAACACTTGGTCGCCAACTCTGAACTCTAGAGGCCTACGATGCTGATCGGCCCAATGACGATGTCGGTCCTGTGCAACTCGAAGGCGCTCTCTGACCAACTTAACTATCTCCACAGTCTGCGTGATCATCTCTGGTCCCAACAACTTCCGTTCTCCGACGTCGTCCCATGCCAAAGGGGACCTGCACTTCCTTCCGTACAATGCTTCGAATGGGGCCATCTGAATGCTAGCCTGATAGCTGTTGTTATAGGAGAACTCCACTAGATGAAGGTGGTCCTCCCAAGATCCGCCAAAATCTAAGGTACACGCCTGTAGCATATCTTCTAACGTCTGGATGGTTCTTTCTGATTGCCCGTCGGTTTGTGGATGATAAGCAGTACTGAATCTTAACTTGGTTCCCAAACTTTGGTGTAAGCTCTGCCAAAAATGGGAAGTAAACCGCGTATCCCGATCTGATACTATACTAACTGGAACACCGTGCTGCCTTACTATCTGCTTCATGTACATTTCTGCTAACTGCTCAGTAGTCTGTCCAACTCGGAAGGAAAGGAAATGAGAGACCTTCGTGAGTCGATCTACTATTACCCAGACTGCATTCTTACCAGTCGGGGATCTAGGTAAACCGGTCACAAAATCTATCGTGATGTGCTCCCATTTCCATTCTGGGATAGGAAGCGGCTGTAGCAACCCTGCTGGTCTCTGCTGCTCGGCTTTCACCTGCTGACATACCAGACACTTGGATACAAATCTCGCTATCTCTCTTTTCATGCCATTCCACCAAAAGTACTGCCTGATATCTCGATACATCTTCGTTCCTCCTGGATGAATGGAGTAAATAGAACTATGAGCTTCGGACATAACTTCTTGCCGAAGGTCTCCACTCGGTACACAGAGTCTGTTTCCAAACCTGAGCGTACCATCTTTATGAATCACTAACTCCTTCCTACGGCCTGATTCACACTCCGACCGCAACTTCTGAATCTGTGGATCTCCTGCTTGTGCTGCCCTTATCCTCTCTACTAAGGTTGACTAAATCTGCATACTGGTCATTCTTCCTATATCCCTTGGCAAAACTACTTTGATTCCCATACTCTGAAGGTCTTCTAAAATATGCTTCTGCGAGGTCAAGATAAAGGCACTGTCTCTCCTACTCAGTGCATCTGCAACTATATTCGCCTTGCCTGGATGATACTGAAGATCTAAGTCAAAATCCTTCAGTAGTTCTAACCATCTTCTTTGCCTCATGTTCAAATCTCACTGCATGAATACGTATTTCAAGCTCTTATGATCAGTATAGATCTCTACCCGATCTCCGTATAAATAATGCCTCCACAACTTGAGTGAAAACACCACAGCTGCTAACTCCAAATCGTGAGTCGGGTAATTCTTCTCATGGTCTCGAAGCTGCCGAGACGCATATGCTATCACCTTTCCGTGCTGCATTAATACACATCCAAGACCCTTCCCTGATGCGTCACAATATACTGTAAAGCTTTCCGCTCCTACTGGAAGTGTCAAGATCGGGGCTGAGATCAATCTCTTCTTCAATTCTTCAAATGATGCCTGACAGCTAGCTGACCAAACAAACTCTACGTCCTTGTGCGTCAAACGCGTTAAGGGCACAGAGATCTTGGCAAAGTCCGCCACGAACCTTCTGTAGTAACCAGCTAATCCTAAGAAACTTCGCACTTCTGCAACCATTCTCGGAACTGGCCAATGCTCTACGGCCTCAATCTTCTTCGGATCCACTGACACTCCTGCCCCAGAAATTACATTCCCCAGGAACGAAATGTGATCTAACCAGAATTCACACTTGTCAAGCTTCGTATAAAGTTGATGCTCCCTCAATGTCTGTAAGACAGTCCTAAGATGTTTCTCATGCTCCTCTTCACTGCTGGAATAGACAAGGATATCATCTATGAACACCACAACAAATTTATCCAAATACGGCAGAAAGATGCGGTTCATTAAATCTATGAATACTGCGGGGGCGTTGGTTAGTCCAAAGGGCATTACTAAAAACTCATAATACCCATATCTAGATCTGAATGCTGTCTTCGGTATATCTTGCTCCCGGACTCTTACTTGATAGTATCCTGACCGAAGATCGATCTTGGAAAAGACGCTGGCCTTGCTCAACTGGTCAAACAGGTCATCAATCCTTGGTAATGGGTACTTATTCTTCACTGTTACTGCATTCAGCTTGCGGTAGTCGATGCACATCCTCGTCGACCCATCCTTCTTGGGAACTAGAATCACTGGCGCGGCCCAGGGCGATTTACTGTCTCGGATGAATCCTTTAGACTTCAACTCTTCTTCATGTTGATACAACTTATCCTGTTCTGACGACGACATTCTGTAAACTCTGTCTGCAATAGGCCTCGTTCCAGGGTTCAACTCAATGCTAAATTCTACCTCTCTGACTGGAGGTATCCCTGGGAGTTCATCAGGGAAGACGTCGAGAAAAACTTCGACCACTCTCGGAATCTGTCCTGGCTCTGACACTGCTGCTGAGATGACGCCTCCGGCCTGATTCTTCAAGGTTCGAGTAAAGATGAACTGCTCCATCCCAGGAACGCTGAATATAACCCTACCTCCTCTACAATCAATTGTCGCATGACTGTCTCTCAACCAGTCCATGCCAAGAACGACATCAAAATTCCCCATAGGGAATTCAATCAATGATGCGGGCAGTAAATGCCCACACACCTCCACCGGACATGAAAAGTGCACTCTGCTAACTTCTACGAGCCCATTGCCGGTGAGTATATCCATCCTCTCCGACAATGTCTCAAACTCTAATCCAATCCGTGTAGCATATTGTGCAGAGATGAATGAATGAGTAGCGCCTGAATCAAATAATGCTACAGCGGGAAATGAGATGACGAGAATTTTACCTGCCACCACGTCGCTAGACGCTAGAGCCTCTCCCAAGGTCAATGTGAGAGCCTGGCCCCGCGGAGCCCCTTGTTGCGGCCTTCCTCGACCATGCTGTTGCTGCCTCTGAGGGCCTTCTGCTTCCTGTGCCTGGCGGAACATCTGAGCCTGCATTGGTAGACGCTGGGCTAGGGGCCTTACTGCTAATACTGGCCCTCCACTCGGGGTTACCACCAGAGCTGGCAACACTGGAAACTGCTGAGCTGGCCCTCCTGGCCTCTGCATCACAGAACAAGTGGAGATACGGTGGTCTGAACTACCACACCTCAAGCATAAGCCATTCGCTGACCGGCACACCTCCCTCGTGTGCCCTGCCTTCCCACAGAATGTACAGTCCTGGGGTGCTTCCTGACGCTGTTGTTGGTTCCTCGGCTGCTGATGCCGAACTGGCGCTGTATTAGTTGACACGGCCGTCCTCCGCGGCGCTCCTGCATCATGAATACGTACACCGGGTGCTGGTGCCGATGTTCGCTGTATTGCTCCTCCTCCAACCTGGGAATGAGATCTCTTCTGACCTCCTGTCCTCGATGCCAACCTCTGCTGGGTAAGCTCGTGCCTCCGAGCGGCCGTCAAAACAGCGTCAAACGTCTGGTAGTCGTGTCCTTCCACAAGCTGTAATAGTTCCAAATAAAGTCCCTGCTGGAACCTCATAGCTTTCTCTGGCTCCGTTGCCACCATTGCTGGTGCGAAACGGCATAATCTGCAGAACTCTGCTGCATACCCATCTACGGTCTTGCCTGCTTGCTTGAGACTGATAAACTTCTGCTGGAGCTCATATCGAGCTACTATGCCAAAATACTTGGCCTTGAATCTGTCACTGAAGGTGGTCCAACGAATAGGACATCTTGTACCAACTTCTTCTGATGCCCACCAGTCGTGGGCAAGATCCTAAAGTACCAGTTTGACCTGATCAACCTTCTCATCATCTGGAACTTTGGCTGCCACAAGAATGGCTTCGATGTCTTGAATCCAGGCATCCGCAGTGATCGCATCCTCCGTGCCATCAAAATACCTCGGGTTCAAGCGACGAAACCTTCCTGATGCTCCCGAGTCAGCCCCGACACTCCTCTCAAGAGCTAACTGAATCCCTTGGTTCAGCAACACGTTCTGCTCCTGCTGCCGAGTCTGTTGCTGTTGGTTAGTGACAAGAAACCCCCGGATGATCTCCAGGAGTGCTACGGCGTCTGGTACTGCCGTCGCTGCTGGTGCTGCAGGAGTTTCAATAACCTGCGGCTGCACTGCCTCTGGTTCCACTTCTGCTTGTGCCTGTCCTGGGGAAGGTTCTCTTCCCTGTTGGCGCCCAGTCGAGCCATTCTCTTGCTGCTCTTCCTCATAGGCCTCACCCGCTACTGAGAATGAAGCACCCCTATAGAGAAGAATATAAGATTATCAAGTCCGGACGAGGAAGATTTTGAGGATGCAAGTCAGGTTAGAGATCAAGGCAAGGACAGAGAATTCAAAACAGAATTTCAAGGGAAACAAGTTTTGATTGAGACTCCTAATAATTCGTAATACCCCACAAGTCTGAAAATCAGACCTGCATGGGCCACCACTAAAATCTTGTCACGCCCCAGTACCGAAATACGGAGACGGACTAGGCCAGCTACTCCATATGAGGTACGTAACGTCATACGGCGATCGTAGCTGTCGAGAGACTAGGGGGTACATGCTACAATCAAGTCTCCTATGGTCCCACAGAGTTCTATGTCTCAATCATTCAAATCACATCAGCAATTAAATGAACATTAAAGATAAAGCAGTAAGGCGTCCCCGACGCTTCATCAAAATGGTCATGAGAGACTAGCTTTATAATTTAGCTATCTCAGAGAGTCAGGAGTACAAAATTATATACAGCTGCAGTCTGCTTAATTACAATGATGTACCGACATAAAATATCAAGTAATCCGGCTAACAGGTGCCGGTGGCTAAACGTCGCAAAAGTATAAGCAGGAGTGGTGGAGAAAAAACCCACTCGAGTCCCCGAACCGCCATGCTCCTAGTATGCACCATGGATGTTAGGGAGGAAGATCGTGTCCTCTGGCTCTGCTACGAGATCTGGCCAAACAAAACCAGTGGGGTCAGCCCCGAATAGCAAGTACCGCCAAAGGGGCACAAGAGTTAAGATTAAAAACCCAGTTAATAGAATGATTGATAATAGTAATACTTATGCTACTATTATAGGGTAGCGCAACATCTACGAACCCATATGGCACCCTTACAACCAAACAAGGACAAAAGATGCCGCATGGAGTCGGGACGTGTCGTACTCTATAACATTCACATAAGTTAAAAGGTATAAACAATAAAATCTCCTGATCGTGACTTCGGTCGATAGCCTATCGCAGCACAATAACCAACCCAACAATCAAACAAGAACATGGGTTGGATCATGCACCATGATAGACCATGTTCCTCAGTCATTCATAGAAGTAGCACTTCACAACCAGAATATGTCTTCCGTTCATAACTTCGGTCCACAGCCTGTCATAGTACGATAACCAACCCAATAATCAAACAAGAACATGGGTTGGATCACGTGCCATGACAGTCCGTTTCCCTCGGTTATTCACGGAAGGTAATAGGATACAAGCAAGTCGTTTTCACGGCCAATCAAGTCTACGAGTTTCTAGTGGGACGAGGTTATCCTCGCATCATGTTATTTAGAAATCCTCAGATCGTATCTTTCCAGCAAGGCTAGCCAACCCAGGGGTTCACGTAGACAGGTGTTATTGAGCACAGGTCCCTCGTAAGGCCACCTTGCCAAAACATATATTATATAGCAGGAATTAATCGGAAACAGTCATCCACTCGTTGCAGATGACACAGTATCCGTGGAGACCAGCCGGTACGTCAAGACAATATCTCAAGGCGGCTGGTGTAACACGATCTCAGGATTTTGCCCTCCCCATGCATCTAGTATATTTACTTGCCTAATTTAACCCTAGGTGAAATCTTGGACTCACATGCTGTGGCCTGTATGATTATCCTCCTAAAAGTCGTACTCAAGTACGAGTACCCCAAAGAGGAACCATGTCAATCAGTATGTCAACATGTTCTACCCTCCTTAGTGTAATGCATTATTGCAAATATGCCACGTGGAGTTACGAATCATTTGTCGAGCATGAACAAGAACTGGGACATTCAGGTACATGTATCAGGTAGGAACTCTTTGTTCACCGGGGTCACATTAGTGCTCATATCATGCTCGGGACAAAAGGCGTAAGGATATAAAATGGTCATATAATATCTGATAAAAATATCAAAAGCGTACGCACAAAGCACGCACGCTCAAGGGGTGAAAAGTCTCGCAGGCTCACTCAAGGCAGCGTGCGTGAAAAGTCACGCAGGCTCAAGGGGAGAGCTGGGTGAAAAGTCACGCAGGCTCAAGGAGAGAGCTGAGTAAAAAAGTCACGCAGACTCAAGGAGAGAGTTGAGTGAAAAGTCACGCAGACTCAAGGAGAGAGCTGAGTGAAAAGTCACGCAGGCTCAAGGAGAGAGCTGAGTAAAAAAGTCACGCAGACTCAAGGAGAGAGCTGAGTGAAAAGTCACACAGACTCAAAGAGAGAGCTGAGTGAAAAGTCATGCAGACTCAAGGAGAGAGCTGAGTGAAAAGTCACGCAGGCTCAAGGAGAGAGCTGAGTGAAAAAGTCACGCAGACTCAAGGAGAGAGCTGAGTGAAAAGTCACGCAGACTCAAGGAGAGAGCTGAGTGAAAAGTCACGCAGGCTCAAGGAGAGAGCTGAGTGAAAAGTCACGCAGGCTCAAGGAGAGAGCTGCGTGAAAAGTCACGCAGGCTCAAGGAGAGAGCTGCGTGAAAAGTCTCGCAGACTCAAGGAGAGAGCTGCGTGAAAAGTCACGCAGACTCACGGGGAGAGACACGCTTCCAACAGGAAGCGTGCTCAAACAGAAGCACACTGCTCACTGTCTTCTCCAAACAGCAAGAACACCATGGTTGAACCCAAAGCTTCAAAGCATCATAACTTGGCCATCCGAACTCCAAATCCAGATTTCCAAGGTTCCAACTTGGGTGAAACTGAATGCTCTTCCACATGAAAGCATCAAAAACCCATAAAATCCAACTAAAGTAGATTAAACTATGCAAAATCCGAAAATGATTAAAACTTAGATCTACAAAAATCAAAGCTTTAAAATAGAAATTTCCAAGTTCTAAACTAGTATAGATTGAGGAGAAGAACATGTTTTGGCAAATAGTTTTGTAAGAAATCATTGACAAAATTACTGATCCATCTCTTGAGCAAGTTGGTACTTGCCTTGGTTGGTGGAGGAAATAAATGAAAGGAAGTAAAATGAGAGGAGAGAGAATGAGATGAGTTATATATATAAAGATCTTGGACCCATGGGTTCATGATGAACCAAAGGGTTCAAGATGAACCATTGGTGAACCAAGAATAGGTTACCCATATGAGCCAAAACTGTAGGACCAAATGCAAAAAATAAATTAGGAAATAATATTTTATCAAATATTTTAGGAAATGCATGAAGAAATACTGCATAATAAATATAGTATAAATACGAAGTAAATACAAATTATCGGTTTACGTATTAAAATACGTATTCCAGGATCGCGGAGTGACACTTTGCACCTTCTAGCATAGTCTATCGCATCTGCTACCATCGTGGGCCAGTAGTAGCCCATTCGGCGAAGACGGTCTTGCAATTTAGGACCAGGCTGATGGGCCCCACAGACGCCGTCATGAGCTTCTCGTACGGCTTCTTTGGCTTCTGTGTTTGACAGACACTGAAGCAATAATCCATCGTAGGATCGCTGATACAGCATTTTTGTCTCTGTATCGTACAAGAATCTGAGAGAACGCCGTCTGATGGAGGTGGCTTCCTTCGGGTTCTCGGGCAGGATGTCGTAGACGGCGAAGTCAATGAATGGTTGTCTCCAATCTGGGATATCATTAATCGTCTGAGTGGAATAACTTGCCACGAATTGAACGTTATTCTTGGGGCAGACCAGTTCGTGGCCTACTACGTCTACCGATTGATGAGTATGATTTGGCACTGCTAAGGAAGCGGCCAGACCTGCTAAGGCATCGGCTTCGATATTTCGGAGTCTGGGGACGTGTTCGATGAAGAACCCCTTGAACGACGAAATGATGTTGATTGCTATTTGGTGATAGGGAATCATGTCTTCGTGGCAAACTTCGTATGAGCCCCGGATTTGATTGACGATTAACTGAGAATCGCCGTATGCTTCAAGATATTCTACCCCCAGCTCCCTTGCAAGTTGGAGGCCAATGACCAGAGCGTTGTACTCGGCCACATTGTTAGAGCAGGGTTCTGTGAGAGAGTAAGCACGGTTGATCACCAAGCCGGTAGGAGAAACCAGCACCACCCTGACTCCGACGACGATGTTGCCCTTAGGTCCAGTTCTCGAAGCGCCGTCGAAGAACATTCGCCATATATCATCGTGAGAGGTTGCATGCGAGTCGGTGACCTCATCTGGGATCTCTTCATATATCCTGGACGACTTCGAGCCCGGGTGGGCTGCTAAAAAGTCTGCCAGGGCTTGACCTTTGACCGCCTTTTGTGGGACGAAGATCATGTGGTAGGAGGATAGCAATATTGCCCATGTAGCGAGGCGAGAGCTGAATGCCCCTGGTTTAGTCATGAGGACCCTGAAAGGGTTGACTCGTGAGATCACATGTATCATTTGTCCGGTGACATAGTGCCGCGTCTTCTGAATGGCGAACACTAGGGCAAGGCATTCCTTCTCCACAGCGGTGTATCGGTGCTCTGGCCCAATCATCATTCGACTGAGGTAATATATGGCCTGTTCATGGCCTGTATCATTATTTTGTACTAGCAGAGCTCCGAGAGAGTGCTCTATTGCTCGTACGTAGAGCAGAAATAGTTTTTCAGCAACTGGGGCCACCAGGACTGGAGGGTTCGACAAATATTCTTTGATGCTGTCGAAGGCCCGCTGGCATTCTTCGTCCCATACGAACGAGATGCCTTTCTTCATGAGGTGGGTGAATGGCCGACATCGCCCGGAGAGGTTAGAAATGAACCTCCTGATGTACGCTAGCCTCCCTTGAAGGCCTCTGAGTTCGCGAAGATTTCTCGGGGGACCTATCTCCATAATTGCCTTTGTCTTCTCAGGGTCTACATGGATACCCTGGGCGGTGATGATGAAACCCAAGAACTTCCCGCTGGATATGGCCAGGAAGGACTTCGTAGGGTTCATTTTCAAATTGTGCGCTCGCATCAGGTCGAATACCGTCCTCAGATCCTGCAGATGGTCTCCCTTACAGCGACTCTTGACGGCGATGTCATCAACATAGCACTCCACCGTCTTGCGTAAGTGGTCCCTGAAGATGATACTCATGGCTCTTTGATATGTGGCGCCAGCATTCTTTAAATCGAAAGGCATGACTGTGTAGCAATACGTGCCAATCGGTGTTTGGAATGATGTGTGCTTTTCGTCGTCAGGAGACATCTTGATTTGGTTGTACCCCGAGAAGCCATCCATGAATGACATACGTTCAAAGCCGCAGGTATTGTCAATCATGATGTCCGTGATAGGGAGGGGGAATTCATCTTTGGGGCATGCCTCGTTCAGATTGCGGAAGTCGATACAGATTCGAATCTTCCTATTCTTCTTGAGGATGGGTACTATGTTGGCGACCCAATCCGGATGTTGTTCCTCACGAATGAAGCCGCTGGCTATCAGTTTATTGACTTCAGTTTCGATCGCATCCATGATGCCTGGGCGGAAGCGTCGCTGTTGTTGCTTGACTGATTTTGCGTCCGGTCGAATGTTGAGTTTGTGAAGAGCAATATCAGGATTTAACCCCGATATGTCTTCATAGCTCCATACGAACACATCAATGTATTCTTTGACAAGTTCCAGCAGTGATTCTCGCTCTTCGTCTGTTAAGCTTTTACTGACGAAGATTGGTTTTGGAGAAGATTCGCTGCCGAGTTCGACCTGTATAACCTCATCTTCAGTAGGAGGTTCCCTCAGTTCGTACCGCTTTTTCCATTGCGCATCCAACTGCTGGGCCCACGGCTCTGGCTCGAGGATTTCGGGGATGTCTTCGTCTTCTTCATAAGCGTCGGCGAATGCCATGTTGACTGACAAGACTTGTCTGAATACATCTCCGATGCTAGTATCAGAATCAGAAGTTGGTGACCCGGTCGAATGTGAATGCCAGTCACATTCTTCATCTGAACTTTCAGGGGTCGTTGGGGGTGTTACATACCCTAATCCACATCGAGTCTTGCTATAGTAGTCCCGTAGTTTGCCAGCCGGGACCGGAGGCTTCAAAGGTAATCGTCGTCCAGTACCGTAGTTCAAACCCGGCATCGTTTCCAGATCATACCCCTGTTTCTGCATGAGATATTTAGATTGGGGGCTATAAAGATACAGAAGTAGTCTTCCGGCATCCGATCCAAGGTTGACTTCTTCTATGGTGAAGGGATGCGGATTGTCCTTCCGGCCGAAGATGATTGGATGGTCCCCTCCCTCGATTATTCGGTAAGAGTCTTATGCTGGAGTAAGCTGGATTGTGGTGTTGACATTTGTCACCTGTGTGTGTAGGTGAGTGCCTATACCGTGTTCCATAGCGTACATTGTACAAAGATTATTAAGCTCGAGGTAGTTCAAAGATAGTCCTTTATTGATAAAGTAAGGTATCTTTTCTAGGGGGATTACATCATCTGCGGAGGGAACATCAGTGTGGGCAGCCACATACTTGGCTAGCTCCGGTTCCTCTTCGGCTACCCCTTGTGTAAATGAAGACTGAGAGGACGACCTGGGCAGCTTGATCGTCAGAGGTTCAGCTGATGGAGCAGAGCGTGGAGTTGTTGGCAGACTAGCGACCCCCAGTTTGGTACTCGGTGTAGGGCGAGGAGTGGCTGGTTCGCTAGAAGTGTCAGACTTTGCATCGGGGTGACGACCCTTCTTGGGAAGGCGTATCGTCAGTGGCTTGTCGGAGGGATTGAGCTTCTCCGTTTGGGGTTGACCGACTCTCGGCAGTCTGATTGTCATTGGCCCAGTTATGGAACTTGGCACTTGGCCGGACCTTGGCAGCCGGATTACCATTTGCTCTTCTTGTACCGAGAGGCTGATTGCGTCCTTCCGCAGAGTGGCAGTAAGGGGTACGGACCTGCCCGGTTTACGAGCTTAGAGGTGGATCGTCAGAGGTTCTTCTGATCCTGTGGCTGCCTCGGTACCAGCTTGTACATCTCCTTCACCAAGATGCTTCTTCGATTTTTCGTACAGGCAGGAGTCTGAGTAGTAGGATTCGACCCCTTTGAAGGGATCGATATCAGCAAATTCTGTCCTCACGAAGCCGTGTTTGTCGACATATTTGAAGCATTGGTGCAGCGTAGAAGGCACGATCATATAATCGTGTATCCATGGACGCCCTAAGAGAATGTTGTAAGAAGTGTCTGCATCTATGACGTAGCAGGTGACTTCGGACTGGAGGTCGCCAATTTGACACTTCAGACGAATCTTCCCAATTGGATAGCTCCTGTCCGAATTAAAACCACTGATGGCGGTGCTTGTAGGCGTCAGACGATGCATTGGGATGTGGAGATGATGTAGCAGACCCTTCGGGATAATGCTTATGGAAGAGCCAGGATCAATGTGCATCCGATCCACCTTTACGTCGCCGATGTATCCAGTGTAGTATAGTGGGCGATCGTGCAGATTAGTTTTGATGAGCATGTCCTGCAGAGTGAAGACGATGTTGGGCATTGCTCCCGTGCAGGCGCTGTCTTGGAGATCTGCAGGCGGGTTTTCTCCCGTGAGGTTGACTTGAGCCAGGTATGCGTCGGCGTTTTGGAGTGCATCGCTCAAAGCCGTACGAACATCTTTGGAGAGTCTCAGGAGCTCGTATAATGACAACTTGGCCGGTGTGTTGGCCAATTGTGCCAAGATGTCGAAGTTGTAGGGCTTCTCCAGTCCTTGGGCTGCCTCTTTTCGGAGGGATTTGTCGAAGCGAGTCTCCCTCGGCCTAGGCTTGTCGGTCGTCGGAGGCTGAGCCGATCCCGGAGCATCAGTTATAGTGGGTTGATGATCTTCAGCTGGATTGTCAACCACAGGTTGAGATTGCACCCCAGACCGCGTGACGACGACTGTAGCTTCTTCGATGTCTGCCGAGATTGTGCGACAGGACCTGATTTTTCTATTCTTTTTCTTGCAGATAGAAGAAGATATGGGTCGAGTCACTTCCGATACCAAGTCTGGATGGATCCACATGACCTCCCCTCGTGATGTGGTGAGGGGCACTAGACCAGCGGCCTGATCTCGGGGAGGAGGAAGATTAGAGATCTTCATTATCGCCAGAGGGATGGGGACCACCCCGTCTTGAGTTTTCGTCGGAGGGAAGCTGCCGAATTGTACGGACACCATATTGGCTGCCACGGTTACCTCTTCGAAATCGATAGCCAGAGCATTCGAATCGATGAGGTTTTGGATGTACCATTTTAGCTGGTAGCAGTCGTGTGTAGCATGGTGAACGTAGTGGTGATAATGGCAGTACTTTGGGTTCTCCATCTCTGCCGGTCGCGGTTCCCGTCTTGGTGGAGGAAGCTGGATTCTGTCTCCTTGTATGAGCATGTCCAAGATGGGCTTGACGTGACCGTCTTCGAAGGAGTAAGTGATTTGCGGCCATTGTTTATCTGCTGGCTTTGGCTCAGGTTTCTGTGCCGTATCGGCCACCATAGCCTGCTTACCCCTGCTGTCCCGATTGTTGGAAGGATTACCCCCATTGTCGTTGTTGGGATGCTTGCCCTTGTTCTTTCCGTCCGAGATGTGCAATCCCAGTTGGCAAGCTTTCTTCAATCGTTCCTCGGCGCTTGTGGCGCTGATGATGAACGTCTTCCAATCCTTGAATTGACTTTCGCCCATCCAGAGACTGATTGTTGGAAGCAGTCTCTTTTGGCAAATTTCAATCAAGGAGGAATCCAAATTTCCAGAGGGCAACTTCATGGCGGTTTGGCGAAACTGCTCGATGTAGTTCCTTGTGAGCTCTTTCTCCCCTTGGACGACGTCCATAAGGGTGGACATTATGATGTCCTGCCCTACTTCGTAGAATCTCTCCAAGAACATGTGCTTGAAGCCTGCGAAGGAGTGGATGCAGTTGTCCGGCAGATTGCGATACCAGTCGAAGGCGACTCCTTCCAACGCCCCGATAAATAATCGTGTGAGGATGGCATCGTCATGGGACAGATGGTCGGTGGTAACCTCGAAGTAAGTGATGTACCGACTTGCGGAGGTCTTACCATCATACGGATTGATGTTGAACGGCTTATATCTTGGTGGGAAGGGGACATCCCTCCATTCAGCAGGGTATGGTTGCCGTATTCTGAGGTCTTGAGAGTTTTCTCGAGCGTGAAACATGGCTCGGAGCTCCTGGACCTCTCTTCTTGCTTCGGGGGCCTCCTCCACAGCGGTGGGGGCTGTTACTTCAGGAGGATTGTTGCCCGGGTTCGGTGCTGCTGAATTCGAGTCCGCATTGATCGTGAGACCCGCGCTCGTTTGGCCAGGCGTCCCTCCTTGCAGAGTTGGAAGGGCCGCTTTGATCTCGTCCACAGACTTGACCAAGGCAAGTAGTATGGCCTCCAGAGT
This sequence comes from Iris pallida, assembly GCA_029216955.1. Classification (NCBI taxonomy): domain Eukaryota; kingdom Viridiplantae; phylum Streptophyta; class Magnoliopsida; order Asparagales; family Iridaceae; genus Iris; species Iris pallida. The sequence continues at coordinate 7,298,160 of JANAVB010040417.1, forward strand.
GTCGATGCGTTGGCGATCACTGGAGCCACCTTGGTTGCTGTCCGTCATGAACACCGTCTTTACATGAGGAGAGATGGACGGAGCGGTGGAGGAAGCGCCCTCCGAATCATACTCTTGTAGTGAGAAGTCATCGGGGTACGTGGGTATGTTCTCTTCTGGTTCAGACTCGGAAGGAATAGTACCTCCAGTCTCCGAGTTCGCCTCGTCTTGGGAGTTGTGGACGTCCTCGGGGACGTCGGGGTTTGCTGTATCTGATGGGAGAGTTGTCTCCCCTGGCTCGTCTTCTTAGAATATCGGGTTGTCGTGGAGGTTTGGAGGAGTGCTACCCCCAGCCCCGACAACCCCCTGCGTTGTGGACGACGAATCTCCCACTGTAGCATATTTTGTCTTAGAGTGAGTACCTTGGAAAACTCCGGTGGTGGGCACCCGCTTAGACGACAGTCTTTTAGTCGCAGTGGTTGAGATCTTCGGGCTGGGAACATTTATCTTCTTCCTCCTTCCATCAGCGGGGACTTTCTGAGCAGAGTTGCAGGAGACGACGGGAAGCGCCTCGTCTCCTGAAGACGGCTGTTGCAGTCTTTGAAAGACGGACTGCCGGTCTTCTCGCACCGTCGTGCTATTGCAGCAGCAGTTGACAATGACTTGGGTGCAGTGACGTCCATGGGAGGACTCTTTGCACCCCGATACGTGTTCTCTTTCCTTGCGTTTGTGGAGGATGGCCTCACGCAAGTCAGATGGGTCTTGACCGACCACGTTTGCTCCCGAGATCTTGGGAGACTTTTGCGAACCTCTCTGTCCGTCTGCCGTCGGAGGCTGGACTCGAGTGGTTCTGTACAACTTCCCATCCGAGGCCCGCGTAACAGTATACGGAATGCTTGGATGGTCAGAGGTCAGATCAGCGGGCCGAACTCGCCAGGCTCGCGCTGCTTTAGACTTCTTCGCTCTAGTGCGTAAGGGCACATAGTAGGAAGAGTCTAAGTGATACTGGAGAGAGTCAGACATATCTTCTTGGGAGCACAAGAGATCAGGACCGTACGAGAGGCGGTCGAAGACAGAGCCGCGTGGAGTAGACGTCATACGGCTGTCATCATTGGCCCGTATGCGGCTGGCAGACGTAGCCGTATAGGTCTTCTTCATGCGGCTGGGAGTCTCAGTCGCATGGGTCTTCTTTATGCGGCTAGGTGATCTGGCCGCATGGATTTTCTTCATGCGGCTGGTAGATCCACCCGCATGAGCCTCCTGCATGTGGTTGGCAGATTTGGCCACAGGAGTGCTCGACATCTTCTTGGGGCGCATAGAGTCGCTCTTTGTCCCTGCAAGTCCAGCATCGTAGAGCTTTTCTTTGCCGATCTTGGGGACAGCAGAGTTCTCTACGTCTCGAAGTGGAGCCGTATGAGAATCGCTCTTGCCGTCTTGGGTAGCAGAGAGTACCCCGTCCAGAGCTTGTGGGGGAGCAAATGATTTTGGCCTCCACTCGCAGCGAACTTTCTTTGTGCGTGTTCGCTTCTGGATCGGACCAGCACTTTCTTCAGAGAGCATCTCTTCAAACGCTTGTTGGTCGAAACGGACGACCATCTTCTGTTGCATGGAGCCAAGCTTGGCTGCATCCGACTGCATCACCAACTCCTCAGCCGTGGAGAAGTTTGTCTCCAGCAGAGTCGCCATCGTGTTTGCCATTGATTGTAAAAGTACAGAACAGTTTTATGGGAGGACTGAACTTAGACTCACAACACAAACTCGCTTGTATAAAGAAAGCCTAGGGACGAAAGCCTAGGTACAGTAGACTAAGTACAATTGTTTATTTTAGATTCTGGGGGGTGACGATAGAGGCTCGGGAAGGCGACGGCAGCCCTGCCTTACTCCTTGGACGATCGGTGTGCAGCCTTGGCTCCAGAAGATTTGCTCAGCGTTGAAGAAATACTCTCTTTGCTCTCTCTCTGCTCTTCTCTCCAAGTACTCTGGTGCTCTCTCTGATCTCGAAAAGTGCTCATGTGTGCTCCTCTCTCTGTGTGTGCGTATCTCTTGCAAGGGAATGGCACCCTGCTATTTATAGGAATGGGGTGTGATCATTAGGGTTGCAAATGATTGCTTCTCGGAGATGGCGGCGGCCTGTGGATTGGTCAATCTAGGCCATTAGTTTTGATTGTGATGAATCTGGACCATCAAGTATAGATTACACCAAATCTCATCAGCAATTAATACTGATTGGAATAAATCTTTCTCATAATAATCTTCTGATGTCTGCGAATAAATTTGATTTATTCTCCTGCCACGTGTCCCAGATTATTGAGATTTGACCCAATCTCTGATTGCAATAAATCTGAGAGATTGATCGGCTTAGGACACGTGTCCTAGGAGCCACTGGGGGGATCTGAACCGCATGACGATTGAGCCGCATAAGATTTGGGCCGCATAAGGTTCGGGCCACGGGTCAGGGCTGCTTGGGTAGTGGCTCCCCCCCTTCGAACTCTTGAACCGCATGGAGATGATCATTGCGAGCCGCATAGGGATGCATCCGCCTGGGCCGCATGGAAATGGTCCTCTTGAACCGCATAGGAAGGCCTCCGCTTGAGCCGCATGAGACTGTTTCGGTCTGAGCCGCATGGAACGGCTTCATTCTGAACCGCATGGGAAGTCTTCGCTCGAGCCGCATATGATCGTCCACGTGGCAAGGCCACGTGGCATTTTATGGATCTCGGGGGATTTGTGTCAGAGATCTCTTTCTCTTTCCTAGGGGACTGTCATTATGACAGAGTCATAATTACTTCTTTTGTATCAGGACTGTCACTTTTTCAAAGTTGTCAGCCGTCAAAGTAATTAATGCAGCATGGGTCGAAGGGGAGCACTGTTACGCCACGTATCTTCTGAGCCGCATGAAATATTTCAGGCCGCATAGTCCCTGAGCTGCATAGTCTTTCTGTGCCGCATGGGCTGTCTGAGCCGCATGGGGTTTCCTGGCCGCATGGATCATTTTCCATGCTTCTACATCTGGCACCCTGCGCACCTTGCATACTGCGCACTGAGCCACTTGCGCCAACCTACGCCACTGTGCGCACTTGCACCACTGCACAACCTACGCGACCTATGCCACCTTGTGCCACTCGCACAACGTGCTCCACGCACGCTACTTGCGCCACGCGCACAACGTGCGCAACCAGCGCACCCGGTGTCACGCCCCAGAACCAGAATACTGGAGAGCGGGGGCAGACATAGCCAGCTACGTAATCCCAAAGTACGTTAATACTCTGAAATCACGTATAAGCTGTCAAGACATGGGGGTTACTCTACAAGCCATCAGTCAATCTTATGGTTTAACAATCCTAGGTATCTCAATCACAGGCAATTATACAAGAGCAAAGAGTACGATCATCATACATACAATAGTAAGGCGTCCCGAACCATATATACATGAATGATCATGAAGCCATTACCACAGAACTGATAACTAGCTAGAATATTAGTCGTACATGATAAGGACTAGCTATAGTCTAGAATACACATATCATGTTTATGCCCGTAGGCTACAATATCAAGGAAAATACCAAAACACGAGCTAAACACGTGCTCGGGGCTAAACGTTACAAGAAGAGAATTTACATATCAGTGGGAGAATGAAGAAGAAACCCACTGAGGCACTCTGGTGCTCCGGCTGGTCACCGTCGAGTGGATGGTACGGTAGATCCTTCGGGCTCTTCTATTAGAACCTGGCCATGCAAAACTAGTGGGGTCAGACCCCAAATAGCAAGTACCACAAAGGAGACCGAACTATAAACTTAAAACCAGCAATCATTAGCATTCAACAAGGAGAGAAAGCAATAAGTAAAGGAGGATCGAGATTTGTGCAGTACCAATGCACTTATTCCGAACGTAGGAAGACAATAAGTAAATCATCATTTGACATAAAGTAAACTGGAGACATGCTAAATAAATAGAGCCCGGCAATATACGAAGAGAGGACGAAGGCACTGTTCCGGAAGCCAGGTTACAATCCTTAAACCAAACAAGGACCGAGATTGTAACCCTTCGCCTGAACAGAACTTGGTCTCTGATCATTTATTGCTAAAGGTGACAATCATTAAAGTGAAAAGGAGAGAGTACAATGATAAAAGTGACAATGAAGAGTACAATACGCTAGAGTGACAATAGAGTACAATCATTATAGTAACAATCTGGAGTGTCAATCATTCAATCATTCTGGTACAATCTTGCAATCAATTACTTCTAGACAATACTATACTGGACTAGACTCCATCCAAGCATTCACGGCCAATCATTGCCTACGGCTTTCTACATTAACTAACTAAGGTTATCACAATCCTAGTTACTAGCAAGATGCAATGAGATGCTCCAAGTAGTCACAGGCCCTGCAGCTATCCAGGTTATCCAGGCAATTATTATAGTGACAATTTAGAGAGTTCAATCATTAGAGTGACAATAGAGTTCAATCATTAAAGTGACAATAGAGGGTGCCCCACATGACAGTGGGCTGGAAATGTGCCCTACTCGTCGGCAGGCTACAAGTCCAAACATTTGCGGCCGGGATAACGGGATCGCCTGTAACTGGGGAACATCTCTTCATGTCTAGTGAATTAATCTAGTCATTAACCTTAGTCCATTTCAGTAGGTACTCCTGACCGTGGTACTCAGGAGTCCCCTTCTAGACATGATGCAAGACAGGACTGGTTCATTTGTACAAGCACAATCGTCCACGGTGTCCAGGTCATTCATTCTTGTCGTATCATGTTAGCCGTCGCAACAGTATTTCAAAGAGTATCATGTCAGGTTTATCATGTCAAGAGTGCGCCACGGCGGGCCACCATCAGGTCATGTCAGGTCATTAATCAGGAGTGCACCACTACGGGTCACTGTCGTGTTCAGGGGACAAGTGTAGGACAGTATAGTGCAAGCATTCAATCAGGAGACTCAAGTTATGCTGAGGTTACAAGACACAAGTCATCAGTAAAGATCAAATAACAATAGAGAAATAATAATAATAACAATAATTAAATAGCTGGACAAGGCACAGGAAGGAGCCCTGCGGCTCAGGATCACTATCAAGTTTTGCTAGTTCCTTGTCACACCATGTCATGTACAATTGTCAATTCAATCATGTCAATCAAATCGTGATTTATCAAATTCAGGACAAAAGGCGTAAGGATATAAAATGGGCGTAAAAATACACAATCAATCACGTGCCTAGTTATCATACTAATAATAATAGAGTAATAATAATAATATAACAAGGCAAGGGAAGTCCATGCGGCTCAGGGGATGAATTCATGCAGCTCAGGACAGGTCAGGGTGTATGCGGCTGAAAGGAGAGACTTATGCGGCTCGAGATTGCTGGATTCCATGCGGCCAGGAAGATAGGCGCTATGCGGTTACAAGGAATACAACGCCATGCGGCTCACGGGGAAAATGTTCTCATGCGGCTGGAACGGACTTGGGTTCATGCGGCTCGCAGAGCAAGGGCTATGCGACAGAATCGAGTCGAGTCCCATACGGCCAGGGAATAAAGGGATCTTATGCGGCTGCGCTCAGTGAGTCTTATGCGGCTGGGAAGAAGTTCTCATGCAGCTGGGTCAAACGAGTTCCATGCGGCTGGGAAGAAGTTCTCATGCGGCTGGGTCAAGTAAAGTCTTATGCGGCCAGCGGAAAGAGGGGGCGCATGAGACTGAGCTAGATCATTCATGCGGCTGGAATGAGACTCAGCCTATGCGGCCAAGAGAGAAGCGGGTCTATGCGACTGAGGGTGAGTTGGACCCCATACGGCTGGAAGGGACTGAGGACTTATGTGGTCAATAATTCGTATTCATGCGGCTAGAAGTGATGGGTGCACATGCGGCTGACAGCAAGGGGGCGCATGCGGCTAAGGGGTTTCAGGATCTCATGCGGCTCGATTATGCATACGACTGGGAAAACACTTGCCGCATAAAATGTTCATGCGGTCAAGTCAGGCACAGTTCTTCTTCTCCAAAATTCCGAGAAGAAGAACACCATGGAAGCCATGTTCTCAAGCTTCATAAAACCTTCATCCAGAGTCCAAATCCGAACTTCCTTGGGTCAAAACGGGGCAGAATGAAATGCTCTACAACATAGAACCATCAAAACTCGAAAATAACAAGATTAAATAGATTAAAACCCATGAAAACTGAAATCTCTTTAAAGCTAGATCTACAACAATCCACTCCGTAAAATCGAAAACTTCAAGTTCTAAAGATGCTTAGAATATAACAAGGAAGAGAATGGAACAAACGAAATTAAGATCGTCCAACATTCGGCAAGGTGTACTTGCCTCTCTCTAATGGCTAGGGTTTGGTGGAAAAAAATGAATGATGGTGAATGAGGAGGAAGAGAGAAAAGTGGCTTATATAACAAGCTCAAGTGATCTCGACCATTCATTCCTCTCCACTCAATCTAAACCATACACCTCATCTCATAAAGAACCAAACTAAACCAAACCAAGTCAAAGTGGAACCGAACCAAATAAAACCAAATCCAAGTTAAACCAAGTCATAAAAATTCTACACTTAGAAAATTTTTAAAATATCACGCAAATCGATAAATATGAAATACGGCTCAAATAAACACGTATCCGTATAAAATATCGATATAGTGAGACGGGTCTCACACCCGACGCAACCTGTACGTAACCTGCGCGCAACCTGCGCACAACCTGGCACAACCTGGCGTAACCTATGCACAGCCTGGCGCGTACCCTGGTCGCACAACCTGTGGCGCACAACGTGGCAGCACAAGTGGCTCGCGCAACGAGCGCAACTAAAGTGCACTATGCGCCTAGCGACGATGCTGACGTGCTAAGTGCAAAGTGCGCCAACCAAATGTCACATTATGCCTCATGAGCCCATGAGTCCGAGTCCGTGTCCGAGTCCGAGTCCGAGTCGCTAAGCCCCTCCCATGGAAATAAATTTCCCAAGAGCAAAAAGTATGAATGCTTTCAATTGTTGATTTAGCCTTTTTCCTATTAGAAAAATAACCCCATATGGCACACCCATGTGCACCTCTACACCACATGTGCATCTCTAAACTAGCAAAGCTAATATATAGAGATACAAGTCCTTTGGTCTAGCCGATGTGGGACTAAAATTCACTTTGAAAAAGACCAAAACCCAACAATTTTCATGGGAGCTAAGTCCCGTTGGGGCTTAGTGACTCGGACTCGGACTCGAACACGGACTCAGACTCATGGGCTCATGAGGCGTAATGTGGCGTTTTGTTGGCGCACTTTGTGTAGTGCCCCATCCCGCTCAGTCAATCGACGGAATCGAAACGCCGACGGCGTTCGACCTTGGCCTTGCAATGGCTGCTGGAAGACATCGCTCGGTCAAGGCGACCGCTCGCTCAGGTGGGATAGTTTCGGTGAACTTGCCTCATCTTTGCCTTCACATAATAATACGCATGTTTTCAACTTGCACAAGTAGGCTTAATAATAAAAGAGATGAATCCACATAGCTAAAGGGAATACTCCCGACGGATCGAAATGAGTTAGAACATAGAAAAAGGTCCAACGGTCGGCTTAGAGTTGGTGTACGGTGTGCTTTAAAAATGACACTCGGTCCTTCGTCCCGTGGCTTGGGAGAAGAAATGTTGGTCTTCGATGCAAAAGCTAAGAGTTAGCCTAAGTCATAGGCGTCGCCCACATAAACGCTTGATAAAGCGTGCACGGTTCCGTTGCGCAAGGCTTGGCATAGCCTTTGCTCGTCCCTCGGGTTAAGTCGTAGGCTTGAGTAAGTTAGGCAAAGTTGTGCCGGTCGACCTAAGTCTTTCCAAGTGCTGTCCCGCTCATTCTGCGGTTGTCAAGTTAAGTAGTCCCTCGATCTCAAGGCCCATCGACTTGGGCAGGAGTATCACGTAGAGCACGATTGGCTTAAGGCACGATGCACGGGCTTAGTGTCTAAGGCAAGGACTATGATTCAAGGTGAGTTTTAAGAAAGGGATATCAAATAGGCATTTATGAGTTGAACCAAATGATAGGGTAACAAGGATGGAAATGCTCGTGACCGTGGGTCGTCGAGGGATCTCAAGGATAGAAGTCTTGGTTTTGGTAAAGGAATGACTGTGTGAGACGTCAGTTTGTGTCGAGTCTTGCATGGTCATTTGACAACTTGTCGACAAGGGCGATGAACCCTCGAACGGTAACTCCTGGGCAATGGGGGCCGACTCGGCCTAGGAGGGAACAGGGTATAGTCGTACGTAAGGTTTTGGCACAGATTAAGCGGGGACTTGCGACGAGGCTAGCTAATTGCGTCGAAAGGATCCCGATTAACAAAACTATACGTCAAGGTATGGCTTGTGATGCCAGTGGCCAAGTTCATATAGATGTCGGCAAATAGCGGCTAACCGCGTGTATGCCTTTAGATTGAGTTGAGTTGAAGGTGTGTACAGTTAGAACACAAAGTTCGGGCCTAAGATTGGATTTCAACATAGGCGTCGTGCTTCGGCACGAGATGTAGCGTCAAATCTTGAGTTGTCAGCATATAAGTTGCTTAAGTTATTTGAGTTGAAGTCGGGAAACCGCCGCAAGGCAAAGTTGGTTGAGTGACACTAACATTCATAAGTCTTGATTGGGTCAGTTGGTGGTCAAAGTAGCAAGGGCCGCAAAGCGACGATATGGTTAAGTCTTACTGAATTGCGAGGCACGGCCTTAGCAACAGTTTGTAGTACGGTCATATAGAAAATGGAGCTTAATTGCGTAGTTGCGTCTCTAATTTTAAGCCGTAAGGCAAACACGACTCGATAGGTTAACGTTGTTGGCACGAGAAGGGTCTTGAGGCAAGGTTTGAGTCGACATTGTTGTTGCAAACACGGGATGGTCTAAAGACACAAAATAGCCAAGGCGTCGGTCCTAAAACTGATCCTAAGGCAAGATTAGAAAGACAATTGATAAAAAGGGACTATGTTGCACAAAGTAAAATAACGTGCGGGTTTTGTATGGATGGGCGAGGAGCTCATTCCACCAGTACAGTTGAGTACTGACACCCATATAGTTTACATGTGCAGGCACAGGTAGAAGCTCGTAGCACGGAGCTCGCTTGGATGCGTCGAGGCATGGAGTTCCTTGGTGACTCGAAGCGTGCGGCCGCATGGATTAAAGACTTATACGGGACATAATGTATGGACATCGCCTTCCGAAGCTTCCGCAGGATCAAGACTTGTAATTGAGAGATGAGAGAGAGAGCTGAGTGAACTTGTAAAATGTGAGAAGAGTGAGCTTGAGTGATTGTAATCTTGGCCTTGCGCCTCCAATGTAATCATTGTTTCAATATCAATAAGGAGCTTCTTTGAATAACTTGTGTTTGTTCTAAATTCTGCTGCTAGTATTCAATGTCTCTGCTTGGGACTTTTGTACGACGACCCCGTCGCAGCCGCTGAAATCGGCCGTTATGGAACCCGCCTTGCACGAGCGCAATCTAGGCTCGTGCGGCATCACGCCTTAGCGAGGACGACCGCTCCTACGGGAGCGGAGCATGACATAATGGTATCAGAGCACGGCTTTACGTCCTTGGACTATCGATTGAATTCTTTAACTCCGTTGTTTCCGCAAACTCTAAATCGTTGCTTCCGCAAAGTTGATATCGTTGGTGCGCTCTCTCTCAAATGTCCCACGGGATGTCCATACAATAAGTCTATCTATTTTACAAAAGGTAGAAAAACAGTTTTTGAAAAGAAAACAAAAAGATGGTTTACGTAAGCACGGTTGGCTAAGTTAGCGACGGCGGAAATACGCGTCGCTGATAATTGCATATAGCGACGTCTTGTGCTACACGTCGCTGTACGTCGCTGAGTAGCGACGTTCAGCGACGTAGTATAATTTACGTCGCTGGCTTGCGACGTTTAGCGACGTATCATGTAGGCGTCGCTGTTTTATTTCATATAGGGTTCCTGGCCCGATCGAAATCCCAAAATTTTCACCCAAAAATTTATTCCCGCTCTCCCCTCTCCCCCTGGCGAACCCTCCCCCTCCGGCGACCACTCCCTCCGGCGAGACCCTCCCCCTTCTCCCCCCGGAGACCCCGTTCGCCCGTTGACCCCTCCCTCTGGCGACCAGCCTCCCTCCTCCGACGAAGGAGCCTTCCTCGCCGCTTCCTCCTCCGACGAAGCCACCCTCCTCGCCGCCTCCATCCTCCGACGAAGCCACCCTCCTCAGGTAAACCCTAACCCTAGCCCTAGCTATCTAGACACAGACACGAACACGAGAACTCTAACCCTAGCTGCTGGGGTGGTCTTTCTGTCGAGGGGGGAGAGAGGGGTGGGGTTGGGTGCAGGGGGTGGGGGGGTCTTACTGTCGAGGGGTGGAGGGAGGGGTAGGGGTACCCGGGGGGTACAGGGGTAGGGGGAGGGGGGCATGGTTGGGGTGGGTGCAGGGGGAAGGGGACAGGGGAGGGAAGGCAGGGGAGGGTTGGGGTGGGTGCAGGGGTATGGGGAGGGGGGACAGGGGAGGGGGGCAGGGGAGGGGGGAGGGGGGGAGGGGGGAGGGGGGCAGGGGAGGGTTGGGGTGGGTGCAGGGGTAGGGGGAGGGGGGCAGGGGTGAAGTGTATATTTTGGTCGAACACTTAGGCGCTTGCACGCACATTCACTACCGATGAGGGAGAGAGAGAGAGAGAGAGTGCGAGTGGACTGCAATCCATATCGCTGCTGGTTTGTCTTGTGATATTTTTATTTTTCTCTTCCTTTTTCATGTTTCTTTTCCATGATTGTTGTAGGTGTACAGTCTGCCACTTTTCTTTATCGAGTACGATTTTGTTGCTTCTCTCGCTCTTCCTCTTGGTCTCCATTGAATGCTGGTCTACTGCCATTAATATTGGTCGATAGATTTCTCTGTCACATATTGCAAGTGGTACTAAGAAAAAAGAAAAAAAAAGAAAGGAGAGAATAGATGTGACTCAAATGGACCGAAGTAGATGTAGTAGTAGCAGTAAGAGCGGGACATGAACCGGGCTCATGACATTTTGAACTTTGGAAGACAATGCCATGTTAACTACTTCCTTTCCTTGCTTATGTTTGTGATTTATTATGATATATAATGGTGATGTTAATTCTTTCCAAATGTTAGGATCGTTACAAATTTTGTTGGCTCGAGAAGAAATTTTCTTCGTGCATGCCTACTTCACATTATAGGATTTTATTTTTTGTTCAAGGGATTCGCAAAATGTAGGGATATATACCATTTGAAATTCATTTGAAATTCATTTGAAATCCATTTGAAATTCATTTTAAGAATCTGAAATGTTGACGATATATACCCAAGGTTCATAATATCGGTATCGGAATCGGTATCGGACTATTCCTATGAGTATTGGTATCGGCGATACCGGTAGTATCGGCGGTATCGTATCGGAGTATCGAACTTTGGTATCGGAAAACAAATAATTATTAATAAATTATTTACATTTAAAAACATATATTTTATACATTTAGGCATAATTTTAAGTATTTCAGCGTTATTTCTTAGTAGTTTTGAAATTATATGAAATAGTAGTCACCTTTACCGATTGGTTTTGCCGAATTGACCGGAACAAAGACCCCCAATGTCGGTATCGGTCAATATTTGGTATCGGTCTGTATCGGATCGGAACATGCCAAACCGTATCGGTATCGGCCTGTTGGATAATATCATTGTTATTAGTAACTGTCCAATGTCGGTATAGTATCGGAACATGCCAATGTCGGTATCGGTCTGTATAGTATCGGTATCGGAACATGCCAATGTCGGTATCGGTCAATATTTGGTATCGGTATCGGTCTGTATAGTATCGAAACATGCCAATGTCGGCATCGGTCAATATTTGGTATCGGTCTGTATCGGATCGGAACATGCCAAACCGTATCGGTATCGGTCAATATCATTGTTATTAGTAACTGTCCGCTACTAATGTGTGTCCCATAATAAGACATAATATACGAATTTGTGCATGTTGGATAATGTGTGTCCATCTTTGCAGAATTATTTTCAAATGGATATGAATTACTACTTGCGGAATCGTTCATGGATGTACAATCGTCGTCCTGATGATATGTGTGGTGTACGGGATGAATACATAGCGGGAGTAGAGCAGTTCCTGCAGTTTGCTAAGGCGTTCCCTCAGTACATGGATGGCACCAAAATTAATTAAGTGTCCGTGTGTGAAATGTCATAACGTGAAATATTATCCAGAAGTGGAAGTGACATATCATTTGTACTCGAGGGGTTTCACGCCTAATTACTATCAGTGGACCGCACACGGAGAACTTGTGTCTTTAGCATCAGAGCCGGAGCCTTACGTTGAGCCGTATATGCATACGGGACCTAATTTTGTTTCAGATAATCATGCATACGACGACGGGTGCGTGAACATGGTTTTCGACGCTGCGGGGCCTAGTTTCGTTCATGATGCACCTGAGGAGGCACCGAACGCCGATGCTGCACAGTTCATGGAGTTGCTGGAGAATACAAGGACTCCATTGTATCCTGGTTGTGAGGATCATTCACCGTTGGAGGTGGTTACAAGACTGTTGAGCATTAAGTCAGATTTTAACATGTCGCAAGAATGCTACAACCGAGTGTTGGAGTTGATTATAGAGATCTTGCCGGCGGGTGCTAAGTTGCCTAAAGACTTCTACCGGTCTAAGAGATCTTGATGCGGGCAACGATTTCTATGGCGTGTTACGGGAGATTGTAGAGCTGACATATAGTTATGGAATAGAGCCTGCTAAGATTATGTTATTCAGGTGTGATTGGTTCGATCCGATTGAAGGTCAAGGTTGGAAAGTAGACAAGCACGGTCTTGTTGATATAAACTATCGGCGTTGATATCAAGCCTATGAACCATTTGTCCTATCAAGTCAGGCTCAGCTCGTGTACTTCACAAGTTATCCTAAACGGGGAACAACAAGGTCGGACTGGTGGGCAGTATGCAAGACCAAAGCTAGAAATACCTTTGAGGTTGACGATATAGCTTATCAACAGGATGAACTACCTCTTGTAACAAATATTATAGAAGTGGACACGACGGAAGTTTCCTATTACACATCTAATTGTGTAGAAGAAGTAGAATTATCTGAAGAGGAAGATGCAGATGAAAGTGAAGATGTAGAGGAGGAGGAAGAAGAAGAAGAAAAAGAAAAAGAAGAAGAAGTAGATGAGCTAAACGAACTAGATGAATTTTCAGAAGAGGATTAAATCTGTACGTTTGTTTTATAATCATATTTGACACTTTAGTGACACTTCTATCATATAAATCTGTGACACTTCAGTGACACTTTATTGATACTTTTATTGACACTTCAGTGACACTTTTTGACTATGATATTTTTTAAAAATCTGTGATGTCTATCATATAAATATGTTTTTTTGTTTTATTGTCATATGTTTTATTGTCAGGTATGACTAGACCATCTGGACGACGCGGAGGATTATATATTAGGCAGCCCCGTCAGCCTCGGGCTGGAGATGGAGAGGGCAGTTCCGTACCCTCATTCTCATCTCCGAGTACGCCAGTGTACCATTCTGTTCCCGGTCCATTACCGGGACAGGGCAGTTCTAGCAGGTTGGCGACTCCTCCCTCGTCGTCCAGCCTTCCTGTTCCCGGTCCATTATCGGGACAGGGCAGTTCTAGCAGGTTGGCGACTCCTCCCTCGTCGTCCAGCCTTCCTGATCCCGCGTCCAGCATCCCTGATCCCCCGTCCAGCATTCCTACTGTCGACGGCTCTATGGAGGGAGCCCACGTCGATCATATGGAGGACGGCGATCAGACTGATCCTGTCCAGGCAGGAGGTGAGAGCGACCCTCCATGCGCTCCCCCGGGCGAGACGCGTATGGAGATTTGGACGGACGGGCCTATGAAGTAAGTTAATTAATTATTATATATTTCTCAAATGATTATATGTACATATGTATTCATGAAAAATTATTATTGTATAGATATCGGCCTTCTGCAGTACAGAGACAGCTGGGGACATTTGTGAGGCAGAACTATGGTGGGCCTTGGCTCAACTACTCAGATGCTCCCGCAGATAGGAAGGCCTTTTGGTTCGCCCACTTCAAGATAAAAAATTTGTTTATTTTTAAATTTTAATAATCATTTGTGTATATTATACAACTTTTGTATTTTACTTCTTGTAGAGGACCTATTTCTATCCACCACACCGGGCGGCGAGGATCGAGGGCCAATTTTCTGCCGTCATAGCCAAGCTCATCCGTGATACGATCGACGACCAGAAGCGTCGTGATCGCGCCGGACGTCCGATCCAGGGTTGGATTACGCCAGAGCAGTGGACTGCGATGAAGGCTAGATTCAGCGAGCGCTAGTACCAGGAGCGGTCTGAGAAGGCCAAGGTGGCGCGGTCGAGCGCCGGTAAGTGGTGTGGTGGCTCCATTCCGATGACGGAGCATTTTCGTCGTCTGGTACGTTTCCTATGACGGACATTAATTTATATATAGTTTGATATAATGTTTAATACTAATAATAGATAATATATTTTAACAGGTAAAGAAGGGTGAGGACCCGAACATGGTGACCGTCTTCCTGGTCACCCATCGGAGGGCTGGGGACTTCATTGACGAGAGGGCGACGCAGGCATATGTACGTTCTATTCAACTAATATTAACTGACTATAATTTAGAAAACAGGAAAATAGATATCAATATAGACTTTAGTAAACACTTACACGTTAGCAAACATGTTCTAGGCCGAGTTTGTTCAGCTACAGAAGGAGGCGACTGATGCTGCTACTGCTGTTAGTGCGCAAGTAGAGGGAGGGGCTGGTACTTCCTCCCAGCCGCCTGCAGAGCCATCGCCGGACGAGCTCTGGATGACCGCCGTTGGCGGTCTTCAGAAGGGTACGTACTACGGTACGGGATCCTACGGCGCGTATTTGGCTTCGGAGTCATCCCGGGCCCCCTCTGTCAGTGCGCAGTCTCCGGCTACGCAGGCGTCGTCACGAGCTGAGGATGTTCGTCGTCAGATCGAGGAGCTGCGTCGCGAGTTGCAGCAGCAGATTTCTGATGCGGTCGAGCGACGATCCGACCCTCCGATCGTCACCGAACGATTTGATGCGGTCGAGCGCAGTATACAGGAGCTGATGAGTCTGCATCAGGCTGCAGCTGCCAACTTGCAGACGCTCACCGAGTCTACGCAGCGCACGGAGCGTAGACAGGTCGAGCTGGACGGATCGCAGAGGAGCCTTTCTCTTTCACTCGCTCAGTATACTGAGAAGGTGGTGAGTACCCTTGCTGTGCATGGTGAGCGACTACGAGAGCTGGAGCAGGTACGTCCTCCGGGTCCATCGACGGCGTCGACTCCAGATACTGCACTGCCTCCGGCGCCGACTCCAGACATTGTACTGCCTCCTACTGCCCCTACGGTACAGCTCACCCAGGAGCAGTATGACTACATTCTATCCCAGTTGCGCGGCAGGGGTCCGCAGTGATTTTATTGGTTTTTTTATGACTTGTATGTATTGGCCCTATGGGCAAATTGTTTATTCATACACTGTTATTTATACACTTGGTGGGAGACTTTTTATCATCTTTTATTTTTATTTGACTCTATTGGATGTTTGTGAGGATGTGTGTCTGTGATATTTACTTTGCACTGCCTCCTATTTTTATTGTGATATTTACTTTGTGATATCTGCGACGGGATGACAAATATACCTACGCTGGGTTATAAGCGATGATCTGATATACAAAAGAGATGCTACCGAAATTTTAAAAAAATATATTGTGTATTTTTGTTATGATGTGTGTCTGTGTTTACAGTGAATGTGAAATACAGTGTTCGGAACCATCGACAGTTTCGATTACTGTTGTATATTTTATCTTGGATAGAAATAGCAACAGTTCAGGGTACACTTCTGAGAGCTTCATTTTCACGTCCTTCACTTTCTCGGACGTCATAAAGGTTCCCGAGAAGGTGAAGGACGTGAAGAGGAAGCTCTGAGAAGTGCACCCTGAACTGTTGCTCTTTCTATCAAAGATAAAACATACAACAGTAAGCGAAACTGTCGATGGTTCGAACACTGCACTTCACACACACTGTAAACACAGACACACAGCATAACAAAAATATCAATTATATTTTTAAATTTTTTTTTTATATTAGCGACGTATAGCGACGTTCTGCGACGTACTGCGACGTCACACAGACGTCGCTATACGTCGCTAACTAGCGACGTTACGTCGTTCGACGTCGCTAATATACGTCGCTACGTTGCCCACGTGGCCACGTGGATGCCATGCCTCGTCATCATTTATAAAATTTTGAAGCGTCGCTAGTTGTCGCTTTACGTCGCAATATTGGCGACGTACTGATACGTCGCTCTCTGTCGCTCATTTGGCGACGTCTAGCGACAATTAACTACGCGTCGCAAATAGCGACGTTTGGCGACTAAATTGCCATCTGCGACTTGCCTATAAGCGACGTAGGTTTTTCGTCACTAAATACGTCGCAAATCATTGTTAGCGACGTATTTCCTATATTTAGCGACGTCTCCTGACGTCGCTAATCTGGGTTATTTTAGTAGTGTTAGAACATGGAAAAAGGTCCAACGGTCGGCTTAGAGTTGGTGCACGGTGTGCTTTGAAAATGACATTCGGTCCTTCGTCCCGTGGTTTGGGAGAAGGAATGTTGGTCTTCGATGCAAAAGCTAAGAGTTAGCCTAAGTCATAGGCGTCGCCCACATAAACGCTTGATAAAGCGTGCACGGTTCCGTTGCGCAAGGCTTGGCATAGCCTTTGCTCGTCCCTCGGGTTAAGTCGTAGGCTTGAGTAAGTTAGGCAAAGTTGTGCCGGTCGATCTAAGTCTTTCCAAGTGCTGTCCCGCTCATTCTGCGGTTGTCAAGTTAAGTAGTCCCTCGATCTCAAGGCCCGTCGACTTGGGCAGGAGTATCACGTAGAGCACGATTGGCTTAAGGCACGATGCACGGGCTTAGTGTCTAAGACAAGGACTATGATTCAAGGTGAGTTTTAAGAAAGGGATATCAAATAGGCATTTATGAGTTGAACCAAATGATAGGGTAACAAGGAAGGAAATGCTCGCGACCGTGGGTCGTCGAGGGATCTCAAGGATAGAAGTCTTGGTTTTGGTAAAGGAATGACTGTGTGAGATGTCAGTTTGTGTCGAGTCTTGCATGGTCATTTGACAACTTGTCGACAAGGGCGATGAACCCTCGAACGGTAACCCCTGGGCCATGGGGGCCGACTCGGCCTAGGAGGGAACAGGGTATAGTCGTGCGTAAGGTTTTGGCACAGGTTAAGCGGGGACTTGCGACGGGGCTAGCTACTTGCGTCGAAAGGATCCCGATTAACAAAACTATACGTCAAGGTATGGCTTGTGATGCCAGTAGCCAAGTTCATATAGATGTCGGCAAATAGCGGCTAACCGCGTATATGCCTTTGGATTGAGTTGAGTTGAAGGTGTGTACAGTTAGAACACAAAGTTCGGGCCTAAGATTGGATTTTAACATAGGCGTCGTGCTTCGGCACGAGATGCGGCGTCAAGTCTTGAGTTGTCAGCATATAAGTTGCTTAAGTTATTTGAGTTGAAGTCGGAAAACCGCCGCAAGGCAAAGTTGGTTGAGTGACACTAACATTCACAAGTCTTGATTGGGTCAGTTGGTGGTCAAAGTAGCAAGGGCCGCAAAGCGACGATATGGTTAAGTCTTACTGAATTGCGAGGCACGGCCTTAGCAACGGTTTGTAGTACGGTCATATAGAAAATGGAGCTTCATCGTGTAGTTGCGTCTCTGATTTTAAGCCGTAAGGCAAACACGACTCGATAGGTTAACGTTGTTGGCACGAGAAGGGTCTTGAGGCAAGGTTTGAGTCGACATTGTTGTTGCAAGCACGGGATGGTCTAAAGACACAAAATAGCCAAGGCGCCGGTCCTAAAACTGATCCTAAGGCAAGATTAGAAAGACAATTGATAAAAAGGGACTATGTTGCACAAAGTAAAATAACGTGCGGGTTTTGTATGGGTGGGCGAGGAGCTCATTCCACCAGTACAGTTGAGTACTGACACCCACATAGTTTACATGTGCAGGCACAGGTAGAAGCTCGTAGCACGGAGCTCGCTTGGATGCGTCGAGGCATGGAGTTCCTTGGCGACTCGAAGCATTTGGCCGCATGGATTAAAGACTTATACGGGACATAATGTATGGACATCGTCTTCCGAAGCTTCCGCAGATCAAGACTTGTAATTGAGAGATGAGAGAGAGAGCTGAGTGAACTTGTAAAATATGAGAAGAGTGAGCTTGAGTGATTGTAATCTTGGCCTTGCGCCCCCAATATAATCGTTGTTTCAATATCAATAAAGAGCTTCTTTGAATAACTTGTGTTTGTTCTAAATTCCGCTGCTAGTATTCAATGTCTCTGCTTGGGACTTCTGTGCGACGACCCCGTCGCAGCCGCTGAAATCGGCCGTTATGGAACCCGCCTTGCACGAGCGCAATCTAGGCTCGTGCAGCATCACGCCTTTGCGAGGACGATCGCTCCTACGGGAGCGGAGCGTGACATAATGGTATCAGAGCACGGCTTTACGTCCTTGGACTATCGATTGAATTCTTTAACTACGTTGTTTCCGCAAACTCTAAATCGTTGCTTCCGCAAAGTTGATATCGTTGGTGCGCTCTCTCTCAAATGTCCCACGGGATGTCCATACAATAAGTCTATCTATTTTGCAAAAGGTAGGAAAACAGTTTTTGAAAAGAAAACAAAAAGATGGTTTACGTAAGCACGGTTGGCTAAGTCAGGCTGGGCATATACACCAAAGTTACATCGACCTTAGAAAAGTCGAGTACGGGAATTTGAATTGTATCGGACGGGAATGAGATAGACTTGATTGAGTAAATGGGATGACTAACGATAGGGGTGCTATCGAGCGACGACAACGTCAGTGCGATATAGGTGAGCGTGCTTGGAAAATTGAGGAATGGTTCGAACAAAAAATTTGAAGAAGTCGATTTTGATTCGAATGATAGTTGAGAATTTGTTGAATGACTTCATCCCTAAGTGGTGTATGCGATAGCCTCAGGGATGTCGATCGATCGATTAAGGATTCGGGGGTGTCAGTGAGTCTATCAGCAAGCGTTGTGTTATGCAAAGCCTTAGATTGAGTATCGATAAATGAGTTTTAGTCTTGAAGATTTGACGAAGTATGGTTCAAACAACTTAGAAATTGACGGGCACGGGACGTGCGCGGGATTGAGGATTGCGTAAGTGTGAAACGCAAAAACGATCGAGTAGATGAAATCTAATCGAGGAAAAAGTTAAGGTGTAGTGAACGGATGACTTGATCGAGGAAATCGATAAGAATCATATACGAAAAGTTAGCACGACGAGAAGGTAGCGTGCATGAAAAGTCTGATTCGAATGTTTGAAAATGACTCTAAGGATTGGATTGAATGTTGCTCGATGTTTTGAGTTAGCAAAGGATTGATGCGAATTGAGGAAATATGTTGGTCGATGACTTAAGATGGACGGATGAACGATACGTGAGTTTGGTTTGAGGAAATCGATGTTGTGAATGAATCGAAGGATAATGATCGAACATGAATTTGAATGTCGAGGAGATTATCCAGTCGGACGATGGCATCATTCGCACGACTCGAAATTGGTTGCAAAGGAAGATCGTCAGGTTACGTATATCGTCGATGGTATTGAGGCGTATCAAAGATCGATATGCGATAACTCGGGGGTACTCTGACTCGACGAATGACGATCGTACAAGTGTTATTGTTTGGTTGGATGCGATACTTAGGATTTTGATCGAGATAAATGTTGGATGAAAATGATCGTGTCTTGATGGTTACGTTGATAGCCACAACGTCGACGATCTTGTCTTGTGCGAGCGCAACTCCAGCCTCGCACATGTGTTGCGTCAGATTTGGGGCGATTGTTCCGTGTGAGCGCTGACATGGTGATTCATGTCGCGGGAATGATCGAACTCGGAAAATTAGGACGCGGCAACGTTGATTGTCTCGACTTGTCGGTTTGACGCGAAGGTGAATTCGAGGATGTTTGAACTTGCGACTGATGAATGAAAGAAACTTAAGGATTGAGTAGGTCCAATCCGCGCATCGAGAATGAACTAGTCTAGACGCAAAACAAGAGTTACGTCCCGATGAAGATGATTATCCCGCGGGAGCGTGCATGGTGATTCAAGCCCACCGTAGAAAATCTGACTCGCGTGAGATCGGGACACAACATATTGTTAAGCTAGACAACCTCATGATCGATTATGTGAATCAGAATAGATGACTTAGGAAATATGGAATGTGGAATTTTGGTTAGCAATGAATTGCGTCATAACGTGCTCGAATTGAGAAATATTGATAGGCGATCTGTGTCGAACGTGTTTAAAAGAAATAGACTATACGAAGATGGTTGGTTGAACGAGCAATTTTGAGATGTCGTGGAATTGGTTGAACGTGTGTTATCGTAGGATGGATTTGCTGAATGACTCGGACCCCGTGCAACAAAATATTGGGATGTGTGTAGGCGATCTATGCTCGATGTTTAGAAATCGGAGTGATGCAAGCTTGGGTAGAAAACCCCGTACTATCAACTTGGTTTAACCTTAGGATGGGGTCAGTGTTGATATCGTTGTTTGGGAACTATGATTCCAATACTGACGGAAAGACATAGCCTAGCGGTTAGGCAGCGTTCCGGTGCGGAGCGATAGGAATGGTGAAGGCACCACTCATGAGGCTCGGTTGACATGCATGTATATCAAGGACGCTTGAATGCGTGCACGATCCGACTCGAGTGGTGATGGCGAGATTCGCTATCACGAGGCTTGGTTGAAATGCATGTGTTTTGGGGACGCCTAAGATATGTGCACGATTCATACTAAGTGATATGTTGAATTCAAGTGAGATTTGAGGAACGACGAAGTATCGAGGATTTGGATATCGTAAGTTTTGAAGAAAGGATTAAGGGTAGCACGAGCGTGGCTCGGATTTAAGTAAGGCATAGGAGAATTGTGTGCGAGAGTTCTTGAATGTTGAGTAAAGTGATAAGTCGATAAGTGTACTCAGTTAGTTTCGAGGACGAAACTTTTTCTGAGTGGTGTATGATGTAGTGCTCCGTCCCGCTCAGTCAATCGGCGGAATCGAAACGCCGACGGCGTTCGGCCTTGGCCTTGCAACGGCTGCTGGAAGACATCGCTCGGTCAAGGCGACCGCTCGCTCATGTGGGATAGTTTTGGTGAACTTGCCTCATCTTTGCCTTCACATAATAATACGCATATTTTCAACTTGCACAGGTAGGCTTAATAATAAAAGAGATGAATCCACATAGCTAAAGGGAATACTCCCGACGGATCAAAATGAGTTAGAACATGGAAAAAGGTCCAACGGTCGGCTTAGAGTTGGTGCACGGCGTGCTTTGAAAATGACACTCGGTCCTTCGTCCCGTGGCTTGGGAGAAGGAATGTTGGTCTTCGATGCAAAAGCTAAGAGTTAGCCTAAGTCATAGGCGTCGCCCACATAAATGCTTGATAAAGCGTGCACGGTTCTGTTGCGCAAGGCTTGGCATAGCCTTTGCTCGTCCCTCGGGTTAAGTCGTAGGCTTGAGTAAGTTAGGCAAAGTTCTGCCGGTCGACCTAAGTCTTTCCAAGTGCTGTCCCGCTCATTCTGCGGTTGTCAAGTTAAGTAGTCCCTCGATCTCAAGGCCCGTCGACTTGGGCAGGAGTATCACGTAGAGCACGATTGGCTTAAGGCACGATGCACGGGCTTAGTGTCTAAGGCAAGGACTATGATTCAAGGTGAGTTTTAAGAAAGGGATATCAAATAGGCATTTATGAGTTGAACCAAATAATAGGGTAACAAGGAAGGAAATGCTCGCGACCGTGGGTCGTCGAGGGGTCTCAAGGATAGAAGTCTTGGTTTTGGCAAAGGAATGACTGTGTGAGACGTCAGTTTGTGTCGAGTCTTGCATGGTCATTTGACAACTTGTCGACAAGGGCGATGAACCCTCGAGCGGTAACCCCTGGGCCATGGGGGCCGATCGGCCTAGGAGGGAACAGGGTATAGTCGTGCGTAAGGTTTTGGCACAGGTTAAGCGGGGACTTGCGACGGGGCTAGCTACTTGCGTCGAAAGGATCCCGATTAACAAAACTATACGTCAAGGTATGGCTTGTGATGCCAGTGGCCAAGTTCATATAGATGTCGGCAAATAGCGGCTAACCACGTGTATGCCTTTGGATTGAGTTGAGTTGAAGGTGTGTACAGTTAGAACACAAAGTTCGGGCCTAAGATTGGATTTCAACATAGGCGTCGTGCTTCGGCACGAGATGTGGCGTCAAGTCTTGAGTTGTCAGCATATAAGTTGCTTAAGTTATTTGAGTTGAAGTCGGGAAACCGTCGCAAGAAAAAGTTGGTTGAGTGACACTAACATTCACAAGTCTTGATTGGGTCAGTTGGTGGTCAAAGTAGCAAGGGCCGCGAAGCGGCGATATGATTAAGTCTTACTGAATTGCGAGGCACGGCCTTAGCAAGGGTTTGTAGTACGGTAACATAGAAAATAGAGCTTAATTGCGTAGTTGCGTCTCTGATTTTAAGCCGTAAGGCAAACACAACTCGATAGGTTAACGTTGTTGGCACGAGAAGGGTCTTGAGGCAAGGTTTGAGTCGACATTGTTGTTGCAAGCACGGGATGGTCTAAAGACACAAAATAGCCAAGGCGTCGGTCCTAAAACTGATCCTAAGGTAAGATTAGAAAGATAATTGATAAAAAGGGACTATGTTGCACAAAGTAAAATAACATGCGGGTTTTGTATGGGTGGGCGAGGAGCTCATTCCACCAGTACAGTTGAGTACTGACACCCACATAGTTTACATGTGCAGGCACAGGTAGAAGCTCGTGGCGCGGAGCTCGCTTGGATGCATCGAGGCATGGAGTTCCTTAGCGACTCGAAGCGTGCGGCCGTATGGATTAAAGACTTATACGGGACATAATGTATGGACATCGCCTTCCGAAGCTTCCGCAGGATCAAGACTTGTAATTGAGAGATGAGAGAGAGAGCTGAGTGAACTTGTAAAATGTGAGAAGAGTGAGCTTGAGTGAATGTAATCTTGGCCTTGCGCCCCCAATGTAATCGTTGTTTCAATCAATAAAGAGCTTCTTTGAATAACTTGTGTTTGTTCTAAATTTCGCTGCTAGTATTCAATGTCTCTGCTTGGGACTTCTGTGCGACGACCCCGTCGCAGCCGCTGAAATCGGCCGTTATGGAACCCGCCTTGCACGAGCGCAATCTAGGCTCGTACGGCATCACGCCTTAGCGAGGACGATCGCTCCTACGGGAGCGGGGCGTGACACTTTGCACTTAGCACGTCAGCATCGTCGCTATGCGCATAGTGCGCTTTAGTTGCGCTCGTTGCGCGAGCCACTTGCGCTGCCACGTTGCGCGCCACAGGTTACACGACCAGGGTGCACGCCAGGCTGCGCACAGGTTGCGTCAGGTTGTACCAGGTTGTGCCAGGTTGCACCAGGTTGCGTGCAGGTTGCGCACAGGTTGCGTCAGGTTTGCTGGTTGCGCACGTTGCGCGCGTGGCGCAAGTGGTGCGCGTGGCGCACGTTGCGCGAGTGGCGCAGGTCGCGCAGGTTGTGCAGTGGCGTAGTGCGCGTAGTGGCACAGGTTGGCACAAGTGGCTCAGTGCGTATTATGCCAGGTACGCAGGGTGCCAGAGTGGCGCAACTTGCTTCAGATCGTGCATGTCCATGATCTGAGCGGTTACTGCACGTTCGGAGTGGTTATTACCACGTCCCGAATGTTGTGCTAACCGGGCAGTTGCTACTCGGTCCTATATAAGATCTCCTCTCTCTCACAGGCAGTAATACAATACAGAACACATTCGGAGAGTCATAAAAGTTTACAAGTGTTTCTTAACACAGGTAAACACAGTCTGTGAGAGAGAAGAGAAGCTTTGTACCAGCGTTGCTTTTACATGGGAGTCCGTGTACGATCCGAGGAGTCAGAAGAGCAGAAGTGTTCCAAAGTTCTCCGACGAACTTGTTGGTTCCTGGAAGCTATTCGTGTAGAGCGAATTTAGCTTTGAGCAACGGTGATCATTCACCCCAGCAGGCCATCTTCCATCTTTCGTTTGTCATCTTCTTTGCTGTTGTGATTACAAAATCTTCTTAGATTCTCGTATATCATATGCTGCTGTGGATTACGAAATCTTTTTTAGATTCTCTTTATATAATAACGAGATCTTCTTAGATCCTCGTCATACTTGCACAATCTTTCTAGAAGTGTTGCGTTGGAACATTGTTCTTACAATTGTTTCATATTCACAGTTTTCTATCGAAAAATTGTGTCCCGACAATAACAATCTCAAAGCTATATTGCTATGATGGAAAACTTTAATGCTTCACTCCTCAATACTGACTTTTATAAGTTAGAAAAGTTTGATGGAGAGCATTATCAAGTCTGGAAGAGGAAGGTTTATCTCACTCTTCAACTCAGAGACGTTGATCACATACTTCTTGAAGAGGAACCTACTGTTCCAGATACTGGGTCTGCTGCTGCAATCGCTGCGGCTACTAAACTTCAGGCCAAGTGGAGAAGGAAAAATAGCATTTGCAGGCTGCTTATCCTGAATGCTATGGAGGATTCTCTAGCAGAATCTTACAGTAAAAAACCAATTGCCAGAGACATATGGGAGTCTCTGGAGAAACTGTACGAAGAAGACAAGAACATGAGCAAGATATTTGTGGTTAAAAAATATCACAAATGGCTCTTTGAGGACGAAAAGTCCATGTTGCCACAGGTAAAAGAATTTCTGAAGCTGCGACAGAAGTTGGAAGACGAGACGATGCCCCTCCCCGATAAGTTTGTTGTTGGAGGGATTGTCTCAAAGCTCCCCGCTGGGTGGAGTAAGTTCTATACAAACATGTATAGGAAGAAGCTTGAGATCAGCCTTGAAAGATCTCTTGCAGGAAATCTATGTTGAGGACCAGATGCGGGCTCAACTGAAGGTGGACACACTGTCCAAGCAATTGGCTAACGCTAATCTGGTTCATACCAAGGAACCAAGGGGAAAGCAGGCGGCTTCCCACAGCAAGAAGAAGGACCCTAACAATCTGAACATGAAGGAGACTTCTTTCAAGTGAAAGAAGGCAAAGTCTCAGATGCCTTATTTCAAGTGTGGCAAGAAGGGCCACTTCAAGAATGAATGCAAAGCAAAGACCAAGCAATCAGAGCAAGGAGAGCCTAGTAAGGTATCTATGATCACTGACATTGTTGCTATGATTGCGCATGTTGATACGGTAAGAACTGACTCTGACTGGTGGGTAGACACTGGAGCCTCCTGCCATGTCTGCTCCAGTAAGGAGTGGTTCACCACCTACACACCTACTTCTGAAGTGGTTATGATGGCGAACCAGGCACAAGCGGAAGTGCTCGGGATCGGGACGGTGGTGTTGAAGCTGACTTCGGGGAAGTCTCTGACGCTTCAAGGCGTGAAGCACGTACCTGCTATCGCCAAGAACCTGATCTCAGGAGGCCTACTATGCAACGCAGGCCTCAGGATGGACATCAATGCTGGCCAGATGGTGATGTCTATCAAGAAAACATATTTCGAAAAAGCTTTTTATACCGAAGGAATGTTCAAAATTCAGCTTGTAAATCAGTCCAATGTAATTAATATAATTAATAAAGTCACTCCTTCAGCTTATACTCTTGAGTTGTGGCATAATAGGCTAGGACATGTTCATTGTAAACGAATAAATAGAATGTCTAGTCTAGGACTTATCTCCAAGTGTGGGGGTAAGGTAGAAAAATGTGAAGTTTGTGATCAAACAAAGATCACAAGGAAACCCTTTCCTCGGGTTAATCGAAGTACAGATCTTATGGAGTTGGTATACTCCGATATCTGTGACTTCAAACAGTTCTCTACAAAGGCCGGGATGAAGTATTTTATAACCTTCATCGATGACTTCTCAAAGTATGCATCCGTCTACTTGCTGAAGGCTAAAGACGAAGCATTCGAGAAGTTCAAGGAGTTTAGAGCTGAAGCTGAGCGGCAGACTGGACAACAACTCAAAAGAATAAGAAGTGATCAAGGTGGGGAGTACAGGTTTCATAAATTCGCATCGTTCTGCAAAGAACATGGAATCATCAATGAGACTACGGCTTCGTACTCTCCTCAATCAAACGGAAGTAGCAGAGAGGAAGAACAGAACGTTAACAGAAATGATTAACTCAATGTTATTGACTGCTGGTCTTCCTAAGTGCTACTGGGGAGAAGCTGCATTGACGGCCACTTTTATTCTAAATAGAGTGCCTTATGCAACTTCAGACGTTACTCCTCATGAGCTCTGGTTCAAGGTCAGACCTAACTTGAATGTCATTCGAGTGTGGGGGTGTCTGGCATATGTCAAGCTTCCAGATCTGAAGATTCAGAAGCTTGGGACAAGGACTACTAAGACGATCTTCTTGGGGTATGCCGAGAAGAGTGATGCTCAGAGATTTCTTAATATTGAGTCAAATCATATAATTGAATCTCGCGACACAGAATATTTTGAAGACAATTTTGCAAGGCACAAGAATATTGTTCTTGCGGACGTACCGGAGAACATTGAGGGTGCGCAGGAAACTGAAGTCTTCAATGAAGATGTGGTCCAAGAAGATGTGTTGAAACAACGATTAAACCAGAACAAGCTGAGCCGTCAGCTAAGCGTATGAGGAGGCCGAAGGACTTCGGAAGTGACTTTGTCACCTATCATGTGGAAGCAGATCCGCTTACCTATGAAGAGGCGATGAAGACCAGAGACACAGTTTTCTGGAAGGAGGCGATTGACAATGAAATTGATTCCATCACCTCAAATAACACTTGGGTGTTGATTGATCTTCCTAAAGAAGCGAAATCCATCGGATGCAAATAGATCTTCAAGAAGAAGATGAAAGCAGACGGAACTATTGACAAGTTTAAGGCTAGGTTGGTAGCCAAGGGGTTTTCTCAGAAGCAGGGGATTGACTACTTTGACACGTATGCTCCAGTAGCCCGGATGACCACCATCAGAGTATTGATTGCTCTTGCAGCAATACATAAGATGGTGATACATCAGATGGATGTGAAAACGACTTTTCTAAATGGCGAGCTGACCGAAGAGATATACATGCAACAGCCAGAGGGATTTGTCGTCAAGGGTCTTGAAGATAAAGTCTGCAAGTTGGTGAAATCTTTGTACGGTCTTAAACAGGCTCCCAAGATATGGCATGAGAAATTTGACAAAGTTATAAGGTCAAATGGCTACATTGTAGTGACCCTCTCCGCCCTAGCGGAACGTCGATTCAAACGACAAGTGTAACGACTCAAACGAGCCATCGACTCGAAGAGTTGCGTAGACCCGATGAAGTATCGATGTGAATCGATACAAGACTTAGAATGGCCCGTCAAAGATGAATCCAGACTTAGACTTTCAAAGGCGCACTAGGAGTGTCGCCCGACCGATGCGAACATCGCTAAGGTGGGTGGCTCCGATGAACCCGTCTTTGCTTAGCCTAGACATATAATAATACGGACACTATCACTGAAATCGCTAGGCGATAATACCGCGCATGCTAATAAATGACCCAACGCACCTAGCTAAGGGATTAATCCCATCTTGTATGCTTGTATAGAATATGGAAAAGAACATAGAAATTGTGAGAACTCTCGTACCGCGCTCCACGCTCGTGCTAAGGCACAAGCTTACATTTACGTCCCTGATGCGTTCAAACAATAAAACAATAAATGGTTTACAACAATGAAATGGAAGACTATCGATGTAGTCATTCCGAGTAGAGTATAGCAACATTGAAAGACTTCGGGACCGATGGGTCGCCAAGGCGATTCCCACACGGGGAGTTGCATAACGTATGAATGAAAGAATGAATAAATAAATGAATAAATGAATCAACGTGTGAATGAATGAATACGTGAAGAATGAATGAATGTATGAACAAGTGAAAGAAAGAAATAAAAGAGTGAATAAAAGATAAGAAAGAAAAGAATGGTTAGCGACAGGTATGACGGGCACGTACAACGGGGCTCGCTACCTGCGCTGCACGGACGCCAACCTGGTCGATAACGCATTATGGCTAAGGGTTAGCCTATGACGATAAAATACGAAATGGTCGTGGACGGACCCGTGCACGGGTGATACGGATTCCGTGACATGATCAAAGGGAGGATCGTGTCCGGCCTAGGCGGGATCAAGTCAAGGCTTACGGGCTGCCTGGGTGCAGACTTGGCCACCCGGGGGACGTAAGTGCTGAGGTATTTCAAGAGACTAACGGGGTGTGTGCCAGTCCTCACCCTACGCTAGTTGAGAAATACCACGCTGGAATGTGTCCAAAATGGCTTGTGATGCCAGCGACCGGTGCATATAGATTTAAGAGGGCTTTGCTGGTGGCAATCCACGTGCAAGTCCTTACATTGAAATCAAAGTAGTCTAAGTTAACTGTACAAAGCACCTTCTGAATAGGCTTGAATATCACACACAAAATGATCAAGAGTACTTCGAGCAAACGAGTTAGAAAATGTGCCTACGACGTGTTAGAACCCGAGGCAAGGACACGCACTTGACATTGAATGCTTACATGAACTACGTTAAGTTATTTCATATGAATTGTTGACTAACTTGGTTTACGTTGAACAGGGAAAGCCGGACGGTAAGTATGGGTAAGTCGTGCATGTATTTCCATGCGACACTTGTATTCGGCAACACAAGATAGGTATGAAATATGCCATATAAATGGTCTTAAGGCAAGATTAGAAAGACAATGAATGATAGATGGTGCACAAAAGTAAATAGAACGTGTTTGGTAATGATAGCATTGTGGGTGAGCTAGCCTTCCCACCAGTGCATAACAATGTACTGATAACCCCACAGTCTGCTTGCAGGATGCAGGTAACGTCGGCGGGTGCGGAGCTTCCATCGAACGTGCTAAGGCGCAGAGCTATCTCTGGAGCTTTGGAGAGTTACAAGGAGCTGAAGCACCATATATATGACATAATTTATCGGAACATCGCTATGAATCATTCCATGTTGTAAGCCACTTGGCACGCCTTTTATGTTTCAGAGAGAGAGCTTGAGCGATTTGTAATATCGGCCTAGCGCCGCTTGTAAACTTCTTGAAAATCAATAAAGAGTTTGAATTCACTTCAATTTTGTGTTCGTTTACTTTCCGCTGCAAATGGGGACACTATGTGCGACTCTGTGGCCTAGCTCAAATCGGCCGTTTCTGGACTTGGCCTTGCACGGGCGCAACCTAGGCCCGTGCGGCATCACGCCTTAGCGAGGACGATCGCTCCTGCGGGAGCGGGACGTGACATACATGGTCAGCGAGACGGACAAGTGTGTTTACACGAAGTTCGCTGATGGAAGAGGTGTGATCGTTTGTCTGTACGTGGACGACATGCTTATCCTAGGTACTGATATGAGTTGTGTCATGGAGACAAAGAAATTTATCTCGAGCAAGTTCAGTATGAAGGACTTGGGGGAAGCTGATGTGATCTTAGGGATCAAGATCATCTGGACAGACACTGGACTAGCGCTGTCACAATCTCATTATATTGAAAAAATGATCACTCGTTATGGGTATCGGGATCTTCCAGGGATCGATACGCCGTACAGGAGTGACCTGAAGCTGAAGCCTAATTCAGGAAAAAGCGTCAGACAACTGGAGTATGCAAGCGTAATCGGAAGTTTGATGCATGCTACTACTGCCACAAGGCCTGACATAGCTTTCGTCGTGGGAATGTCGAGTCGTTTCACGAGCAACCCTGGTGTTGAACACTGGAAGGCTGTGAAACGGGTTATGAGATATCTTAAGAAGACTCAGACATATGCACTGTACTACAGCGAAGATCCGCAGGTAGTGGAAGGCTTCAGTGATGCCAGCTGGTGCTCAGAGATGGAGAGCGAGAGGTCCACAGGTGGATTTATTTTCACAATGGATGGAGCTGCTATATCATAGAAGTCGAAGAAGCAGACTATGCTCTCGCGGTCATCCATGGAATCTGAATTCTTTGCACTTGATACCGCAGCCGAGGAAGATGAATGGCTTCGGGAGCTCATGTATGATCTTCCAGTGGTTGGGGCTCAAATATCGACGATACCGTTATACTGCGACAACCAGACGACTGCGGCGGTGGCATCAAATGACCTCTTCAACGGGAAAAAGAGGACTGTGCGGATGAAGCACAGGGCAGTACACGATCTTATCAAGAGAGGTGTTATTGCAGTGATTGGTGTTCGGAGTCAGGAGAACCTGGCGGATTCGTTCACCAAGGGCCTCAAGCGCCAGCTGGTCGATGACACAGCTTGTAAAATGGGTTTGAAGGCATTCTGATATTGTATTATTGTATTCCTACCATAAAGTTTTATGCTAATAGTTCAAAGAGAAATCTACTAGGTATCTAGTTTTTGGTTCAAGGGAGGACCACTAATCGGAAGAATATCAGAAACGGTGGGTACATATTCTATTGGGCATGGAGAGGTTACGGACCTACAACCACTGTTGTCTACTGTTGTTTTCTGCAGAAAATAGATCATGTGGGAAGGTTGGCTTAAATGCCTTAATGAGTTCACAGGCAGAGTGAATACCTGGTGTGCTTTACAGGAAGCACGGTAGAACAGCACTACAAGGAGTGAAACTCCATGCTACTGTGGGGTGACTCCACCATGAGGTTCCCAGGCATGGGGTAATGCCTCGGCTTTGCTAGCCAAGTCACAACGGCGTAGCACCGCAAATAGGAAGTTAGTCTAATGTTGTATGTTAAAATAAAGAGGAGAGTAGTCAGCACTACAAAGAGGAGGAGTTCCTCATGTTACAGTGGCATGACACCACGATGAGGTACCCGGTTAGGGATAAAGTCTCGGCCTTGCAAGCCATGTCGTTGCGGCGTAACACCGCAAGGAAGCCTAAGGCTTCATGCTGGGTAGTTTGGCACTACAAAGAGGCGGTTGCCTCATGCTACAGTAGTATGACACTACGATGAGGTTTCCGGTACGGGGTAAGGCCTCGGCTTTAAGCCATATCATAGCGGCGTAGCACCGCAAGGGAAGCGCAAAGTGCTTCATGCCATGTCTTTTTATAATGAACTCACCTATAGTGTATGGACAAAGAGATATCAGGCCGTCTCTTGAGGGTAAACTTGTAGACGCCCAAAATTATACACTGAAACCAGGCTGGCACAGGGCCTTTAATGTGTAGCCAGAAGCACATGTAACTACATTATGTGAGTGGAAAGAATTTTAGCTATGATGCAGAATTCAAAGCTTAGTCCATTTTTATATTATAGTCTGTTGTTTGACCCATGCGGGAAGATTCAAGTCGTCAGCGACATCTCGCCTAATGCATGATGGATAGTTACTGTGGGGAACACTTATACCCATATATAGAGATATGTGGGGGATTGTTGGGTTTTGGTCTTTTTCAAAGTGAATTTTAGTCCCACATCGGCTAGACCAAAGGAGTTGTATCTCTATATATTAGCTTTGCTAGTTTAGAGATGCACATGTGGTGTGGAGGTGCACATGGATGTGCTATGTGGGGTTATTTTTCTAATGGAAAAAGCTAAATAAACAATTGAAAGTATTCATACTTTTTGCTCTTGGGAAATTTATTTCCATGGGAGCTAAGCCCCGTTGGGGCTTAGCGACTCGGACTCGGACTCGGACTCATGGGCTCATGAGGCATAATATGGCATTTTGTTGGCGTACTTTGCACTTAGCACGTCAGCATCGTCGCTAGGCGCATAGTGTGCTTTAGATGCGCTCGTTGCGCGAGCCACGTTGCACTGCCACGTTGTGCGCCACAGGTTGTGCGACCAGGGTGCACGCCAGGCTGCACACAGGTTGTGCAAGGTTGCGCCAGGTTGTGCACAGGTTGCGCACAGGTTGCGCCGGTTGCGCTGGTTACGCACGTTGTGCACGTGGCACAAGTGGCGCATGTCACGACCCGCACCCACCGTGAGGGTACGAGAACGTAACAACGCCCAGCCTACGCCGTAGTGTCGGCGGTAGAACGCTATTCTAGGTCATGAACTATAACTACATAACATGAAATATACTCTCCAGAAGGAGGCCAACACCGAGGTACAACTCAATCACAATCTAAGGTAGAATATAGCACGATGGAAATAGATAAGAAATCCTCAACTGAGGTACAGCAGAAATAAATAACAAGTTTCAACATCTATAAAATATACAACTCTGAAAATAAAGACAACAGTTTAAACATGAAAAGAGAGGACAGTCTAAGCTATCTACACTATACAAGGTATCATCCTGAGCAGCTGCCTGAACCTCCCCAGGGGTCCAGGTCGCGAGTGTCAACTAGGCAAACTCCAAGTAAGGGTGCAGGGTTCCTCATCATCCTCTGTAAAATTTTCAACAGGTCCAGTCAGGACGGGAGCGAGCACAAAACATCTCACGCAGTTCATATCATGTTAGGAAATATAAAGCATGCAATAGAGTAAGGTACATGAAACGCTGAAAGAAAGAAGTGTATGAAAAATAGTAGAGATTTGATAACAGAAAATATCTAAATATGATAAGTAAGAACTGTAAGCCTACTGTGATTTAGAGTACAATATGGTTATGTAAACGGTCTAGAAAAATACAATGGTAACTCCATAGTACGTGGGTGTACAATAGACATATACAATAGTTATACAATCTTGTACAATAGGATTTGATTACATAACCAATTCTACTCCCCCTCCCCAATCAATACACAAGGATCCACTCCAGTTACGTTATCTTGCACAATAGTGTACAATGTTATACAATGGATGTACAATATTATACAATAGGTGTACAATGTTATACAATAGTTGTACAATGTTATACAATAGTGTACAATGGTCTATTCCTGGAACTCATATGATAATGAGAGTACAATATGCACAATGAGTGTACAAGGATATAGGTATTCAGTAAATACAATATGGAAGTGAAACGCACATCACAATATGTATCTAGTGAATACAAGGGGATAACATCCCAAAAGAAGATCCTTATAGTACCAATCCGTGATAACAATCGTGTCAGCATCAAGTACAGTAATCTAGAGCAAGAATGTAAATTCAGGCAAGTATGAAACGGTCAGAGAATGTACTCGCCTCGTATCTGAATGTCTGAAGTAAATGTACTGCCTGAGGAGAGGTGTCTGTCTCCTAATCAGAGCAACACAAGTTACAACATGTCTAAAATAAGGAAATAGACTGCTACAATGCATCTACATGCTGTCTAGGTCAAACTAGGCTAAAGTCAACACTTGGTCAACTCTAGTCAACTATCTAGTCAAAGCTAGATCAACTGGGTCAACATAGACTCAATGAAGTCTCACTAGGCCTAACCAGTCTACCCTAGCTAGTACACACCATACAAATCCAAGGCTATACAAGCCAACACAAGTTACATATCAAGATACATCACATTCATGCATATTCAACATTATATATATATATATATATATATATATATATATATATATATATATATATATAAAAGAGAAAAGAACTAACATGTAAAGCTATGTGTGTGTGTGTGAACATGGAGGTGTACATGAAAAGAGAAATCAACACTAGTTATGAGTTTACACTACACATGGCACAAAGCTAACCCATCTACATTACACATGTATTATACTTAACATGCATGGCTACAAGTATACATCTATATACATTAGAGTAGAGACTATTTAAGTTATAACTAACATGCATCTATACTTTATATAAATCTATATATATTATAGCAATCATTTAGAGAAGGGTTACATGGCATGGTGGTGGATATAGAGTGGGGTGTCCTTGTGTAAAGGGTGAAGTTCATTCTCAGTTTAGTTCCACATTTACATATAAACTAAAGTGAGCTATCCCATAAACTGGTGTAACTAACCACATAAAATGAACCATGTTATCTGAAATCTGCCATTAAGCCAACATCCCATATGCATACAGCTCATGCATTGTCTAATACTGGAATTAACTAACATTTCGAATTAAGGGGTTGAAGGTTAACATTACATTCATAGACATTCCACTATATTGAAAACTAAAATTGGCTTGGCAATAGGAAAGGAAGGTATATATGCTTACATGGACAGTTCAGTGTTCGAACAACCTAAAATAAACTAACATTCAATCTAAATATCAGCTATGCATTGGTTCTATGTCTACATATGAAATCTGATATTGCATTTACAATATTTATACATTATGCATTCATATCTATCATTACATATATACTTTGCATTTATATCTAGCATTCATTATATACTTTCATGCATGCATTGTATATCATTATTTCATTCATGTATTTATGCATTGCTTACATATATTACATTAATTGCATTCCTACATGCTTGCATTCAACCATATATACATTAATGTAAAGAGGATATATATCATATATATATCATTTCATTCATCTAACATATCATGCATTACATACTCTATATTCATTTAATATCCATACTACATAGGCTCATAGGTTACACAAAATACATATATCGTATAGTCACTTTTTTACTTAAAACCAATACTGTACCAATTGGAAATTCACTAAATTCTAGGATTAAAGTATGTTGTAGTACTTCATGTTAGCTTTCTGAAACTTCAAACGGATCGCATTTTCGTGTCCGAAAGCTCCCGGAATCGCGAAAATACTGAAACACGTTCGTCTTTCGTACAGCTGACACTCAAATAATTTTACAGAAAGTTACATAAAGAATTTGGCTTATTAAAATATATATTTGGAAAGCTACCTTCGATACGGTTCTTTTAAAAAAAATGGAAGATAAATCGGAGTTTTAAGCTAAAAGTTATGATATTTCTAAGTTGCTATTGCTACTAAAAACGTGGATAAAAATTATGACGAATTTGGGTAGTTTGAGACAAAAGAAACACAAGTATATAACATAATATATCAAGAAATCACTCTCTACACTAATATATATATGAGACACTATAGAACACATCTCCAATACAAAAATATGAGATTAAACATGTAATAATTCATTCATACATAACAACAACACATAGTGTGTCCAAATTTGGGGTTTTTCCACATGGACACAACCACAACACAAATGACACTCCTATGACCTCCAAATGGACACGAAATGGACACAAATGGAGATACAACCATGGGAGTCATTCCTATGGGTTCAAAATAGACCTATATGCATGAGAAAATGAAAAGGAGAAGGGATTTATACCTCCCGGTAGATCGAATCGAAGAAAAGTCTTCCCGGAGCGACACCGATACGTAGAGATTCCAAAAGGACACGAACGAGCTCCGAATCCTCCCAAACTTGGATAGCTTCCTTCTTGGCTAGAATGGAGAAGGAAAGAAGAAGATTTGGTGGCAAAATGGAAGGATTTGGTGGAGAAATTGCTAGGGATTGCTCTCTAGAAATTTGGGGAAGAACAAGAGAGAGAGTGTGGATGAGAATAATGAAATGAACTTGAGCCTATCCTCTCCCAAAGTGGCTGGCCATATGGGGCTATTTGTCCTATTATGGTAAGGTCCAAAATGCCCCTACTAACCTATTCTATTAGTATTAGGAAAGGGCTAATTGGTTGGGGCTAAATTAGTCATTCTAAAGTCTCTAATCACACTAACCTTATCCATAATAATTAGTCTAACCTCTAACTAAAATATTTCTATCATGTGGGCCATGGCTAACTAATGTGTGGGTCCACTAAAGTCAACACTACCCCCGGGTCCCCGTTTCAAGTCGGATTGAGCTGAAATTCGAACCCGACTCAAATAACCCCAAAACAATATCATAAATAATAAAATAAATTTCAACCCCAAAATAATATCATAAATAATAAAATAAATTTTAAAAATATTCAAAAATATAAAATAACAAAAATACCCATGTTTCTGAAAACTGGGGATGACAAATTCCTCGAAATTAAAACCAAACAATAGTAAAATGTTAAAATCACAAGTCATAATTTTAAATAGTTTTAAAATAATTAAAAATCACCAAAAATCATAATATGAAATAATTATCAATAAATAATAATTATAATTACAAAATTTTAAAATTACCCTCATCTGGAAAATTGGGTGTTACAATCCTACCCACCTTATAAAAATTTCGTACTCGAAATTAAGATGATCGCACCCCCTTCTAGGTCAAACATAGTCAAGGGTCAATCACTAGTCAATTTCTCAACATCCAAGTACTTGGTCATCAACTGGTCAACTTCTTAGGGTTTTACCTATGCTAGCTATCTAGGTGTTGGCAACTAGAATTTAGCAAAAGAGAAACTCTATAATAGACTAGCTCTTAACTTCCCAATCCTATCAAGTCACCTATAACTAAATACCTACAAGCTAAGCACATGAATACCAAATACCATATATATATATATATATATATATATATATATATATATATATATATATATACCATATATATATATATATATATATATATATATATATATATATATATATATATATATATATATATATATATATATATATATATATATATATATATATATGCTCAAGAACAACAACCCATCACATATATCCTAAGTATATCATCTATATATATACATGACTGATCAACCAAGGGTTAAGGCAGACTAAACTTATAAGGGTCTGAAACAATGCTTAGAACTAGGCTAAGGATGAATGGTCTGAATCAAGGGGACATGGTATCTAGTGAAGGGTCTGCACACTGCCTATAAAGGTGATCAACACAAAGGAACTCAACACGAAGGAAACTTAACTAAAATGGAAAACTAAACCAAGTATAGGCTAAACAACATGTTTATAACCCTATACAACAATGGCCTATAGATACCAACTAACCTATATCCTATATGCCAATATCATCTGCAATCTATCTATGCAAATAGATCTCTCGGTCTTAGGTGAAACTACAACTATACTCAAAGGCAGGCTCTGGTCATGGGTGCCTCACTGGAAAAGGTAAGGGAAAGTAGTAATAATCATCAAGGATGTAAGGCATACTAACATCCTATGTGTAACGGGTTGGTATCATAATAACAGGAAATTATCTGCAATGGGTTACTATTCTAGCACCAATACTAACTATCACCTCTAGGGTACAGACACTCTACAAGTCATCATACCATTATACTATGAAGGAACTACCTATGAATAAGCTCTACAAAACTAAATATCCCTACTCCTAAGTTATTTATAACAATCAAAAGGGTATGATGTTTAAACCTTCTCAAGATACAATATGTTAATCATATACGTCTGTCCAAAATCATGTTGTCCAGAGTCTTCATCATGCTAGTGAGCAAGGCTACGATAATCACAGAGTCCTTGACTAAGGTACGTACCTCTAGGTTCATGGTATTTAAAATTTTCGTACTGCCGCATGCGACGGCAAAAACCTTAAATTCCCATACCCGAGAATACATCCAAAATCTGACTACATGTCCTCACTATGCCAACTAATACGACTATCGAGGATTCTAGATCCCATAATTTAGGCGACCTAGCCCATATGATTTTCTCAGAAGAAGAACAAACACAACAAAAGAGTAATATGACAAAATTAATCAATCAACAAGGAACAGATGGAATCGAATTTCAAGATAATTATAAAAGACAATTGCGGGAATGGAATTGAGAAAAACGAAACTTGCAGCAAGATCTCCAACGGTCTGTGCATCCTAGACTATCCTGACGATAGCTCGCCATGCTGGTTTCCTCCAGCCTGATGCTGATACTGCACAAATCTCTGCTGCTGATGCTGCATGAATCGCTGCTGCTGAGAGAAACCGAAAATAAAGGGAAAAGTCTTTGTACAGACGGAGGTGCACCTCCAATATAGCAGAAACGCCAACCTGAGTCGGCACAACAGAAGCTGCGGTCTCGAGGCCCTGATGAACAGGACGAGAGGTGGCCAGCCTCTCGATAGTATCCCCCGAACCGAAGTGTAGCTGCCCTTCCCAAAATTTTGGAATATTTTTATTATTATTTATTTTATTTTAATAGTGATTATTTTCTTTTAAATTGTTTTATAAATGTTTATTTAGTTAGTTATTACGGTAGATGATTTTTAGCCAGGGTTGAGTTTTGAGGTATCAGACGACTAGGAAACATGGCCCAAGTAGTGCAGCGGCGTGCCTTGACTAGTGTATTTGTCGTGCCACGGAAGGCCAAGCCATAGTGATGCCCTAACTAGGAAAACCAGGCTAAGTTGTGACATGACCATTATAAATAGTTTAATTATTTATATTTAATATTAGTTGACGTTAGGAGACCCGGTTGTACCAAACCATTCCAGACTAGACCCGTACCAAGCCCAAGCCCATGTAGTCATGCGGGGCGTCTAATGTCATTCATGTTGATGCATTTTCGGTATGATTGTGTCGTATTCCATTTTAATGATCTAATGAATAATTTCTAAGTATTTTTAATTAAATATTATAAATGTTATTTCGTGTACACAATTTTATGTGAAGGACCTACTTTAGAAATTAAGATTTATTAGGTCCATCGAGGAGATACAGATATATATATTGGGTTATATATAGGAATATACGGGCACCCATATATTTTGTGTAAATACAGGTATATAGTATGAAGAGGAATATAATATTTTATCGATATATATATATATATATATATATATATATATATATATATATATATATATATATATAGGAAAATATAGAGACATATATTTTGTGTAGACATTTATATATATGTGTATAAATAACATGTATATACGTAGGTATATATGTGTGTATATAGATATCATTAGATAAATATATATATGTATATATATAGGAATTTATATATATATAAATTGTATACATATAGATATATGTGTGTTAGTATACTATATTTGTATACATATATAAACGTATATAGGTGTGAATGTATTTATAACTTATCAAGGTATATACATATATACATATTATATTTATATATAAATACGTGTATGTGTATGAGTATACATATATAGGTGGAGTATATATACATGTGTATATATAAATGTATATACGTATAGATAATAAATAGAAAGAATAATAAATAAAACAAACAAGCCCAGGCCCAAGCCCGGCCAGCCAGGCCTGAGCTCGGCCCAAGGCCAGCAACCCACGAACCAGGCCTGAGCTCGGCCCAAGGCCAGCAACCCACGAGCCAGGCCTAAATCACCCCCCATTCGGTGCACAGTATAACCCAGCCTGTATATATATGATCTATATATATCGTATATATTGATATATATGCAGAGATCGGGATTTTCGACGAAACTCTAAACCTAAAACCATCGAATGCCGCCACCCCGCCAACCCTAATGCCTGGGCGCACCACCCCACGCGCGTGCGTCGCCGCAGCGGCCACCGGCCGACGTGAAAGCTGCCGCGTGCGGCCTGGAACGGATCAGCCGCGACAGCAAGTGTGCGGAACACCCATGTTTCGAGGTAAAATTCTTCCCCAGTACTCCGTCATTTCGCGTTCCGTAAAGTGTTTTAGAAAGCCTATATAACCCTCTTCCCAACACATAAATTAGGTTACGAAGATGCGTGGTATATTTGTCGAGAAATCGAACCCAAGTCCGACGAAAAACTGCTAAAACAGAACAGTTTTTCAGTCCCAAAACCTCGAATTGGAAGGAAGATTCCTGTCGATTCATGAAGAGTTTTGAAAATCTTTTTGAACAATTATTGAGACAACCTATAGGGCTTTCCAAACATTTTTTGTAGAATCGAATTTTATTGATTGTACGTCGAGAAATTCGACTCCCAAAACTGACAAAAAACTGTTTTCGAAAATAGTAAAATTTAATAAAATCATTCCACACGACGTGCGTCCCGCCATTCTGGGTGACGTGGTCGCGAACTGAAAGCATCGAAAGGTGCGTAACGGCTTCGTGGTCGTGTGGGCTTTGACGGAATTTAAATTGGTTGCGTGTGCGCGACAAATTTGATGCGTATCCGTCGAAATTCTCCGTATCGGTCTCTGTGCAAATTTCTCAATTACTTTATACACGCTTGTCAGATCGAGACGAAACTTGCACCAACAGAATCGTATCATTTTTTTGGTCCTGTATGCCAAGTTTGGTCCAATTCTGAGACCGTTTACAAAATCATCGTTTTGCGGGCCCCACGGTTCCACTCAACGGGTGATTTTGTGCACGGCCCGCCGGAATCCAACTTTGGACATACGGTTGGGTTCGTATCGGAAAATCGGATCCATAGACATGTAGTTTGACGACTTTACAGACCATTGACTCTGGTACGCTTTTCGGTACAAAGCGGGTCCAACGGCGGACATCGTTTTGCCCAAAATTACCGTTTTGCCCCTGTGTCCAGAATTGGACTTAAGGACAGGCAATCCTAGCTAATTTGGCTATTCTGAGATCATTGGTTTTGTCTATTTCAGCATCCGGAGACTGTTGTACGGGCTTTGACTATTGTGGCACATTGAGTAGTTCAGACTGTCGATTTCACCAGCAGAGGACCACAGGTGAGTACAGTTTATTGTCTGCATTTCGATATTGATCTTTACTATATTTCATTGATTAGTCATTGGTTATGTGATTTTTATACTCTATTATAAATTATTGAGTCGGGAATGAGAAGTACCAAGGATGTGTGACCTGACCATAGCCCGTGTTTATTTTCTGCAAGTAGACATTGTAGCCCGTGTTTATTTTCTGCAAGTAGTGTAGCCCGTGTTTATTTTCTGCAAGTAGTGTAGCCCGTGTTTATTTTCTGCAAGTAGTGTAGCCCGTGTTTATTTTCTGCAAGTAGTGTAGCCCGTGTTTATTTTCTGCAAGTAGACATTGTAGACCGTGTTTATTTTTCATGCAAGTAGACCTCGTAGACCGTGCGGTGTAGTACCCCAGACCGATCACATATCAAAGGTACTTCTAACAGTTGGGGAAAGTATTTTGTGTCTATTTATTATTGGTTTTCCGTATTTACTGTTTATTTTCAAAACTCATGATTGATGTCTAACCTTGTTTTATAGTCATTTTCTTTATTTGAAATTGTATTCAGTGAATTGTGCTCATTCCATTCCTGACTGGAAATCAACATTTTCAGGTTAGCCGTGGATTCACTTAGCTTGGGGAGTGACGGGAATACTTGCGGACAAAAACCTAGAGACTAGATAGATAGTTGAGTTGTAGTCATTCATTTATTTGTACAAGTTTATATTTTTTTAAAAATGTAAAACTTGTGATCATTGTAAGTTAAATTAATTATGTGAATGAGCATTATTTATGATTTTGATCTTCATGGCCGTGACAGCGTTCTACCGTCGACACTGCGGCGTAGGCTGGCTTGGACACGTCTCGTATCCGTTTTTAAAAAAAAAAAAGGGTGCGGGTCGTGACAAGTTTTTGTGGTGGCCCATGCAGGTCAGTCTTTACAAATCATGCAAACTCGTGATAGTACTTAAGTTAGTCGTACTATTGCGAGCCTGCGACTAGAAATGCTCATTCACGAATTAGAAATTAATTTAATTTACGAGAATGACTAGGACTAGGAGTCCCCTATACAAATTTACCAATGGGTAGTCTAGGTCACTCAATTTAGATGAGGAGTTATTAATATTGATGGTTTGTCAGATCCCCATAGGTACACTATTATCTCTCGATATGACGACACGATCCAAAGTGGATAGATTGTTCACTTGGTGAGACAGGGCTTCATATAATTTATGATCTAATCTTGATGAATTGGGCAAATCCTTCTTTTTGCCTCTTAGATATCATCCCCATATCTTAGTCGAACTGCCTATTTAGTTTCTATTTGCCCTAGAAATTAATATTTTGTATAAATTCTGATTATTGTTATCCCCATGCGGACCTCGAGTTAGTTTCGGTTCAAAGTTTTCCTCACTGTTCGGATACACATGGAATAGACATTAGAAGGTTTGTATATCTTTTGTCTTCAGTTATTTCCTCCCCGCTCAATCTTTTATTTTAAGGGTTGATAGGAAAAATATTTATGCCTTATTTCATAGTCAACTTGTTTGAACCTCTAGAAGCTCAGGGATTTATTTACAGATATAGTTATGAGGATGTTAGTTAACTCATACTGGCAGGACAGCAGCGCACTGTCGCCATTTATTTAAATTTTGGAGACTAGGGATTCACTGCAGCCAGCAGCGCACTGGCGAGACACGACCCCTAGAGTTGAAATTAGTTTAAGAAATATGGGTTATAGAATATTGCTAAAAATATGGCTAGTGGTCCTCTTTTGACCGTAGTCACCCTTGTGTCAATATAAGGTAGAGTATCGGATAACATATCACATCAGAATCACGAAACCAAAGTTTTACCACAGCCAGAGTATACATGTGGGGATAATCCTTGGTGAAATGATTTTTGACGTGATTACAAGTTAGGATACTGTGGAGGGTAGGACAATGCCATGTATGATCCATAAGATCCAAAGCCAATGTTAGAAAAAGTTTGTAAGTTAGCATGTCTCCCGACCTAGCATTCCGTAGCCCTTGTGACTTATTGACGAGGTAATTGACTGACACTAATAGGTTTACCTGGAATATGGAATTTAGAAGTCCATTACCCATTGGTTGACCAAGGTCTTATGAATAAGAAGATAGTGGGAAGACTGTATAAGCAAGAACACCGGGTAAGGTTTTGATTCTCACAAAACTCGAACTACTTGTGCCTTCTTTTGGAAATCTCGCATACTTGTGTTTTGACTATTTTGACCAATGTTGCTATACAGCCTAGTTTTGCAAGCTTACTCTTTATCGAGCTTGATTCAAGACATATGTTTATTGGGGATGC
The DNA here is from genome assembly GCA_029216955.1 of Iris pallida. Lineage (NCBI taxonomy): Eukaryota > Viridiplantae > Streptophyta > Magnoliopsida > Asparagales > Iridaceae > Iris > Iris pallida. Next base: position 7,340,942 of record JANAVB010040417.1, read on the forward strand.
CCACTAACATATTGTCTAATCAGAATCGATGTATTACGGTCTGATCAACCGTAGTGCACTTGGTTCGCTCTCTCTTGATTTACCTACGTGGATTGAGATATCAAGGTATCTATGGTCTCATCCGCGACTGCATTGACAATTCCTCTTGAATTATACGTTCGCCTTTGAATCACGAAATTATATTCAGTAACATCTCCCTTGAACTCTTTATTATTTTGTCTTTCACCGATTTGGAAAGACGATAGCTCGTGATGGTAGAGAGATACAGAGTATCCCCATGGCTATGATAGTGGTATACACAAGTGTAGCTACCATCGGCTAGTCATATGATGGAGTTACTCATTCTCCCATCGACCCTCAAACTACTATTGAGACTTTCGAGCCATCTGAATTTGTGAATGATTAGGATTTTACCCTTAGTCAGAACGCCAACATAGAAGACTATCTATTCTCAAGAAACCAAATGTTGTGAGTCTCTAATTATTTGCTGGAAGCTGGCCTTAACTAGCAACCCTTAAGCCTTGAACCAACCCTTCCTCGACCGAAGCCACAGTTAGACATGAGATAAGTGGACAATAGGGTAATCATTTACCGTGACACTCATCCCGAGATTGGTTTCCAACAAATATTACTCTAGTTATGTAAATTTTATTATTAAGACCTAACTAGTGTTGGAACACCACAGTCACTAGCTTAGCCAATACCATAGCTTAAATACCCTGTCATATTATGACCTACCAGTTGTCAACAATAATACATGATCACTAAAACTCTTGTGACAATAGTATGGCAGGTTGACACCAATAGAGATTCACGACTCAGTTGATAGAATTCTCTTCATGCGATGTGCCTTAGAGTTGGTTACCCCGTTGATAACCCTTGTATACTATGGACGAGTAGACCATTCTATTTTATCGACCATGTGTCATTGTACACACTCGTTCTCCAATTATTGAGGAACGATCCTTGACTTCACTTATATCTAACGTATTCCGATACGCCGTGCCTTATTCCCTATTAACAAAGAGTCGAGGTACAGTATCCGGACTTTGGGAACCCTCTAACCTCATTGTTCCTAAAACCCTGTCCTAGCTTCTAAGGTGGGTAGACTGTAAGCCCTCTAAATTTTTTAGGATATACCAGGATTACCGAGTGATTAGAATAACTTCCTTTAGGATGATGATTAGTACCCTTGGACTCCCACATTTCTTTTAGATCATTTTGTGTCCCCGGTCATGTCATTAATATTCGGAGCACGAGACCAGCGGTTACCTTCCAACAAATTTTATGTGTAAGATCTAGACGAGTCCACCTTCATCTAGGTATATCATGTCCCACTCAACCCGTCCCCTTGTACTATATTTTTGGGGTACGACTTTCAGGTTAAAAGGACTAGCTATAACCCTTACCATAATACCGATAAATTTCCCGATTTCCATTAGAGCCTCAACCCCGACTCATTTTCTTCGACCCAATATATGATTGCGATCTACTCGAAGTCCACTATGCACATGTCACCAGTGTGTCACCCAATTGAGGCCTCATGTACTACCTAAACACAAAAGTCTCGGAAGGTGTATTTTTGGGCTTCATGAACCTAGCTAACCAACCTGACGGGCAACTAGCTCAACCCCTCGGGTAGAAACCTATCCTAGAATACCCTAATCTAGTAGGAATAATTTTACTTTAGGATCTTGTCCAGTCAATATAGATTGAAGTCCAAGGTTCATCCAACCGACGACTGATGCCAATTTGGGAACCCATTAAGACCCAGTAAAATCCATCCATGCATACCACCATATTTGGACTATAAAACTAAACTTTTTGAAATAGGTCCCTATACCTATTATGTAGCCTCCCTCTCTTAGAACGTGAAGTCATTCGTAACCAATATTCAATCTACCTGGAAGTCGCGATACGAACTTGTATTGCACTTTATCCCTTGCTCATGTGGTTAAATAACCACGGAAAATATCACAATCTTGATTTCTCCAATTTTCGTTCTATTATGGAACTTAATTTAGAATTTCGAGAACGAAACTCCTGTATTGCACGGATGGCAAGCTCCTCTAAGAACGAAGGGTTCCTTGACTTAGCAAGTGACTGGACTAGAGTAGCCCAATCTAGCAAAATAAGTCAATGGTTCATAGACTTTTCTTCTATCTGCATCTTTGAATACTCTCCATCACTCTTGAAACTTCATAATTGCCTTCGATTTTTCATCCTTACCTTCCCGTCCTTCCTATTGCGGAGCGACGTATGGTCATGCTTAATAGAATTTACCAATATTTTTGCTACTTGTGAAAATTAGTTGCTTGTTAGATTTTTGGATTGCTTGGTAGATAGGAGAGGATTATAGATACCGTGTACAGTAAACATCTATCGATAGAAATTTTAGCAAATGGTTGGAAAATTATAAAGTTTTAGTGACATAGCTTTGAGGGAGTAGTGTGACCAAAGGTGGGTAGAAGTCCTCGATATTTTTGTAGTTGCCAAAATGGTCAATGAGGAGGATATAAACTGTTTTTTGAGGAATTAAAATTTGAAGGGATTGAGGTTAAGGCAGACGTTCTTTTTGAATTTTAAGGAATATCTAGGAATTAGAATTTCGAGGACGAAATTATTTTTAAGATGGGTAGATTTGTAGCTGCCCTTCCCAAAATTTTAGAATATTTTTATTATTATTTATTTTATTTTAATAGTGATTATTTTCTTTTAAATTGTTTTATAAATGTTTATTTAGTTAGTTATTACGGTAGATGATTTTTAGCCAGGGTTGAGTTTTGAGGTATCAGACGACTAGGAAACATGGCCCAAGTAGTGCACGGCGTGCCTTGACTAGTGTATTAGTCGTGCCACGGAAGGCCAAGCCATAGTGATGCCCTAACTAGGAAAATCAGGCTAAGTTGGGACATGACCATTATAAATAGTTTAATTATTTATATTTAATATTAATTGACGTTAGGAGACCCGGTTGTACCAAACCATTCCAGACTAGACCCGTACCAAGCCCAAGCCCATGTAGTCATGCGGGGCGTCTAATGTCATTCATGTTGATGCATTTTCGGTATGATTGTGTCGTATTCCATTTTAATGATCTAATGAATAATTTCTAAGTATTTTTAATTAAATATTATAAATGTTATTTCGTGTACACAATTTTATGTGAAGGACCTACTTTAGAAATTAAGATTTATTAGGTCCATCGAGGAGATACAGATATATATATTGGGTTATATATAGGAATATACGGGCACCCATATATTTTGTGTAAATACAGGTATATAGTATGAAGAGGAATATAATATTTTATCGATATATATATATATATATATATATATATATATATATATATATATATATATATATATATATATATATATATATATATATATATATATATATATTTTATAGAGACATATATTTTGTGTAGACATTTATATATATGTGTATAAATAACATGTATATACGTAGGTATATATGTGTGTATATAGATATCATTAGATGAATATATATATGTATATATATAGGAATTTATATATATATAAATTGTATACATATAGATATATGTGTGTTAGTATACTATATTTGTATACATATATAAACGTATATAGGTGTGAATGTATTTATAACTTATCAAGGTATATACATATATACATATTATATTTATATATAAATACGTGTATGTGTATGAGTATACATATATAGGTGGAGTATATATACATGTGTATATATAAATGTATATACGTATAGATAATAAATAGAAAGAATAATAAATAAAACAAACAAGCCCAGGCCCAAGCCCGGCCAGCCAGGCCTGAGCTCGGCCCAAGGCCAGCAACCCACGAGCCAGGCCTAAATCACCCCCCATTCGGTGCACAGTATAACCCAGCCTGTATATATATGATCTATATATATATCGTATATATTGATATATATGCAGAGATCGGGATTTTCGACGAAACTCTAAACCTAAAACCATCGAACGCCGCCACCCCGCCAACCCTAACGCCTGGGCGCACCTCCCCACGCGCGCGCGTCGCCGCAGCGGCCACCGGCCGGCGTGAAAGCCGCCGCGCGCGGCCTGGAACGGATCAGCCGCGACAGCAAGTGCGCGGAACACCCATGTTTCGAGGTAAAATTCTTCCCCAGTACTCCGTCATTTCGCGTTCCGTAAAGTGTTTTAGAAAGCCTATATAACCCTCTTCCCAATACATAAATTAGGTTACGAAGATGCGTGGTATATTTGTCGAGAAATCGAACTCAAGTCCGACGAAAAACTGCTAAAACAGAACAGTTTTTCAGTCCCAAAACCTCGAATTGGCAGGAAGATTCCTGTCGATTCATGAAGAGTTTCAAAAATCTTTTTGAACAATTATTGAGACAACCTATAGGGCTTTCCAAATATTTTTTGTAGAATCGAATTTTATTGATTGTACGTCGAGAAATTCGACTCCCAAAACTGACAAAAAACTGTTTTCAAAAATAGTAAAATTCAATAAAATCATTCCACACGACGTGCGTCCCGCCATTCCGGACGACGTGGTCGCGAACCGAAAGCATCGAAAGGTGCGTAACGGCTTCGTGGTCGTGTGGGCTTTGGCGGAATTCAAATTGGTTGCGTGTGCGCGACGAATTTGATGCGTATCCGTCGAAATTCCCCGTATCGGCCTCTGTGCAAATTTTTCAATTACTTTGTACACGCTCGTCAGATCGAGACTAGACTTGCGCCAACAGAACCGTATCATTTTTCTGGTCCTGTATGCCAAGTTTGGTCCAATTCTGAGACCGTTTACAAAATCATCGTTTTGCGGGCCCTACGGTTCCACTCAACAGGTGATTTTGTGCACGGCCCGCCGGAATCCAACTTTGGACATACGGTTGGGTTCGTATCGGAAAATTGGATCTGTAGACATATAGTTTGACGACTTTAGAGACTATTGACTCTGGCACGCTTTTCGGTGCAAAGCGGATCCAACGGCGGACATCGTTTTGCCCGAAATTACCGTTTTGCCCCTGTGTCCAGAATTGGACTTAAGGACAGGCAATCCTAGCTAATTTGGCTATTCTGAGATCATTGGTATTTTCTATTTCAGCATCCGGAGACTGTTGTACGGGTTTTGACTATTGTGGCACATTGAGTAGTTCAGACTGTCGGTTTCACCAGCAGAGGACCACAGGCGAGTACAGTTTATTGTCTGTATTTCGATATTGATCTTTACTATATTTCATTGATTAGTCATTGGTTATGTGATTTTTATACTCTATTATAAATTATTGAGTCGGGAATGAGAAGTACCAAGGATGTGTGATCTGACCATAGCCCGTGTTTATTTTCTGCAAGTAGACATTGTAGCCCGTGTTTATTTTCTGCAAGTAGTGTAGCCCGTATTTATTTTCTGCAAGTAGTGTAGCCCGTATTTATTTTCTGCAAGTAGTGTAGCCCGTGTTTATTTTCTGCAAGTAGACATTGTAGCCCGTATTTATTTTTCATGCAAGTAGACCTCGTAGACCGTGCGGTGTAGTACCCCAGACCGATCACATATCAAAGGTACTTCTAACAGTTGGGGAAAGTATTTTGTGTCTATTTATTATTGGTTTTCCGTATTTACTGTTTATTTTCAAAACTCATGATTGATGTCTAACCTTGTTTTATAGTCATTTTCTTTATTTGAAATTGCATTCAGTGAATTGTGCTCGTTCCATTCCTGACTGGAAACCAACATTTTCAGATTAGCCGTGGATTCACTTAGCTTGGGGAGTGACGGAAATACTTGCGGACAAAAGCCTAGAGACTAGATAGATAGTTGAGTTGTAGTCATTCATTTATTTGTACAAGTTTATATTTTTTTACAAATGTAAAACTTGTGATCATTGTAAGTTAAATTAATTATGTGAATGAGCATTATTTGTGATTTTGATCTTCATGGCCGTGACAGCGTTCTACCGCCAACACTACGGCGTAGGCTGGCTTGGACACGTCTCGTATCCGTTTTAAAAAAAAATGGGTACGGGTCGTGACACGAAGCGATGAGATCGTATCTTCATAACCATCATGAAGACAGATCAAAACAAGAAGCAATTTCTGAGAATGAAGCGAAAATTCAAAGGAGAACAATTTATATTCAAGGGAAGTCAATAAGCAACAATTTTAGACAAAAGGAATCGGATTAAGAGTTTTTTCTAATGTGATTGAGTACCTCCAAAAATATCCTAATCCTACTGCAGGCTGTAGTGATACTCTAGTTCGAATACCACTACATAAACTCGACCTGCATGGGCCACCACTAAAAACGTGTCACGACCCACACCCACCGTGAGGGTACGAGAACGTAACAACGCCAGCCTACGCCGCAGTGTCGGCGGTAGAACGCTGTTCTAGGTCATGAACTATAACTACATAACATGAAATATACTCTCCAGAAGGAGGCCAACACCGAGGTACAACTCAATCACAATCTAAGGTAGAATGTAGCACGATGGAAATAGATAAGAAATCCTCAACTGAGGTACAACAGAAATAAATAACAAGTCTCAACATCTATAAAATATACAACTCTGAAAATAAAGACAATAGTTTAAACATGAAAAGAGAGGACAGTCTAAGCTATCTACACTATACAAGGTATCATCCTGAGCAGCTGCCTGAACCTCCCCAAGGGTCCAGGTCGCGAGTGTCAACTAGGCAAACTCCAAGTAAGGGTGCAGGGTTCCTCATCATCCTCTGTAAAATTTTTAACAGGTCCAGTCAGGACGGGAGCGAGCACAAAACATCTCACGCAGTTCATATCATGTTAGGAAATATAAAGCATGCAATAGAGTAAGGTACATGAAACGCTGAAAGAAAGAAGTGTATGAAAAACAGTAGAGATTTGATAACAGGAAATATCTAAATATGATAAGTAAGAACTGTAAGCCTACTGTAATTTAGAGTACAATATGGTTATGTAAACGGTCTAGGAAAATGCAATGGTAACTCCATTGTACGTGGGTGTACAATAGACATATACAATAGTTATACAATCTTGTACAATAGGATTTAATTACATAACCAATTCTACTCCCCCTTCCCAATCAATACACAAGGATCCACTCCAGTTACATTATCTTGCACAATATTGTACAATGTTATACAATAGATGTACAATATTATACAATAGGTGTACAATGTTATACAATAGTTGTACAATGTTATACAATAGTGTACAATGGTCTATTCCTGGAACTCATGTGATAATGAGAGTACAATATGCACAATGAGTGTACAAGGATATAGGTATTCAGTAAATACAATATGGAAGTGAAACGCACATCACAATATGTATCTAGTGAATACAAGGAGATAACATCCCAAAAGAAGATCCTTATAGTACCAATCCGTGATAACAATCGTGTCAGCATCAAGTACAGTAATCTAGAGCAAGAATGTAAATCCAGGCAAGTATGAAACGGTCAGAAAATGTACTCGCCTCGTATCTGAATGTCTGAAGTAAATGTACTGCCCGAGGAGAGGTGTCTGTCTCCTAATCAGAGCAACACAAGTTACAACATGTCTAAAATAAGGAAATAGACTGCTACAATGCATCTACATGCTGTCTAGGTCAAACTAGGCTAAAGTCAACACTTGGTCAACTCTAGTCAACTATCTAGTCAAAGCTAGGTCAACTGGGTCAACATAGACTCAATGAAGTCTCACTAGGCCTAACCAGTCTACCCTAGCTAGTACACACCATACAAATCCAAGGCTATACAAGCCAACACAAGTCACATATCAAGATACATCACATTCATGCATATTCAACATTATATATATATATATATATATATATATATATATATATATATATATATATATATATATATATATAAGGGAAAAGAACTAACATGTAAAGCTATGTGTGAACATGGAGGTGTACATGAAAAGAGAAATCAACACTAGTTATGAGTTTACACTACACATGGCACAAAGCTAACCCATCTACATTACACATGTATTATACTTAACATGCATGGCTACAAGTATACATCTATATACATTAGAGTAGAGACTATTTAAGTTATAACTAACATGCATCTATACTTTACATAAATCTATATATATTATAGCAATCATTTAGAGAAGGGTTACATGGCATGGTGGTTGATATAGAGTGGGGTGTCCTTGTGCAGAGGGTGAAGTTCATTCTCAGTTTAGTTCCACATTTACATATAAACTAAAGTGAGCTATCCCATAAACTGGTGTAACTAACCACATAAAATGAACCATGTTATCTGAAATCTGCCATTAAGCCAACATCCCATATGCATACAGCTCATGTATTGTCTAATACTGGAATTAACTAACATTTCGAATTAAGGGGTTGAAGGTTAACATTACATTCATAGACATTCCACTATATTGAAAACTAAAATTGGCTTGGCAATAGGAAAGGAAGGTATATATGCTTACATGGACAGTTCAGTGTTCGAACAACCTAAAATGAACTAACATTCAATCTAAATATCAGCTATGCATTGGTTCTATGTCTACATATGAAATCTGATATTACATTTACAATATTTATACATTATGCATTCATATCTATCATTACATATATACTTTGCATTTATATCTAGCATTCATTATATACTTTCATGCATGCATTGTATATCATTCTTTCATTCATGCATTTATGCATTGCTTACATATATTACATTAATTGCATTCCTACATGCTTGCATTCAACCATATATATACATTAATGTAAAGAGGATATATATTATATATATATCATTTCATTCATCTAACATATCATGCATTACATACTCTATATTCATTTAATATCCATACTACATAGGCTCATAGGTTACACAAAATGCATATATCGTATAGTCACTCTTTTACTTAAAATCAATACTGTACCAATTGGGCATTCACTAAATTCTAGGATTAAAGTATGTTGTAGTACTTCATGTTAGCTTTCCGAAACTTCAAACGGATCGCATTTTCGTGTCCGAAAGCTCCCGGAATCGCGAAAATACTGAAACACGTTCGTCTTTCGTACAGCTGACACTCAAATAATTCTACAGAAAGTTACAGAATGAATTTGGCTTATTAAAATATATATTTGGAAAGCTAACTTCGATACGGTTCTTTTAAAAAATACGGAAGATAAATCGGAGTTTTAAGCTAAAAGTTATGATATTTCTAAGTTGCTATTGCTACTAAAAACGTGGATAAAAATTATGACGAATTTGGGTAGTTTGAGACAAAAGAAACACAAGTATATAACATAATATATCAAGAAGTCACTCTCTACACTAATATATATATATGAGACACTATAGAACACATCTCCAATACAAAAATATGAGATTAAACATGTAATAATTTATTCATACATAACAACAACACATAGTGTGTCCAAATTTGGGGTTTTCCCACATGGACACAACCACAACACAAAGGACACTCCTATGACCTCCTAATGGACACGAAATGGACACAAATGGAGATACAACCATGGGGGTCATTCCTATGGGTTCAAAATAGACCTATATGCATGAGAAAATGAAAAGGAGAAGGGATTTATACCTCCCGGTAGATCGAATCGAAGAAAAGCCTTCCCGGAGCGACACCGACACGTAGAGATTTCAAAAGGACACGAACGAGCTCCGAATCCTCCCAAACTTGGGTAGCTTCCTCCTTGGCTAGAATGGAGAAGGAAAGAAGAAGATTTGGTGGCGAAATAGAAGGATTTGGTGGAGAAATTGCTAGGGATTGCTCTCTAGAAATTTGGGGAAGAACAAGAGAGAGAGAGTGTGGATGAGAATAATGAAATGAACTTGAGCCTATCCTCTCCCAAAGTGGCTGACCATATGGGGCTATTTGTCCTATTATGGTAAGGTCCAAAATGCCCCCACTAACCTATTCTATTAGTATTAGGAAAGGGCTAATTGGTTGGGGCTAAATTAGTCATTCTAAAGTCTCTAATCACACTAACCTTATCCATAATATTTAGTCTAACCTCTAACTAAAATATTTCTATCATGTGGGCCATGGCTAACTAATGTGTGGGTCCACTAAAGTCAACACTACCCCCGGGTCCCCGTTTCAAGTCGGATTGAGCTGAAATTCGAACCCGACTCAAATAACCCCAAAACAATATCATAAATAATAAAATAAATTTCAACCCCAAAATAATATCATAAATAATAAAATAAATTTTAAAAATATTCAAAAATATAAAATGATAAAAATACCCATGTTTCTGAAAACTGGGGATGGCCAATTCCTCGAAATTAAAACCAAACAATAGTAAAATGTCAAAATCACAAGTCATAATTTTAAATAGTTTTAAAATGATTAAAAATTACCAAAAATCATAATATGAAATAATTATCAATAAATAATAATTATAATTATAATTTCAAAATTACCCTCATCTGGAAAATTGGGTGTTACAGCGCGCGTGGCGCATGTTGCGCGAGTGACGCAAGGTGGCGTAGGTCGCGCAGGTTGCGCAGTGGCGTAGTACGCGCAGTGGCGCAGGTTGGCGCAACTGGCTCAGTGCGCATTATGCAAGGCACGCAGGGTGCCAGAGTGGCGCAACTTGCTTCAGATCGTGCCTGTCCATGATCTGAGCGGTTACTGCACGTTCGGAGTGGTTATTACCACGTCTCGAATGTTGTGCTAACCGGACAGTTGCTACTCGGGCCTATATAAGGTCTCCTCTCTCTCACAGGCAGTAATACAATACAGAACACATTCAGAGAGTCACGAATGTTTACAAGTGTTTCTTAACACAAGTAAACACAGTCTGTGAGAGAGAAGAGAAGCTTTGCACCAACGTTGCTTTTGCACGGGAGTCCGTGTACGATCCGAGGAGTCAGAAGAGCAGAAGTGTTCCAAAGTTCTCCGACGAACTTGCTGGTTCCTGGAAGCTATTCGTGTTGGGCGAATATAGCTTTGAGCAACGGTGATCATACACCCCAGCAGGCCATCTTCCATCTTTCGTCTGTCATCTTCTTCGCTGTTGTGATTACGAAATCTTCTTAGATTCTCGTATATCATATGCTGTTGTGGATTACGAAATCTTTTTAGATTCTCGTAATATAATAACGAGATCTTCTTAGATCTTCGTCATACTTGCGCAACCTTCCTAGAAGTGTTGCGTTGGAACATTGTTCTTACAATTGTTTCATATTCACAGTTTTTCATCGAAAAATTGTGCCCCGGCAATAACAGAAAGGATCGAATCTTGCTGAGCAGAGGTGATTTTAATCAGTCCAGCAATAGTTTCTTCTCTCTACAGTTTTTTTTTCTTGTTATAGCAACTTTGTTGCAAATTTTAAAAGCTTTCATTTTCAGCAACTTATAATTATTCTATAGACAATATTAGTTAGTATACTGGCAGCATAGGACAAGGGCATAATAGCCATGCAGTTTGTGAAATTCGTCTCATTTCGAGCACCGATTTCGATTGCACATTGGTCAAATCCTTATGTATGAATTCTATTAATGTCATATTGTTTCATTTTGGTGTTCTTGAATGGTATGGGTATTGACAGAGTCGAATTTGAGCTGTGTCACAACTGTGCACTATTTTCAATGTATGTAGTATACTTACAATATATTATCATTATACGTATATTGACAATTATAAACAGGACCTCGAACTATTTTAATTTTACAATTTAGGTCGAGCTTCGGCCAAGCCCAGATTTATGTTTGATTGTTTGACGAGGAACCCAAACGATCATCACCAACTGAATTATTGTTAGAATAAAAACATTTAAAAAAAAATCGGTCCTTTTCGCAATTGACACTTGTAACTACTTGATGGTGATAGGTCCCAAATATGGAGGGGTGTATACGCAAATATTGTATATGACGTAAGCATGTGTTTGTCGCGGGAGGTGAGGATAACCTAATCAAATGAAAATTAAGTTAATAAATGAACAGGAATTAATAAACTTCAAATCTATTCCTTCTTCTAACGACCACTTTCTCTCTCTACACTTTCACTCACAAATCTCTCTCTCTCTCTAGAATTTGCTCACGTTCGAAACCCTAGCCCTAGCTCCAGATGTCCCACGACGGGTCCGCCGATCCCCGCCGGTGACGATGCACGGATCTCCGGTAACCACGCCGATGCTCCGGCGGGGGAAACCCGGCGGAGCGGCGGAGAGGATCCTGTACCTGGCGTTCCGGCGGAGGGGGGTGCTGCTGCTGGTGCCGCTGCTGTACCTGGCGGGAATGTTGGTGTACATGGGGAATTGGGAGGAGTGGAACATAGATTCGGTGCCGAGGAGGGTCGGGATGGAGATCCTGATGCGGCGGAGGTCGGCAGCGCCGGGGGCAGTGTACCGGAGCGCGGAGGTGTTCAGGCGGCTGTGGCCGTCCATGACGAACGACTCGGAGCATCTCGTCTCGGTGAGGTTTCTTGAGATCTTGATCTTCGTCGTCGATTGCACCATTTCTCTATTTTTAGTATAAATTGTAATGATTTTCCGTATCAATTTTGGTTGTTTGGAGTATAGGTAATCGCGTGCATGTTAGAATTCTGTTTAGATTTGCTCATATTCCGCTTTGATTTCACCTTTTCTGCACAATTGATGAATAAAAATGTGTTTTTTTCTTGAAATTTTGTAATAGAGATCCAATGTATATATGCTATATAAATATGTTGCATGGATACGACACTACACAATAAGGACGCAACAAATTTTTTGGACTTTCCTTGTCATGTCCAACGTCTGTCCGACACAACAGAACGGACACCAGCAACAATTTTGGATTTCTGCGTGTCCTGCGCCCTATCATTTTTTTCTTCCCGTAGTTACCGAAATGTGGAAAAGATTTATGTTATTAATGTTAGGCTGTGTATGATTCATGAGAAAAGAGAAGAAAAGAATAGAAAAGAAAGAGAAAGAGAAAGAAAATGAAAAAGAAAGAAAGAAAAATATATTGTTTGTTTGTTGGTTGATAAGAAAGTTTGAAAAGAAAGTGGAGATGAAAGTTATGAGAGAGAGAGGGTGGAGATAGAGGGACAAGAGAAAATGATAAAAGAAAAGAAAAGGAATCCCACCACTTTAAGAGGGAAATGAGAAGGAAATTTTAGGCTTCTTGTTTTCTCCCACATTCCCCTTCCTTTTCTCATTACCCCTCTAACACAGCTAGACATCTATTTTTACTCTTTCATTTTCTTTCCTTTTCCTCTTTATCTCAAACAAACACAGCCTTAGTTGCAGAATGTTTTAACTGAATACTTAGGCGGTACTAGAAAATGGACAACAAAGTCACTACCTACCTACCTACAGATTCCTTATGCACAAGAATAGAGAACCACCCTGACCCATCAAGGATTCAGCACTGAACTTGTGGCCATTATCATGGATTCCTGATGTAGGATGATAGTTCATCGCGTTGACTGTACAATGATAGCTTTAAATCAGTATATTTGTGCATTATTTACCTAGGGCCTGCATTTTCCATTTGACTGTTGAAAAGGTGTAGTTTTTTTATTGTTGTAGTCATTGTAGATGCTTAACTTGAGCTCATGTTTCTGCATGCAAGGATTCTGTCCTTGTCTTTGTGCTAGAGAATACCGATGTGGTATTCAAAAAGGCAAAGCCTTTGAAACAGGGTAATTGCTTAATCTGGTACGCCTAATGTTGAGAATCAATAAGGGACTTTTAGTCCCACATCGGAATATCGAGTATGTAGAGGAGCTAGACTCCTTATAAGTAGTGAAGTAGTCCATCAATAAAATCATCCAAACATTATTTTCTACATGGTATCAAAGCCATAACCCTCTCTCTCTCTCCACAAAAAAAAAAAACAAAAACAAAAACAAAATTTTTTTCCCCACCACCCGCCCCCCCCCCCTGCCGACCCCCCCCCTCGCCGGCCTACACCAGCGGCCACCCCCCCTCTTGCCGACCCCCCCCTCGCCGACACCCCCCCCCCCCCGACCCCCCCGACCACCAGCAGCCCCCCCCCCCCCCCCCCGCCCCGACCACCACCAGCACCCCCCCCCCTCTTGCCGACCCCCCCCGACCCCCCCGACCACCAGCCCCCCCCCCCCCCCCCCCCCCCCCCCCCCCCCCCGACCACCACCAGCACCCCCCCCCCTTCCCGACCTCCAGCAGACACCCCCCCCCCTTCCCAAACCCTAACCCTAGCCACCACCATGTCAAACCCTAGCCGTCCTCTTTTTTTCTGAAAAAAAAACAAAAAAACAAAAACAAAAAAACAAAAAAAACAAAAAAAAACCAAAAAAAACCCGGCGTATTTCGAAGACAGACGGCTGCCAAATGCTTTATTTGCACCAACTCTGTTCCTCGCTTACGCCGTTTGGAACTAACAAATGCTTTCTTTGTTATTCCTTCTTCATATCGGGATCTATATAGAGACTGATCATGTCTTCTTTGGTGTCCTGACGTGTTCGCTTTACATGTGCGCGCCGGTGCTGGCCAAGTTAGTAGTGCATTCGTAAAGTCTCTGGCGTCGAAGAAAACGACGAAGACGACAAAGACGACGAAGACGACGAAGACGACGTAGTTGGGTAAGTTGCAGACTCCGAAGTTGCAGCCTCCGACGTCGAATACGACGAAGAAGACGACGAATAGGGTTCACAGTTGACGAAGCCATGGATTCGATCAGTGGCAAACTGACGGCCGAAGAGATGAAGGCCTTGGTTGATGATATCTTATCAAAGAGATTAACCGAGGCAACCCCACGTGTGATCCATACTGATGTGGATCCGTCACCTTACAAAATGGGGAAGCTGGAGACGAAGTTGGAAGGAACGTCCAACTACTTGAAGTGGTCGCGGCAGGCGATGCGGACGCTGAAGGGACGTGGCTTGGTTGGCTATGTCACTGGCCAAGCCAAGGCGCCAGTCGATTACTCCGCAAAGGAGTTTGCTGTTTGGGAGATTGTCAACAACGTAGTGGCTGAGTGGTTGACTGCCTCATTAACCGACCAGGTGTCGGACAATGTCGAGGCAATGGAGGCTGCTGCTGATATATGGCGGACTCTAAAAGATATGTACTCCGGCTCGGACAACCCTATGCGGGTCTTTCAACTGCAAGATGAACTCGATAGGGTGGCCCAATGTAGTGCCCCGTCCCGCAAAGTCAATCGGAGGAATCGAAACGCCGACGACGTTCGGACTTGGCCTTACAACGGCGACTCGAAGACATCGCTCAGGTGGGGGAGTTTCGGTGAACTTGCCTCATCTCTGCCTTCACTTAATAATTCGTGTGGTTTCAACTTGCACAAGTAGGCTAATATAAAAGCTACGAACGCACATAGCTAAGGGAGTAATCCCGACCCGTCGGAATGTCTTAGAATATGGAAAATGGTCCAACGGTCTCAATAGAAGTCGGCTCAGCGTGCTTTAAAATGACACTCGGTCCTTCGTCCCGTGGCTTGGGAGAAGGAAAGTTGGTATTCGACACAAACGATGAGTTAGCCTAAGTCATAGGCGTCGTCCGTATAAATGTTCGATAAAGCATGCACGTTTCCACTGCGCAAGGCTTGGCATAGCCTTGGCTCGTCCCTCGGGTTAAGTTGTTAGGCTTGAGTAAGTTAGGCGAAGTTAAGCCGATCGACCTAAGTCATTCTAAGTACCGTCCCGCTCGTTCGGCGGTTGTCAAGTCAAATAGTCCCACGATCTCAAGGGCCGTCATATAACGTATGACTTGGATGATAACGTCGCATAAGACGGAAGTCAGTTACAGGCACGAGCCACGGTTGGCACGAAGTTAAGTTAGCCACGACCCATGGCACTTAAGGAACACGTTTTGTTCAAGTTAAGTTGGAAGGCTACGTAGTAGTCGTTCCCTCGAGTTCGAAGAAGTTCGAGGCGGTCCCTCGGTTGGGAGTCTCGCGTTCCTATCCACGTTGAGTTTCGAGGCGATCCCTCGGTTGGGAGTCTCGCGTTCCTATCCACGTTAAGTATTAGAGGCGATCCCTCGGTTGGGAGTCTCGCGTTCCTATCCACGTTAAGTATTCGAGGCGGTCCCTCAGTTGGGAGTCTCGCGTTCCTATCCACGTTGAGTTTCGAGGCGATCCCTCGGTTGGGAGTCTCGCGTTCCTATCCACGTTAAGTTTTCGAGGCGATCCCTCGGTTGGGAGTCTCGCGTTCCTATCCACGTTAAGTATTCGAGGCGGTCCCTCGGTTGGGAGTCTCGCGTTCCTATTCACGTTAAGAAGTTCGAGGCGATCCCTCGGTTGGGAGTCTCGCGTTCCTATCCACGTTAAGTATTCGAGGCGGTCCCTCGGTTGGGAGTCTCGCGGTCCCGAGGCACGTTATGCCAAGTGTGATTCGGAGCACGAGTTGCTAAGTATAGTTCCGGTCGTACCAACAAGTAGGCCATGCATTTACGTGAGTCTAGATGTTCCGTAGGTGCGTGGTCATTGGACACCTTGTCGACAAGGATTTCTGCCTAGACTGGTTATACGCCGGGGCACCGGGCCCAGTCGTCCTAGGAGGTAGACGTTATAGCGCGCATGCTTTTATTGCGTGGGTAGTCGGGGGCTTTCCATGGGGCTAGCTACCTTGCATCGAAGGACCCGCCGCCTACCCGAGCTATGTCCGCGATGGCTTGTCATGCCCCAGTGGCCTTTCATATAGATAATCGGCGTGCTAAGCGGCGAATCCGCATGCACGGTATCGGTCATAACAAAGGAAGTATAAGCACAGTATGCGTTGAATGGTGAAATGTGTGCTCGGTTGCACCAAAGTGTTATAAAGCCTACGATTCGATTATACGTAAAGACACGTACTTCGGCACGAGATACGTTATCGTACTTGAGTTCTCAACATCGGTTCCACAAGTTGGGTTATACGTTTCGAGTTAAGTCGAGAAGGGCCGTAGGGCAAGTATTTGACACGACCTAGTCGTTACGTCCAAGAGTATGGTACGAAAGGCAAGTATGAGTCGGTACGTTGACAATGCAAGCACGAGAAAGGTCTAGAGGCAAAGTATGGGTACGTTATTAGTACAAGGCACGAAGATGGTCTAAAGACACTAAATAGGCCGAGCGTCGGTCCTAAAATCGATCCTAAGGCAAGATTAGAAAGACAATCGAAAAGGGGTTTATGTTGCACAAAGTAAATGAAACGTGTAGGTTTTGTATGGGTGGGCGAGGAGCTCACTCCACCAGTACAGTGGTACTGACACCCACACAGTGTTTATGTGCAGGCACAGGTAGAAGCTCGTGGCGCGGAGCTCGCTTAGATGCGTCGAGGCACGAAGTTCCTTGGCGATTCGAAGCGTGCGGTCGCATGGATTTGAAGACTTATACGGGACATAATGTATGAACATCGCCTTCCGAAGCTTCCGCTGGATCGACAAACATGTATCGAGAGATGAGAGAGAGCTGAGCGATTTGTAATGTGAGACGAGTGTATTTGAGTGCTTGTAATCTTGGCCTTGCGCCCACAATGTAACCGTTGTTTCAATATCAATAAAAGAGTTTCTTTGAATAACTTGCGTTTGTTCTAAATTTCTGCTGCGTGTTCAATGTCTCTGCTCGGGACTTCTGTGCGACGACTCCGTCGCAGCCGCTGAAATCGGCCGTTATGGAACCCGCCTTGCACGGGCGCAATCTAGGCTCGTGCGGCATCACGCCTTAGCGAGGACGATCGCTCCTACGGGAGCGGGGCGTGACATAATGGTATCAGAGCACGGCTTTACGTCCTTGGACTACCGATTGAATTCTATAACTCCGTTGTTCCGCAAACTCTGAATTGTGCTTCCGCAACGTGATTACGTTGGTGCGCTCTCTCTCAAATGTCCCTCGGCATGTCCATACAATAAGTCTAATATTTTCGAAAGCTCGTACAAGCGTTCAATCGAACGCATCGATAGGTGATGGCCTTTGGGCCGAACGGTGCCGACCTTGAGTTGATAGAAAATGCATGCTAAAGTTAGCAAGTCGTGTGCGTGCCTAACGAGTCCTACGTCGACATTATAAAATGAGCACGCAAAGTCGGAGTATAGTCCATACGGGATGGTTATGCATACGGCCTTTTGGCTAAGTTGTGTTTCGTATCGCGCACCTCGACTTATTGGTGCAAACGAATTGCGAGTGATATCAAGTATCGCTCGATTGGGAACGGAAATACACTTGGAGTGTATATCGATAAGGACGTTATCAGACTAACACTTAGGCGTACACGAAGGATTGATTGGGATTTGAGGATTGTGCGAACGACTTAGTGCGTCGATACGAACGTGATTGAGGACTAAATCGGATGGCTCGAACCCGAGTGGTGTATGGACGTTATAGAAATTGTTCGAGCGGAACCAGAGGAGTTACGGATAGTACGAGTATGTCGACAAGTGATGATATCGCAAGGCCTTAGAACGAGTAGCGCTTAGATGGTCATGATTCGAGAGTCGCAAACGTGATACCGTTCGAACGATTTGTAAACGATAGTGCGAATTACGAAATGGTTGAATGGAAATTCTAAACGATAGAATAAATGGATGACTTGATTGAAGAAATATGTAGTCGATGACTTAAGATCGACGGATAAACGATACGTGAATTTGGGTTGAAGAAATTGATGATGTAAACGATTCGAGGAGATAATCCAGTCGGACGATAGCATCATTCGCACGACTCAGAATTCGTTGCAAACGAAGATCGTCAGGTTACGTATATCGTCGATGGTATTGAGGCGTATCAAAGATGATATGCAATAACTCGGAGGTACTCGGACTCGGTGAATGACGATCGTGCAAGTGCTATTATTCGGTTGGATGCAATACTTAGGATTTTGCTTGAGGTGAATGTTGGATAAAAGTGATCGTGTTTTGATGGTTGCGTTGATAACCACAACGTCGACGGTCTTGTCTTGCGCGAGCGCTACTCTAGACTCGCACATGCGTTGCGTCGAATTTGGGGCGATCGTTCCGCGTGAGCGCTGACATGGTGATTCATGTCGCGGGAATGATCGAACTCGGAAAATTTGGATGCGGCAACTTCGATTGTCTTGACTTGTTGGTTTGATGCGAATGATTGACGAATGGATGAAACTTGAGGATTGTGTAGGTCCAATCCGCGCATCGAAAATGATTTAGTCTAGACCCAAAACAAGTGTTACGCCCCGATGAGAATGATTATTCTGCGGGTGCGTTGTATGGTGATTCATGAACCACCGTGGATAATCGGACTCGCGTGAGATCGGAGCACAACATATTGTTAAGTCAGACGACCTTGTGATCGATTACGTGAATTGGAATAGATGATTTTGGAAGTATGAAATGTGAATTATGGTTTTGCGATGAATCGTGTTGTAGCGTGCTTGACTTGGAAAGATTGATAGGCAGATTACGTCGAACGTGTTCGAAGAGATAGACGATGCGAAATGGCTTGATGAACGAGCGATATGTTCTTATCGAGGATTGGTTGAAACGTGAATTATCGTATGATGGCTTTACCGATACGACTCGTACCCCGTGCGACGAATATGGGGATGTGCGTAGGAAATCGATGCTCGAAGTTTAGAAATCAGAGTGATGCGAGCTTGGGTAGAAAACCCCGTACCATCGATTTGGTTTGACCTTAGGATGGGGTCAGTGTTGATATCGTTGTTTGGGAACTATGATTCCAGTACTGACGAAAAGACATAGCCTAGCGGTTAGGCAGGCATTCGAGCGCGAAGCGATAGGAGTTACGGAGGCACCACTTGCGAGTCTTGGCTGACATGCACGTATATCAGGGACGCCCGAATATGTGCACGATCCGACTCGAGTGGTGATGGCGGATTCTCTATCACAAGGCTTGGCTGACATGCATATATTTTGGGGACGCCTGGAATATGTGCACGATCCAACTAAGTGATACGTTGAATCAAGTGAGACTTGAGAAACCGGAAAGTGTCGAGGATTTTGGAATCGTGAGTTTCGAAGAAATGTTGGTGATAATACGATCATTGAATTGAAACGAATTCGAATGTTGGTTGATCGATTAGTGTGCCTTACGATTAAGTTAGCGATAAGCACGAGCGTGGCTCGAAATCGAAGAAACGCGTAGGCGGAATGTGTACGATTAAGTCTTGGCCATAGAAACGGTAGGACGGTTTGCCTTCAGGAAAGTCTCGAGGACGAGACTTGTTCTGAGTGGTGTATGTTGTAGTGCCTCGTCCCGCAAAGTCAATCGGAGGAATCGAAACGCCGACGACGTTCGGACTTGGCCTTACAACGGCGACTCGAAGACATCGCTCAGGTGGGGGAGTTTCGGTGAACTTGCCTCATCTCTGCCTTCACTTAATAATTCGTGTGGTTTCAACTTGCACAAGTAGGCTAATATAAAAGCTACGAACGCACATAGCTAAGGGAGTAATCCCGACCCGTCGGAATGTCTTAGAATATGGAAAATGGTCCAACGGTCTCAATAGAAGTCGGCTCAGCGTGCTTTAAAATGACACTCGGTCCTTCGTCCCGTGGCTTGGGAGAAGGAAAGTTGGTATTCGACACAAACGATGAGTTAGCCTAAGTCATAGGCGTCGTCCGTATAAATGTTCGATAAAGCATGCACGTTTCCACTGCGCAAGGCTTGGCATAGCCTTGGCTCGTCCCTCGGGTTAAGTTGTTAGGCTTGAGTAAGTTTGGCGAAGTTAAGCCGATCGACCTAAGTCATTCTAAGTACCGTCCCGCTCGTTCGGCGGTTGTCAAGTCAAATAGTCCCACGATCTCAAGGGCCGTCATATAACGTATGACTTGGATGATAACGTCGCATAAGACGGAAGTCAGTTACAGGCACGAGCCACGGTTGGCACGAAGTTAAGTTAGCCACGACCCATGGCACTTAAGGAACACGTTTTGTTCAAGTTAAGTTGGAAGGCTACGTAGTAGTCGTTCCCTCGAGTTCGAAGAAGTTCGAGGCGGTCCCTCGGTTGGGAGTCTCGCGTTCCTATCCACGTTGAGTTTCGAGGCGATCCCTCGGTTGGGAGTCTCGCGTTCCTATCCACGTTAAGTATTAGAGGCGATCCCTCGGTTGGGAGTCTCGCGTTCCTATCCACGTTAAGTATTCGAGGCGGTCCCTCAGTTGGGAGTCTCGCGTTCCTATCCACGTTGAGTTTCGAGGCGATCCCTCGGTTGGGAGTCTCGCGTTCCTATCCACGTTAAGTTTTCGAGGCGATCCCTCGGTTGGGAGTCTCGCGTTCCTATCCACGTTAAGTATTCGAGGCGGTCCCTCGGTTGGGAGTCTCGCGTTCCTATTCACGTTAAGAAGTTCGAGGCGATCCCTCGGTTGGGAGTCTCGCGTTCCTATCCACGTTAAGTATTCGAGGCGGTCCCTCGGTTGGGAGTCTCGCGGTCCCGAGGCACGTTATGCCAAGTGTGATTCGGAGCACGAGTTGCTAAGTATAGTTCCGGTCGTACCAACAAGTAGGCCATGCATTTACGCGAGTCTAGATGTTCCGTAGGTGCGTGGTCATTGGACACCTTGTCGACAAGGATTTCTGCCTAGACTGGTTATACGCCGGGGCACCGGGCCCAGTCGTCCTAGGAGGTAGACGTTATAGCGCGCATGCTTTTATTGCGTGGGTAGTCGGGGGCTTTCCATGGGGCTAGCTACCTTGCATCGAAGGACCCGCCGCCTACCCGAGCTATGTCCGCGATGGCTTGTCATGCCAGTGGCCTTTCATATAGATAATCGGCGTGCTAAGCGGCGAATCCGCATGCACGGTATCGGTCCTAACAAAGGAAGTATAAGCACAGTATGCGTTGAATGGTGAGATGTGTGCTCGGTTGCACCAAAGTGTTATAAAGCCTACGATTCGATTATACGTAAAGACACGTACTTCGGCACGAGATACGTTATCGTACTTGAGTTCTCAACATCGGTTCCACAAGTTGGGTTATACGTTTCGAGTTAAGTCGAGAAGGGCCGTAGGGCAAGTATTTGACACGACCTAGTCGTTACGTCCAAGAGTATGGTACGAAAGGCAAGTATGAGTCGGTACGTTGACAATGCAAGCACGAGAAAGGTCTAGAGGCAAAGTATGGGTACGTTATTAGTACAAGGCACGAAGATGGTTTAAAGACACTAAATAGGCCGAGCGTCGGTCCTAAAATCGATCCTAAGGCAAGATTAGAAAGACAATCGAAAAGGGGTTTATGTTGCACAAAGTAAATGAAACGTGTAGGTTTTGTATGGGTGGGCGAGGAGCTCACTCCACCAGTACAGTGGTACTGACACCCACACAGTGTTTATGTGCAGGCACAGGTAGAAGCTCGTGGCGCGGAGCTCGCTTAGATGCGTCGAGGCACGAAGTTCCTTGGCGATTCGAAGCGTGCGGTCGCATGGATTTGAAGACTTATACGGGACATAATGTATGGACATCGCCTTCCGAAGCTTCCGCTGGATCGACAAACATGTATCGAGAGATGAGAGAGAGCTGAGCGATTTGTAATGTGAGACGAGTGTATTTGAGTGATTGTAATCTTGGCCTTGCGCCCACAATGTAACCGTTGTTTCAATATCAATAAAAGAGTTTCTTTGAATAACTTGCGTTTGTTCTAAATTTCTGCTGCGTGTTCAATGTCTCTGCTCGGGACTTCTGTGCGACGACTCCGTCGCAGCCGCTGAAATCGGCCGTTATGGAACCCGCCTTGCACGGGCGCAATCTAGGCTCGTGCGGCATCACGCCTTAGCGAGGACGATCGCTCCTACGGGAGCGGGACGTGACACCCAAGACGAACGTACCATCTCTGAGTACGCAGCCCTGTTGAAGAAGTGCTGGTCTGATCTGGATCATTATGATCCTCTTGGGATGGAAGATGCACAAGTCGAACCGGTATTCGCAAAGTACTTTCAGACGTTCCTGGCTTATATTTCGTGGCAGTGTATGATGAAATTCCTGAAGGGACTACACCCTGTGTTTGAGCAGAGACGAAATATCCTCCTATCCCAACCCACGCTTCCGACCTTGGAAGAAGGTATAGCCGTCATGACACAAGAAGAAGCTCGACTGAAGTTGATGTCCAACAAGGGCTCCTACCAGGGGGAGCAAGCCGAGGTTGAAAAGTCTGCCCTTGCTGCCTTCAATCAACCTCCCTCTGTGGGTGGTGTTTGCCACAATTGTGGTGACTCCGGACATTACATCCGATTTTGTCCAAAACCCTTGCGAAATCAGTCTAATGATCGAGGACGGGGTCGTGGAGGCCGACGTGGTAGTAGAGGAGGATATGCTGGTAGAAGGGGAGGACACAAAGCAAATCTGGCGGAGGAAGGGGGAGAGAATCACCTGGCTGAAATAACCCCGCTTGAGCGGGAGTTCCTTGAGAAGTTGCGAGGCACAAAGCTGGGTTCGGCCGACAGACCTGGGGCGTCTTCTATCTCGGGGGATCACATCACTTGCTTTGCCCAAACCAGCACCGGTAATCATGCACGTGCTCTTGCATCTGTCCATCAGCCAGGATGGATTATGGATTCTGGGGCATCTCGCCATGTCACGGGATCCCGTGGTGCGTTTCAGGACTATACTCACCTACCATTGCCGAAGAGTATTCGGACCGCTGATGGTACATCCAGCCCTGTAATGGGTAAAGGCACTGTCGCATGCACCCCTTCCATCACTCTAACCAATGTCTTACATGCTCCGTCTTTTCCTGTCAATCTTCTATCAATTAGTGCCATTATACTTGATCTTAACTATACTGTTTCCTTTGACATTCCTACGGTGACTTTTCAGGAGAAGGGGACAGGACGACGACTTGGGACTGGCACATGGCATAAGGGACTGTGGTATTTAGACAGGACTGGACTGGACAATGCATTGACATCCTTGGTAGCAGACGCACAACCAGAAGCTTCCTGTCACAGTGTTGAAGCCGACTTGCTACTCCACCACCAGCGTGTCGGTCATTCCTCTTTTAAAGTTATTAGTCGAATGTATCCGTCCTTATATCAAAGGGCTAATAAAGCGAAGTTATTTTGTAATGCTTGTGAGTTGGAAAAATATACCAGAAGCTCGTATGTGAGCTCGGAGAATAGG
This sequence comes from Iris pallida, assembly GCA_029216955.1. Lineage (NCBI taxonomy): Eukaryota > Viridiplantae > Streptophyta > Magnoliopsida > Asparagales > Iridaceae > Iris > Iris pallida. Next base: position 7,364,947 of record JANAVB010040417.1, read on the forward strand.
AGTTCAGCTGCTTTTGACATGATACATTCGGACGTATGGGGTCCTTGTCCTACAACCGGAATTAACGGTTTTCGATGGTTCGTCACCTTATTGACTGTTATACCCGCGTGACATGGGTCTACCTTATGAAGAATAAAAGTGACGTCCTTGAGGCCTTTCGGGACTTTCATCGCCGGATGGAAACACAATATGGCGCTAAAATTAAGTGTTTCCGGTCTGACAATGGGACGGAGTATACTAATAAGAGGGTTGCTGAGTATTTTTTCACTCATGGAATACTCCATCAAACTTCATGTGCTTATACTCCGGCACAAAATGGTGTGGCTGAACGAAAGAACAGACACCTACTGGAAGTCGCACGGACGATGATGCTGGCTATGAATGTCCCGAAACACTTGTGGGGGCAGGCTATATTGACGGCCTCTTATCTCATCAACAGAATGCCATCTCAAGTATTGGACTGGAAGACACCGTTGGAGATGCTTACTGGGGCAACTACATACACTGTTCCACCAAAAGTTTTTGGATGTGTGTGCTTTGTCCAAGATAATAGGCCAGGCGTTGGCAAACTAGATCCTAGTGCAGTTAAATGTGTCTTTGTCGGTTACACGATAACTTAGAAGGAATATGCTTGTTGGAGTCCAGTCGAGCGGAAGATGTTTGTAAGCATGGACGTTACATTCAGAGAACTCGAACCATACTATGGTTCGGATGAAGGTTCAGCATTTGGTGACACACCTAACACAGATGGTGTTAGATGTGAGGGGGAGATAATAAGCCCAAATGTAGTTGTCGGATCGGTTCCGTGTCCGGTTGTAGAAAACTGGACGAAAGGGGGAGAGCACAGTGACTCAGATACAGAGAATGAAGAAGAAGATACATATGTTACGCAGGGGGAGCAGCAGACAAGGGAAAAGGAGCTCCAAGTCTACAGAAGGAGACAACAGAAGTCCAGTACTGTGCCTATGCCGAAGTCCAGTACTGTGCCTATGCCGTGCCCTGTGCCTACTGTACCAAGTCCCTCGTCTACTCATGCTCCAACTCTTGAAGATGTTGCCCCCGTACTGAATCACTCGAATTCTGATGCGGATCTCTCCGACTCGGATGGTATGATCTCTCCACCACCTATTGCTCCCTTAAGGAGATCTGCTCGCATCAATGCGGGTAAGGCTCCTGCTCGTTTTGATGATTACGAACATGACATTGCCAACTTCTTGTTTTATTCTAATATTTCTTCGAATTATCGAGCTTTCATTGCATCGTTAGACTCTATTTCGTTGCCCAAGTGTTGGCAGGAAGCAAAGAAAGATCCAAGGTGGAAAGCTGCAATGATGGAAGAACTTGGGGCACTGGAAAAAAATAAGACATAGGAGCTGGTTCCATTACCCAAAGGGAAGAAAGCTGTGGGATGCAAATGGGTGTACACAGTGAAAGAGACGCCAGAAGGAAAAGTAGAGCGGTACAAGGCAAGGTTGGTTGCAAAAGGATTCACACAGTCATATGGCATAGACTATGATGAGACGTTTGCCCCAGTAGCAAAAATGAGCACCGTGAGAACTCTGGTCTCCATTGCAGCGAACTATGGGTGGAAGCTATACCAGCTGGATGTGAAGAATGCCTTTCTTCATGGGGACCTGCAAGAAGAAGTATACATGGAGCTCCCGCCAGGGTGCTACGCGACGGAATCAGACGGAGGAACATCGCAAGGAAAGGTGTGTAAACTGAAGAAGTCGCTATACGGGCTCAAGCAATCTCCTCGAGCCTGGTTTGACAGATTCAGAAAGGCTGTTACAGGCATGGGATACCGTCAAACAAATGCAGATCATACGGTCTTCCTCCAGCATGCAAGAGGCCACATCACTATACTTGCTGTATACGTGAATGATATAGTAATCACAGGTGATGATGAAGTCGAGATCACTAAGCTGAAGTCAAAACTCGCGAAGGAGTTTGAGATGAAGGATTTAGGAGCGATGAGGTACTTTCTAGGTATCGAAGTGTGTGAAGGCGAACAAGGAATTGTTCTATCACAAATAAAATACGCACTAGATCTGCTGAAGGAGACAGGGATGCTGGGATGCAAAGCAGCCGTCACTCCAATTGACCAGAAGTGTAAGTTTGGAGCAGAAGCAGGAGAGCCTGTTGATCGTGAAAGATATCAAAGACTTGTAGGGAGATTGATTTATCTGGGACACACTCGCCCTGATATCTCATTTGCGGTGAGTGTAGTGAGTCGCTACATGAATGATCCAAAAAAGGGTCATATGGAAGCAGTATTTCATATCTTGAGATATCTGAAAGGAACGCCGGAAAAGGGGCTATGGTTCAAGAAGAATGGACGCATAAAAGTTGAGGGATACTGTGATGCAGACTGGGCGAGCTGCATAGACGACAGAAGGTCTACCACGGGATACTGTGTTTTTGTAGGAGGAAATCTGGTCTCATGGAGAAGCAAGAAACAGTCAGTGGTAGCACGGTCGACAGCTGAAGCAGAATATAGAGTAATGGCTCTGGGAGTATCAGAGTTGCTGTGGGTGAAAGCGTTACTGACAGAGTTGAAGCTGGACAAGGGAGCACCATTACGTCTTCTGAGCGATAGTCAAGCTGCAATAAGTATAGCTAACAATCCAATTCAGCACGACAGAACGAAGCACATCGAGATTGATCGATTCTTCATCAAGGAGAAGCTAGAACAAGGGATACTGAAGATTGACCATGTCCGCTCAGAAGAACAAGTTGCAGACTGTCTGACTAAGGGTCTTAGTTCATTAAGTCTGACGAAGCTATGTAACAAGATGGGGATGATCAATATCTATCGTCCATCTTGAGGGGGAGTGTTGAGAATCAATAAGGGACTTTTAGTCCCACATCGGAATATCGAGTATGTAGAGGAGCTAGACTCCCTATAAGTAGTGAAGTAGTCCATCAATAAAATCATCCAAACATTATTTTCTACACCTAACTAAAGTATCCAACCAAATTCAGTAAGAGGCTACAATATTATTACAAGATAGAAAACAATATTGTCAGACAAAGTTCATAAAAGGGGAAAGCTGCCCAATTCCTGGAACCCACAATAACAAAGAGCTTCCCTGACCCATGGAAACCACCAGCCACTTTCCAAAGTTCATTCGATGGAGTTGTGTTTCTTTACAAAGTTGTCCTTAGCATCTTGACTTTCAAAATATTATCAAATGATACATGGCTTTATCATAGATCACCAATTACAGAAAGTAACTAACATTAGCAATTGGACCCATTGGCTTTAGAGGCATACGACTTCCCGAGAAGCTTCATTCACCTCCCATCTTTAACTTTTGTCCTAGATAAAGGAGGTCTAAGTGATATCAAGTAGATGTCGAAAGTTCCTGTCAAAGTCACTTATTTTGTTTTGTTTCTTTTTCCTCTTTGACTGCAGGGCATAAAGCCACAACCTTGCTCCTTCAGTTCTCCTTGATAAAGGAGGTTTTGGAATCCTCTTCTGGAAAGAATATTTTTAAAACTTTGATACTCGGTTACCTTAGCTAGTTTTGATCCACAGCTGAAAACCTGACTTACTCAAATTCAGATTACTCAAGGTGTCAACTGTTATCCGGTTGAATTAGTTTTTAAATTTAGACACATAATAAGGTCTATCATTGTGATGCCGCTGAAGTGATTATGAGACATGTCCTCTCCCTGCCAGTTTAACTAGACTTCATTATGAAATAAAGGGTATGTAAGTTGTAACTGTCAGCATAGTTGCACACATTCAATTCATTTATGAGCATAAATTGTTTATATAACCTGAGATGTAATTGACAAACAACTCAGTTTTTTGCATAACCATAGTTGGCATTAAGAGTAGATTTCCTTCCTCTTTCACTCCAAAATAATAGAAACCGATAGTCAGTCATGAAGATATGGGCAAATGGGTACATAATTGGTGATAGTACTTAATTACCTGAAAGTGGAAAGGTTAGTTGAACTTTGTATATAGAATTAAGGGAAACCAGCAAACTTAGTTAGCTTGGCAAATAGGCCAAAAGATGCAATATAGATCCTTGACGTGGTGGGAGCGTTGTCTTGGGTTAAGTAGACCTAGCAACTAGATCACAAAATTTATGACCTCAGTAAAAGCATTAACTTGGAATATGTCTAGTGCTTGGGCAATCCTATGAGTAATATGGCTTTTGCAATCTGTCTCACTTATCAGTAAGAATACAGTTTTTTAAATTGGAAATGCTAACTTGCCCGCAGGCAGGCCAGCCCGCCCACCTGCGTGGCACTCTCCCATTGGCTCCCCCCCTATTCGCATGGGGCCCACGCCGGCGCCCTGCCAATGGGGGAGTGCCACGTGGCCGCGGGCTGGCCCGCCCCCGGGCCAACTAGCAGCTTCCTTTTAAAATAGTGACTTTCTTTTTCTAAAACATATTTTCTTCTTTCCATGTTGTTCCAATTCTTGAATTTTTATTTCAGTAATGTTATTGGTACCGAGAATTGATTGCATATAGTATGGGAATTCGCAGTTGACGTCAGCGTGGCATCAAAAAACAAGCCAAAGGTGGAAGCCTTGTGCAAAGAAGAGGTTATCTCAAGCAGGTCTAACATGATTCATGTTTGGATTACAGTAGCTGCAGTTATTCCTATGCTCTCATTATTTATCTTGTGATCCTTGAAAGCAATCTGTTTGCGTTTTTTTGCGTAGCATTTTATTATGTGTAACACATGGTGATAACACTAAATTATACCACTGCCAGAGTATCAGTAGCTAATAATTGTGAACGTTTAAGAAACTAGCCAATCATAGGGTGACTATCAGTAGTAAATCTCCTGCTTTCTTCTCGAGGAGAGACTGAGGGAGAGGATACAATTGCAGTTATATTCCATTTAGGGAATTTGAATACTTGATTATGCCTGTTGAAAATATCTTTACCTTTTGTTTTTTCTCAAAGTATTTTTCGATTTTCTCCACAGATTCTTTTCACTGATTTTATCCCAAATTAACAATTAGGTTTTTGGCCTGATTAGTACATCTTGCAAATATATTGCAAACACCAAAATGGATTTTTATTGAAGTCTGCCTCCTCAAAATTTTCTCCTTGATATGTTTTAAATTTCTCTTGGATTTTCCAAATACAAGTTTTCTCCACTAGGATATTTCTGAATCCTCAACTTTGTAACTAAGGTATGTAGATCAGTTAGTGGGTTTTGGGTTGGAATGCCTATTGGTTGAGGAAACCATTATGGTGTCTGTTGTGATGAACTGATGTTTATATCCATTATACCTGTCGAATCCGTTTTGATGAAGTTGTTATGAGAATGTTTTCTGGTCATATTTTGGTTTATGAGTGAAAGTTATCCTACTGATGTTCCAAGCATATTTTTATTGTCACATTGAAAGAAAATCTTCTAGGATCCTTCATACTCAATATCATATATGTTGGTGGGATATTTTTCTAGGGAATCGTTAACATGATAATGCGTTAAAACATTTTGAGTTAATTTTTATTATTGGGCAATGAGTTTTATTAGTTAAACAAAAACAATAGTTTGTATGTTACAGAAATATATGTTTCTGTTTGATATTGTAAATACTATGTTTCCATTTCTAAAGAATTAATTTCTTATTAGTAATTTATCCAAATCAGTTGGTTCTTGTATACCGTTGTTTATTGTTGTCTATAAGGGGAATAAGGCCATAATGTCCAAAATCAATTTTTTTCTTGGGAGAGTAAAATAATAACAACAAATCCTTTGTCCCAACATTTCGGGGTAGGTTGTTTGAATCCTTTTCTTCCATTATGTTCTATGAAGGGTCATGGCCCCTGTAACACTAAGAAAAAAAATTATATCCTTCTTTAAAACCTAAATACATATCCGTTTAGTCTTACCTTTAGTTCTAACATCACCTTTAAAACCACCTAAGAAGATTTTCTCACTTTGTCCTAAATTGGTGTCACCTTCAACTTCTCACAAATACACTCGTTGATTATCCTATCTTTTCATATATTGTCACTCATCCATCTTAGCATTTTCATTTCAGCTAGTTAGTTTTTTGGAAATGTTGATAGCCCAACACTTGTATCCATAAAGCATGACCAGTCTTATAATTTTTTTATAGAGTTTTCCTTTCAATTTCAAAAATATTATGTGACCACAAAGTACTTGAGAAGCACTCCATTTCAACCATCTTCGATTAGTTCTATGCAACATCCTTCTCAATCTCTCAATCATATGATTAATGATTGATCCGAAGTACCGAAACTATCACTGGTAGGTATCTCTTGTCCATATATATATATATATATATATATATATATATATATATATATATATATATATATATATATATACACCTTTCCTTACTTCTCTTTGACTTCTTATTGAAATTACATTTAATATACACTGTTTTTGTCCTATATTCTCTCAACACTTTGAGCATCTAACCTTCTCTACTATCACCGACTAACACAATATTGTCAACAAACATCATACATAATTACAACATGGAACATATTATGGATATACGTAGTGATTTCATCCATAACTAGCGCAAAAAGTAAGGAGTTAATGTTGGTCCGTGATGTAAGCCAATGGTGATAGGAAATGATTTACTATCTTGTAAATTGGTTCTCACGGTCATAATAACTTCATACATATTCTTAATAGTCTCAAAGTAGCTACTAGGCAGAGGATGACATTCTACAATTGTAGTAAAAAATTAAGAAGTTAACTGAAAATGATAAGCATTGTCAAATCACTTTATCGAGGCCATATCATTTTTACCAGTTTAAGGATTCCTTAATGGTTACTTTCCTCATTTATGGAGGCTTATAGTTATGTTCATCCAGTACAAAAGTGATTTGCCTTTAGGGTTTAGTTTAGCATTGATGGATAGTTATCAAGAAGCTGTGAATTTTATAACAATTTTGTAAGCTTTGGTTCATTTACTTGCTGGCTTTAGATCAGTGTGTAGGTGCTAATTGACGCGTCTACCTTGATTTAATTATAAAAGTTCAGAATGAAATGGCTGTTGTTGTTAATAGTTAATAACAAGCTGTGAACCTTGATTTTATTTTATTTTGGCTTGTCAGCAGCTGTCCTTAGCATATATTTAATTGTTAGTATTTCATTACTTTTCCAAATTGCTGTGAGAAGTCATTAAAGAGTTAGCTATGTCATCCCCTAAATGCAACCAACAGAACTTAATCCAGTGTTGGTGGTAACTCATCAGCATCATTATTACCCAAGATTCTCCCATCACAACGGGCCACAAGAGAATTTGCGTAGTTTTATGATTGGCTATGAACCTAATTTCATCTGTCTAGGTGGATTTTCCAAGGTTGTAAAAGTCATTAGGCGCTAATCGGGTGGGCACGGGACTCCTAGCGCCTAGCCCACTTAGTTCTAGGAGGTCCAGGAAAAAAAACACCAAAAACCCTACAGAATTTTGCAGCAATTGTCCATAAAACCCCAAAACTTGCATAGTCGGGCGTCGGACATGCACTGGGTGCCTAGGCGCCGCCTACAACCGGTTTTTAACACACTGTAAATTTCTAGCCAACATAGTTACTAGCAACTAGCAAGAGAGGTCTTTCCATGAAACCTGGAAGGCCCATTTGCAGGTTGCTAGGCATACCCTTCTGATCATGCATTTTAACTCATGCACCATGGAGCACCATCCAAGTTCCCCTAGACTATATAGGAGTTTATATGGAGGGGTAAGAGCGACAGTTTTCTCTAGGGATTCCATTGATCTTTATGACACATTAATCAAAGAGTGGAAGGAACGACAATAAAACAACAGTTACTGTCAATTTTTTGTCAGGGTGTCTTCTACTGCAATTTTACATTAGTATCGAGTCTTTTTGACAATAAGATAAGGCAAAATGTCTTTCAATCATATTATTCTGCTCTCTCTGTGTGTGTGTGTGCGCGTGCGCATGTTCCCTCTATGTATTTTTTTATGCATGTCTGTGCGTATCTAGTACTCAACATGTATGATACTTTGGTGGTTTTTGTGATTTTAGAGTGATTTCATTATCTTTTTAGTTTTATCTATTTGTTCCTGTATGACCAGTTACGATAATGCATAACAGCATAATTATGCTACCATAACACTTGTTATCTTTTATTCACTTTGAAGTGACTTTTCTATTTTATGTCATAGCATTGCCACCTTCAAATGGTTTTCTTATTATCGAAGCCAATGGCGGTCTGAATCAACAACGTCTTTCGGTAAGTTGTGAGAGTAATAAAGTTCAGAGTTTTTTTTTCCTGTTTGTTGGAGCATCTCAGAGAAGAATTCTAAATTCTCCTTTATCAAAGGAAAGGAGGTGAGTGTGGGACACTTGGTGCTTTTTTCTCACTCAAAAGGTGAATTATGTTATGTGTAAACTGTTTCAACTTCCTCTGGTTAATTTTCTCTCTCAAGGGAATGTTTACCTTTTTACTACCATTAATGGACACCACATCTACTTCATAAATCACATCAGATCTCTTCTTGAATGTTATATGTTTGTTATTCAGCCTTTTCTATTTGGTTCTTGCCATATGTTTCAGTCTCATTGCTCTTTTCGTATAACAGTATGTGTTTCAGTCTCATACTCTTGCTGCTCTTCCGTCTGTAAAAATGAAACACTTCTAGTTTTAGACCAACAACCTCATTCTAGTTCTTGACTTCGTAACTCACTCCACCTTCTCTTTTGTATCCATTTCCATTTCTCCTCAGCAATTCAATCTGCCTTCCCTATCCTCATGTACTTTTCTGTTTTGAAACCAACAATTCATGTTTACCTTTACTTTTTTCCCTTTATATTTTCTTTTTGGACATGATTTTTGCATATCGTGTGTAAAATAAAAAACATATATCTGAATTAAGATTCTTTTCCATGCAGATAAGTGATGCAGTTGCTGTGGCAGGCTTACTTAATGCAACACTCGTGATCCCTATTTTTCATCTGAACAGTGTATGGCATGATTCCAGGTGAATACCCCTAGTCCTTAAACATTTTTCTTGTAACCTGCTGCATATCTTGCTGCATTCTAGATGATTCGGGCTGCCAAAGTTGCACAATTTTATGTAATATAAAGGGTATATATGATACACAATTTTACTAAATTGTCCTGCTATTTTTGATGAATTTATACCATTTTGTAGCCAGAAGCTGAAAAGTTCCAGCCATGTTTCATCTTTTTAATCATTCTTTAGATATTAACTTATATAGATATGGTATATAGATATCTTTAGAAATTCTGAGTTTTAGTTTAAACAGTACTGACAGATCATGGTAACAAGCAGTCACATAATTATTCGAAAAAATTGTGAATAATTCACAAATGTATCATGAAGCACACTTATTCAAGAAAAGTTCATCAACCACTAGTACTGATTCACGTGTAAAATTATTCGTTTTATTTGCAAATGATAGTTGATACACAAAAATGTGAATTATTCACGAACTAGTCACATAATTATTAAAAAAATGTGAATAATTCACAAATGTATAGTTAATCGATCACTAATATTGATTCACAGATTTACAAATTATTCGTTGTATTTGCAAATAATACACAATAATTGTGAATTATTCAAGAACTATTAACAACTTTAAAAATCTTAAGTAAGACCACAACGAATAAGGTGAGTGTTCTTCTCCCATCTTCGCATGCAACCACGAACTCTGGTCTCTCTCTCCGACGCCGCCTCCGCTGAAGTTGAACCTTGTTTGCTGAAGGCTGCCTCGGATTCCACCAGCACCAACGAAATCGTGAGAGGCTCCGGCATGCATCTATCTCCTGTTTGGGTGGCTATTACAGCCTTTCCAGCATTTTCCCATCACGAAGCTGATGCAGTTGCAGCTTTGACAACTGCGAAGCCTTCCAACAAAAAGTGCTGTGAAGTTTGAACCGACAGCAAAGAGAGACTTTTGTTTTGATTTTTAATATGACTTGGAAGTTAATTACTATTTATTTGTGAATTCTCATGCCTTGCCCCTGGTACAGTGCAAAATAAAGCCAGAGATTCTTTTTCTTCTTCATACATAATGAGTCATCAGGACAGAGTACACTAAATGGGTTGGATTAACATGGAATCGAGATCCAATTTCAGGGTATTAACTGAATATGCGCTTTGACCCGTTAAATCTTAATATATCTTCTTCTTTCTTCAAAAGGAAGGATTTATTTAGGCTTTGAAATTTCAATTTATTGTCTACATTAAATAAAATACAACTATCTTATTTACATTCATATATTTTATCCGAACTTTTGCCAAACTTTTTCCAATTTTCCGAATCCCAAACATTTCAAACTCATCGAAGTCTTCCCAAAAGCCAAAATTGGGACTTTGACTATGGTAGTGAGAGGTGGGACGGGACGTGGGCTTGAATGTTGCATGAGCAGTTGACTTAATCAAAAATGTTTTGAGGAATGATAAAACAAAACTGTTAGTTAGCAGTTTACTGCAGATTTGATCTCACACATTATACGATTTCTTTCACTTCTAGCTCCCTTTCATGTTACACTCTAGGCCCATAGACAATTGTCTGCTTGCTCTTGTCAGGTCGCTAGCTTGTGAATCATGCTGTATTTAGAATGATGCCTAGATTTCAGGAACAAATGTATCCAGCCAAGATAAATTTATGTAACCAATTGAAAGATCATTATTTGTTTTCGGGATGATGTCCCTCAAGTAAGAATAATCACATAATGATCTTTTAAATTTGTTCTATAGCTTTCTCCCGCCTTGGATAAGTTTGACCTGAAGTCTAGGCATCATTCTTCATCTATACCAAACTCAAACTCTAGGAAGGTTACGAATACTAATCGCAAAGCCTCATTTATTCTTAACCACTAAAAATCTCAACCTCATTACCAGCTTTTGAGAGGAAGATAGGAAAAAGAAAGGGCCAGCAGGAGCACCTTTTTTCGCTCGGTTCAACCGAAACTAAAAAATGACTATTTTGGCTATGATTTGAGACAAACTTATAAACCCGTACGTGTATTACCTTCCATGTGATTTATGCAAAAACGTATAAAGCCATACTAATATGACCTTCCATATGATTTGAGCAAAAACTTATAAAGCCATATTAATATGACCTTCCATGTGATTTGAGCAAAAACCTATAAAGCCATACTAATATGACCTTGATTTGAGTTTTACCATCCTTTCTAACTATGTTTGCCTTTATCATAATACTTAACCACTACTTGAAAATACATCAACAACAACAATAAAGCCTTTTCCAAAATTATGAGGAGATTGGCTGTTTAAGTCCTTTTCTTTTATTCAGCTCTATTATGGGCCATATTTCCTGTAACTACAAAAACCATATCCTTCTTTACAACTTTGATCCATTTTTATTTAGGCCTACCTCTATTCCTAGCGGTCCCTTTAACTACTATCTTATTGGTCCTTACCGTTTTATGTATTGGTTTAAGTTGCACATGTCCAAACCTCCTAAGATGATTCTCTCTTATTTTTAACTCTGGTGGGCCACCTCCAACTTCCCTTATATACGCTCATTGTAACTCTAACAAAAAAAAAATCATATCCTTCTTTACAAGTTCAATTCATGTTTATTTAGGCCTACCTCTAGTCCTAGCAGACCCTTTAACTACTATCTTATTGGTCCTTATCGTTGCATCTATTGGTTTAAGTTGCACATGTCCAAACCGCCTAAGATGATTCTCTCTTATTTTTTCCTCAGGTGGGCCATCTGCAACTTTTCATGAATACACTTCATGTTTATCGTCTTTTGATGAATTGTCATTCATTCATCTTAGTATTCTCATTTCAGCTATTCTAATTAATTTTATGGACACGTTTCTTAATTGTCCAAATACTCCAATCCATAAAACATCGCTGCTCTTATAGCAGTTTTCCTTCAAATTCAAAGTTATTTTGCGATCACAAAGTACTTCAGAAGCACACTTTCGTTTGAACCATCTTGCTTTATTTATGTGCATGACAACCTTATCAGTCTCTTTCTCACTCTCCATCTTGATGGATAATGATCCCAAGTACAAAAAACTAACCAGATTTCTTGTCCATTTATATTTTCTTGGTTTCTTTTGACTTCTCGGCGAAGTTATATTTCATATATCTGTTTTCGTCCTACTAAGTATTTATATTCCAAAGTTTCTCCCCCACTTCTATTTTTAGCATCCAATTCTTCTCTACTTTTATTAACCTAGTACAATATCATCAACAAGGATCATATACCATGGAACCTCCTCCTGGATATGCCTAGTAATTTCATCAACTACTTGAATATATATAGTGAAATCTGTGATGTTTCAGTTTCAATCTTTATTAAATTGGGCGCTGTATGGTTTCTAACTTATGTTGTGTGCCTTTGTTGTTTGTATATATCTTTTGAATTTCCTTTAATGGCCTGTAAACTACCACATTCTGTGTTGATATCTGTGCTTGATCTATCCAAATGCATCATAATGCTCCTCTTCTTTAAAGTCCATTCTACAATTATACATTTTGGTCTTGGTTTATGCTTACATGGAAAAGCTATACTCTGCATCTATTAACATTTTTCATTTCTGCAAATATTTCAGCAAGTTTGGGGAAATTTTTGATGAAGAATATTTCATTGAGACGCTTCAAAATCATGTAAGAGTCGTTAAAGGACTCCCAGAGGATATACTTCAGAGATTTGACCATAACATCAGCAACATTTTGAACATGAGAACTAAAGCCCTTTCCTCGAAAACCTATTATTTGGAGAAGGTCCTTCCCAAATTGTTGGAGCTGGGGTATGCATTCTCACACTTCATGCAGACAGTTACTCTATAAAGTTAGCAACCTTGTCCTTTTCTCTTGCACATCCTCTACCTATGTAGGATGAATCTAAAGAAGCAACATATATCATGATCAGGAATTGCTGATAAGTTCATGCAATCCTAATTTAGGATCACTGACTAATTAATGCATCCTAATTTATTAGCATCAACGATTCAATCTTACTCTGCACATATTTGTAACTGAATAACATAGTCGTCTCTTTCAATTAGATATAGAATTATCTTTCTGTCAGCTTTTATTCAGTTTTTGTACTTGCTAATACAGGGCTGTACGTATTGCACCTTTCTCTAATAGATTGGCTCACTCAGTTCCCTCCAATATCCAGGGACTTAGATGTCTAACCAATTTTGTAGCATTGCGATTTTCTCAACCTATAAGAGATCTTGCAGAAAGCATGGTCAATAGAATGGTGAAGAATAGCTCCATGAGTGGTGGGAAGTACATCTCAGTACATCTGCGATTTGAAGAGGTATTGCCTAGTCTCTCTTTCGAAACCGTTGTGTACTTGATTTTTCTATCACACAAGTCACTTTTAATGGGCCTGATGTTAGATTTATTTATGAACAAACAGTTGAATATCTTATGTTTCAGGATATGGTAGCTTTTTCATGTTGTACTTATGATGGCGGAGTTCGGGAAAAACGTGAAATGGATAATGCTCGTGAAAGGGGGTGGAGGGGTAAGTTCCACAGACCTGGGCGAAAAATAAACCCAGAGTTGAACCGAATGAGTGGAAAATGCCCTCTAACTCCATTAGAGGTGAACACTATTTCTACTTTTTCTCAGATTGTCATGTTAGAGTTAGCTGTAATCATTATATTTCCAATTTCAAATAATATTGGTGGCTTTTTGATTGGAAAATGGTCCCATCAGTTATGTATCTTACACTTGTCATGGTATAAGAAAACTTTATGCTAAGTATCCCATTGATGCAATACAAGGTTTGTGCTTTTAGATGTATTCTTTGTTGTTTCTATGTTGAAATTTTTTTTTTTGTCATAAAACTGGACTCATGTTGGGGGTAGCTGTTTTTCTCCTGTGGGACTTCTTTTACCTGCAACAACTTCTGGATGATGAGATGATAACTATATCGAAAGATCATGTATTTATTGTCTACTACTGTGGAGAATGTAATCTTATATAAATATCACATGCTTCTGTATGCACCCGGTCATTTTTAATCTATTAATATTGTAGCTGAAGCAAAGGTCAATTTTCCCTCTTGAAGAGAATAGGTCATATGGAACCGTGCCTATTTACATATATGACCCAGATTTTCTGTAAAATGGGATCATTTAACAGTCTGATGACACTTAAGAGTTACCTGGTCTCTCCAGAAATGCAAATTCCTGTATTTATAATATATCATGTTTTTCTTCTAATTATTTTCAAGCAAACAATAGTGAAATGCATGGGTGGTGGGACCACCCATTATGTGCTTTTTATATGCAAATCCATCACTGCTTTTATTATTCTTTTGCAACTTCCGACCATATTAAGGCCACATGCATTTATAAATTTTAGACGGAGGTGCTGAGAAGTTTCACAGTTGGAAAATCATTTTATCATGTTTGTTTCTTTCCTTCTCTATCAATTACATGTTCTTGCAGGTCGGAATGATGCTTCGAGGCATGGGATTTGATAACACTACAACTATTTATGTTGCTTCTGGTAAAATATATAACGAAGAAAAATATATGGCTCCTCTCCGTCACTTGTTTCCACTTCTAGAAACAAAGGAAACACTAGCATCAGCAGTTGAGCTTGCTCCATTCAAGGTATATGTTTATCAGTGTTCGTTGTGGATCTTCTCACTGTCAAAATTTGTTATAGACATTATATCGCTGTCTTTATTTTGTTGATGCTTTTTCCTCTGCAATGCTTCAGTTTATGCCTTTATGTATCTAAATGTGTTTTTACACCCGTCTGTTTTGCTGTGTTACTCACCCAGCATTCTTTACTAGAAGTTGCTTCATGCTGATTTCTGATCTATGTGTAGTCTTTTTTAACCTTTCTATTTCAATGTTCTACGTAGGATTACTCATCTCGGATGGCTGCACTTGATTACACTGTGTGTGCCCACAGTGAAGTTTTTCTCACCACTCAAGGGGGCAACTTTCCACACTTCCTTATGGGTCACAGGCGATATCTTTATGAAGGCCACTCAAAGACAGTAAAACCTGACAAGAGGAAATTAGTGTTATCATTTGATAACCCCAATATCAGGTTAGATTCATTACTATATATTTGTGTTCGGCAAAAACGTATCTATTATCATTACGTTCGATTTTTTTTTCATTTAAGTACGTGGTAGAAGCACTACATGTGTATCTGATGTTTTCTGGGTGGGGCAACTAAGCCGACGAAACTGTATGGTTTGTGTCCTGATTTTCCTGCTAATTGGCGTGGTTATTGCAAATGTATTATCCTAAATGTTATATTAATGATATAAGACATCTAAAATTGTCAACTGTGTGGCCATAGCTGGCTATTAAGTTATATATTGTCCTTCAGAATGCTGATAGTAAATGCCTCTTGATTTTCTTGTTTTGTTAAAACTTTTAGATGCATGACCATAAAAATATAGCTAGGACAAGATGTTGCTTCTAAATGTCAAGAAGCATTCTGTAACTTTGAAATAATGTCATCTCCTTAGTTGTATCTTGAGTTCTTCACATCATACGGTATGTAAAGGAGGAGTGGAAACCTCATGTATATTTCCTGAAGTGAATCACCGATGCATCACCATCAGTGTCCTTTCCAGTTGACTCAAATCCACAGTTTAAAGTATCGGCCGATACCGATCCGATACGGCCGATACCGATACGGTTTGGCATGTCCCGATCCAATACCGACCGATACCCGATACCGACCGATACCGACATTGTGGGTCTCTTTTCCGGTCAATTCGTCCAAGAAAATTAAACGATCAATTCGGCAAAGAAAATTAAACGAAAAAGACAAATCAGTAAGGATTTAAAGCATAATAAGGTTGTAAAAGTATGTAGAAGAAGAAAATCAATCTATTGTATGTAAACCAATCGGTAAGGGTGACTACTATTTCATTTAGTTTCAAAAGTACTAAGAAATAACACTGACAATACTTAAAATTATGCCTAAATGTATAAAACATATGTTTTTAAATGTAAATAATTTATTAATAATTATTATTTTTCCTATACCAAAAAAATCCGATAATCCGATCCGAAACCGTGGATACTACCGATATCGCCGATACCAATACTCATAGGAATAGTCTGATACCGATTCCGATACCGATACCGATACCGATACTGTGAACCTTGAGTCAAATCTCTATAAGCTAAACCCTCCATTCTTATTATTCAACATGAGAATAGTTGAACATGAATTGTCAAAATCCCTGCTGCTTCAGTGCGTCTTTCTTACTTTCTTTTGTTTTCTTAACTTGTCCAAGCTTCACCAGGCTCTCTTGTGAATTATCACGTATAACCTTTGAATCTTTATCATCCTAATCCAAAGGGCTCAGTATTATCTGACCTGATATAAATATATCCCTATAAGACTATAACTATTTGAGCTTCGGAAATGTTTCCACATTACTGACTACTTTGCTAAGTTCATCTTATGCTTGTGCAGTTTGAAAATCCAACACTATGGTAGAGGTATATTTTGAAATGGAGCATTTCTGATACATCTGCTTATGGTTTCATAATGCAGATGGGATAAGTTCAAGCGCAACATGCAGGAAGTGCTTCATCAGAGTGATATGAAGGGCGTTGGACTGAGGAAATCAGATGCATCACTATATACATTTCCCATGCCTGATTGCATGTGCCAACACGCAGAAGCATAACTGTTGGTATAGGTATAATCAAAAGTAGAACATGTCGACACACACGTGTAAGTAGCATTTAGAGACATCGGAAATTCCTTCGGGCCATTGTCTGGCTTGACTATATTAAATTCTTTTGCACCCTCTGTAACTCTGAATTTTGCAAATTCATTGTATATGTAGCAATAACAGCTCATAATTTATAGTGAAAGAAAGAAAGAAAGATCAGTTTATAATAAGATAATTCTTTTGTACAGTTTTATTATCCCTAGTTCTGCATGCTTTACTATTCTGCCTGCAATATCTCATGTTTTTATTAATGATTGTTGTTTGCATTGAATTAAGTATTCTCTGGAGAGGAGAACTGAAACTCTAGTCATTGGCTCTCAGAAGACTGAGATTTGAAAGCCAACTGGTAATTTTGTGCATTTGCAATATATAGACACGATTTATATTCCAAAAGTTCCTATATTCAATGAACTTTTTTCGAGGAAAAAGTAAAGCTGGATCTCGAATCCTCTTGTGCATCGGTTAACTGTTCACATGCTGATCATAAATTGGGATTGCTTCCTAGATATAATCTACAGATTTTGTTTGTGTGCAGTACCTGCTGATTTTTTTTTTTTAATTTTGATTGACAAGAATGAAAATAAGGAGAAACTGAATAATATTTTTATGTTGCGTTACAAGTCACAGTGACGAAAACTAAAAATATATTTTGGTTGTTTGAACTATAAATATAATCTATCTTGGACTGCCAAAGTTTTGTTACTCCTTACTATTGTTATGACGGTTAAAATTCTTACCATCGTTCTTCATCCCCAATCCCGATAATAGTGTTAAAAAAAAAAAAAAATTCTACATACATTAATTGAAATCGAAAAATCAAAAATCCTAAAAATTGGTGTTATTTGAAATGGTGTGAGGAATAGGAAGAGATTGAGGGTTGCAAGAGGAAGATGAAGAAGAGGAAATATGAAGTTGTGTGAGAGGAAGAGAAAAAGATGGAATAGGAGTTTGGGTGTTTGAAACAGTGATATCCTCCCTAACACCACTTTTAAGTGATGCCCCCTATTCGTTCCAGTTCCTTCATGTGTCTTATATGCTATGTTTCACAAATATAAACACGGATACTGATCATACTCGATACAAAAAAAAAAATTCAAATATGTACAATAGTGGTGGCATTGATGTTTTTCTTTGGAGGAAAGAAAACCTTAGTCCTTTATTTTTAGTTCCACATTGGTGGACCATGGGAAGCCAAGGCCTTTATATAAGTTACCTTCCCATGGTCCACCAATGTGATTTCAATAATGTGATTTCTAATTTTGGAAGAGTTGGTAATCTAGGAGTTTATGTCTATATTTCTAAATCAATATAGGAACATGATTGATTATAATTTTTTTCATAAATTTTCATATTTTATATTTTTTAGGTTATCTAGTTACATAATCCAGATTTATTAAGTACACATTACATTACACATTACATTGCGTGAGTAACGTAAAGAAAAAAGAATCGACACTATCTATACGACTTTAAACAAGGGCAACTGGTCAGCATCCATTAGTTACTGGAAACCGACATTAGAACCAAAAACCTGTACTGCTATTTGAGGCAAATTAGGTTGGCAAGATATATTTATCAGGATATTAATTGTGAATGAGATTGTATTTGGATACTATTCAAAGCTTTGTATAAAGGCTTACTGTTAATGAACTGACAAAAGGATCAGGCTTAGACCATTACACAATATCCACAGTTGCTATGTCATAAGAGCATTCATTCACAGTGGAAGTGGTTTGAAGCACTATATCTTTTTTCAAAAGTTGTAGCACTTGGAGGCTGCAGTGAACTTTTTTGCTCACACTTGAAAAATGCTAGCAAGCCAAGCGACTTTCCAAATTTGGACTACGTCTAACTCATTAATAATTGGGCTCGCCAAGAGAAAATGGAAGAAAAAAATAGAAAATGAGGGAGTAAAAAAACGAGGTTAATTTGGAGTGCACCATTGTATACCAATACAAAGGGGGCGTTCGAAAAGTAGTAATTTATACGATTTTTAAAAATTTGAAGTATGTCCTTTCTTAAGTGAGTACGTAATGTCAAATTAGCCACTAGTGGAGATGGAGGCATCCGTCCCATCTGTCCGAGGTCGAATCGGAGGGCAAGCGTATTATTCTTTTCATTTAATAAAATGTTGGATTGCAGCATGAAGGTCCCGGGCATAAAAAAAAAATTCTATGTCAAATTAGGTCTACTAAGTAGTTGTCAGGACTGAAATGTTTATTGAACTCAGTACGCAGTAATGTTTTACAACATCTTGAAATTGTTACACCAGTAATTGTCTATTGTAAGATTAGTGTACTTGATTTTTGGTATCATAATGCATTTAGTTGTTGGTTGAGTGATAATGTTGAGATAACAGTAGGAGACTAATCAAGGTTGGTCTTAGGTCCTTGTAGACAATAAAAATTAAAAACTAAAGACTGAGTTTGAATTTTCTCTTATGCAATTTGATAAAAGTTACAATGGAATAAATCATAAGGGGCATACTTAATGATTATGACATTGAATTTTCTCTTACGCAAGTGTTAATTTGTGCTTTTTGTCAGCAACTAAAATCTCAATTGTCGGTTGCTGGCTTAGTTAAGAGTAAGCTATATATATATTTTGCTATACAAATGAAAAATAGAAGAAAAAGATGCAGTTGCTGAACACCAAGTAGGAAAAATGTCCTCTGCCTTCTGTTTTAGGAATGCATATTTGCCAATTCCCAATTGCAGTTCGAAATATATAAAGACAGCCACACTCTCCCGATCCTTGTTAGCAATCACCCGAATAAAACTCGTATTATACGCAAACTTTTTTGTATCTTTCAGAAACATATAATGCTTGCATACTTTTCAAGGATTTGAATTAGTATGTAAATTTTGAGCATGTGAAATTTTAAACGCGTTCCGTATAAATTATTAAAAAAAATTGGCACAAAAATGTGGTGGGAACTTGTTGACAACCTGTTTAAGCATGTGAAGTTTTTAGCCTCAATATTTTCATTAGACAAATATTTGTCCGAACTTTTTAACGTATTTTATTGTGCTGATTTATACTCGTACTTTTGTTGTCTTTGAATTTTTTTTTTTCGTTTTCCGAATTGCTAACAAGGCTCCATGATGAGAGCCAGATGAACCGTAAGCTATGTACCATGAGAGAAGATGTTTTTGCATTCCATCATTTTGATATTATTAAAGTTAGAGATAGTGGACATGTTGACTGGGCCAATGGCGGAGCCAGAGAAATTTTTTAGAGGAGGTTGAAAGTAGTAGAGAGGAAAAAAAGAAAATTAAGAGTAAAAAAAGTACCATACTAAAAGATTTGAACTTGTATCAGTCATTACACAACATACTAATTTACCAATTGAGCTAACTTCAAACCTTGTTGTTACGTGTAATACTACATAGTTAGCTCCTTACTAAGCCCGGGCTACAGCCCATCCTAGTCCAGCTTATGCTCCGCCACTGGACAAGGCCGAGCAGACTAGAGATTAAATTGTTCTAATTTGAGCTAATTTTGGTTGCCTTTAATCTTTATTGTGGACTGATCCGGAAAGATCACCCGCAATCCTAACCTCTTCTTGTAGGATTACGCTTGAGTCTGAGAGATTGTCCTAGCAGAAGTTTTGCCAGGCTTACTCCTGAGTCGGCCTGCACGTTGATTACTAATAAGGATCATTACACTAAGCTTTGTTTTGACCTACTGAAGTGTAGGCCATATTTAACAGTAAGACATTAGAATCGTGCACTATCATGTACTCTTTTTTCTCAGAGTTTTCCACAGTGCAATCGACAAGTTATGATCATGATTAGAATTAAGATTTAAAGGATATTTATGATGAACTAATTAAGAATGTTTTCTTTTAATAGTACTGTTATCTATAACTCAGTAGTACCAAGGTAGATGATGGCCCTAACTGTACGGTGCATTGATGGAGTGTGTATTTCCAACTGAAAGAGTGCCGGTTAGGTTTAAGGAGGGACTAATTAGCATTTAGACCCTAGATTTTATATTATAATTAGTTTAGAGTTTAAGTTTTTATATGTCCAATTGGAGAGTTTAGATCCTGAATTTTTTTTGTTTTCTTCTTCCCATTATACACTCCCTAACCTATATATGAAAATTTCATTATCAAACATGAATGTCCAATTGAAGAGTTTAGATCCTGGGTTTTTTATTTTTCTTCTTCACATTATACCCTCCCTAACCTATATATGAAAATTTCATTATCAAAATGAATGTCCAATTGGAGAGCTTAGATCCTGAATTTTTTTTTTTTCATCTTAACATTATCCCTAACCTATATATGAAAATATCATTATCAAACATGAAATGAGGGTATAATAGAAAAAAAATAAAAATAAAAATTCATGGTTTAAACTCTCCTATTGGACATGTCAGACTTAAGCTCTAAACGAGTATAGAACCCAGAATCTAAACACTAATTAGCCCTTAAGGAAACAATATATGTCTGCATTAATTAATATTTTTGCTGTCAAAATCTTTCTATGATTATCTATTTCTTACCAGGAACGGACGCAGGAATTTAAGAGTTACGGATCAATCTTATATATATATATATATATATATATATATATATATATATATATATATATATATATATATATGACTTGTTGTATCCGCACTTGTCCTTTAGTGTGTCAAATCTTCTAATGACAATTAAGGTTCTGCTTTTATAAATTTCCTACACCACATTTGCGCTCCTTTTTACTAGAATCTCTGTTTGTTAGATTGGATTAGTTTAGTTAAAGTCATACACTTAATAATATGATTTATAAATAATTCAATATTTAATATTAATAAGAAAATTCTGATTTTAAAGGTAGAAAGAATACGAGCATAGAAAATTAATATTAAGAAAATATATTCAAGAGTATCATTATATTTTTGTAGATATGATAGGAGTTGTTATTTCTCAAGGCTATCAATCCTTACATTTGAGTAACAATCAGTTTTCGTATTTAGGAGAGATTATTATTGTTGAACCCAATGTCTACATTACATTTGCGAGTAAAAAAATAATTGAACAAACATTGAATAAAATAGTACTCAATGGTTCACAAGAGGCTGAATATTCATTCCATAATGACTTATTTGACCTAATGCTCTATAATATTTATTGGTTAAGAGTTGAATTTCCACTAATATAATTTTTGTTAATCCGCTTAAAATGAAAGTACCTGTCACTGTACCAAATACGTAGTAGAGTACTTATGATGACTGGTGAGGGTTGAGTGGTTGATTATATTAATTTCATTTGCTATAACTGGGATTTTACTTGAGTTGCTGAAACTTTCTGAAAGCCCATGTCAATTAGTTATTTATTAATATGTTTGTGAATTACAAGTTACCAATTGATATCAATTTCTGCTTCGATACATGGAAAGCAAGAAGATGTCAATAATTAACCCATCAAATCAATAAAGTCTACAAAAGCATGGAAAAATGAAGGTAAGACAAAAACGCATGCAATAACTTCTTTTTTTTTTAGTCAATTCGCCTACAAAAATTTAAATAAGAACTTAAAATAAGAAGGATGTGACCGTACTGAAAGTGTACTTATTTTTCTCTTTGCTTTCTTAAAAGATTAAAAAGTCATATGCATGTAATCCATGACTTTTTATGGTCAAAATTTAAAAATTAAGAACTAAGTTTCTCTAGAATTTTTGTTTTATTATTGTCATGAATATCATAGATTATTTATTTGATGTAATTATGTTGTGATATCCTGAGCTTCCTCAACCCTTGGACTATTAATTCGTACTGTGGGGCTTAACCATTCAGAGGCTGGTTCCAAAAAAAAATTCAAAGTTCAAAATATAATGTCACAGTTATATTGGATTTTTTTTCTCGAATATAATTTAAAAATTAGCAAAGCTTTATTTAATTTTGTTTTGTTAAAGAGAAATTTCCTAATGCAGTTTGTACTGCATTTTTTGCAACTCCTCAAACAAATAAATCTTTGTTGGTTTTATTTGAATAATTTTGATATATAAGAGAAATTTGTTGTATTTTTTTCTTGTAGAAGAAACACATGTACGTCTCACTCACACTCAAAACGTAATGTAGGCTAATAAAAATAAAATAATTATATAAATTGTTGAAACAGTAAACTGTAAATTAGGAGACCCCATCTACCGTGTACCAAGTATATTCTTTCTATAAAAATATAGATCCCGCTAATTGTATGAATTATTTTTAAAATAGTCGGTCAGACCGATATTTTTATAGGAGATGGAACAAATTTCGTACATAACAAATAGAATGACAGGTTTGCTCTCGTAAATTAGTGGTAAAGTTCATCTTTCTTCTCGCAATTAATCTTAAGAGCATTCACAGTGTGAGAGATTTTAAGTGTTGAATTTTAACTTTAGTTAAATTTTGTACCACTTGAAAGCTGCAGTGGGCACTTGTCCATACTTGAAAATTGTTAGAAAGCTAAGAGACATCCAAATTTGAAGCGTGGCATAGCTCCGCTACATTAACTAATAGGCCCACCAAATTAATATTTCTTATCAAATATGGAAGAAAATATAAAGAGAAAAAAGAGGAATAAAAAAATCTTAGCAATTATTGAAGGAAAATAAAAAGAAAAAATATATGAAAAATGTTAATTTGGAGTGTACCATCGTGTACTAATATCAATAAGACACTTCAAAACTAATAATTTATACAAATTTTAATAATTTAGAGTATGTGTTTGAAGTGTTACCACTGTGGATGCTCTAACCAGACATTTTATTGTTCACATATATCGTCAACCAATCATTACGTAGATTCAATTAAGCTACATGCAAAATAATCTCAATAAATCAAATTACACCTCCGAAAAGGCTTTTCTTCTTTAGTGGCGAGGTTTAAATGTTGCATCCAATAATACCAAGAATAACAAATAGTCGTAGAACACATTCTCAATTTTAAGTAAAACTAGTATATACTACAAAAAATACCCCTATTTTGCAACAATTTTAGTGCAACGCTTTTATGAATGTTGTCGGAACTATAATTTGCAACAGTTACGTAACTGTTGAAATAACCGTTTCTAAATTAAATATATTTGCAATGGTTATAGATTAACCATTGCCTAATACATTTTTTACAACGGTTCATAAACACTTGCTAAACGTTTTTCTTTTTTACAACAGTCAAGCAACAGTTTTATGAAAGTGTTATTAAAACGAGTTGAATGGACAACAGTTATGCAAGGGTTTAAGTATTTGTTACAAATTTATTAATATTTTGCAACGATTACATAAAGCCTTATAAAAAGGCTCACTGTTAGCAACAGTTGCACAACAATTTTTACAACCTATTATGAGTGGACTTATAAAAAGGCTCACTGTTAGTAACCGTTACATGTAATATTTTAGGCAACAGTTATCAACCATCATGCTTTACTCAATATTTATAATGGTTTGTTAATTGTTGCCAAATATATTATTGACAATACCATATAATCGTTATGCATTGACGTAAGATCCGTTGCATAATACGTTATTTGCAACTATTTATAAAATTGTTGCAAAAACCATCTATAACCGTTGTAAGAGGAATCTGCAACGCTTGAATTTACAATGGTTCTAATAACTATTGTAGAATGATTTTGCAACGGGTTATATTATTTTTGCAACAGTTTTCGACAGTTGTAAGACACCCTGGTTTCTTGTAGTGATATATGGACGAAAAAGGTACGTATTTTAATTGCCTTCAAAAAAATTTAAAAAAAAAAAGTAAAAGGTACAGAAGAACAAAGTATATATTTTCTTTAAAAAAATTGTAATTATTTATGCCCTCGTTAAATTTAATGAACAAAATTTATTATTAAAGTTAGACATGTTTGAAAGGAAAAAAAAAAATAGATAAAGTCAATTTTTTATTATTATATAGTACTATGGATGAACAATTTTAATTAGTAAAGTTAAATAAGAATATATTTGAAGAATAAATTTACAGTGAAGTCAACATTTTTCTTTATTATATAGTAGTATAGGTAAACAATTTAAGTTATGAAAGTCAGATAAGAGCATATTTGGACAAAAGAATTATGGTGAAACCAATTTTTATATTATATAGTTGTATAGATAAATAAATAAAAAATCACATCTACATATATTCCTTGAAAATACAAGAATAGACAGGGGATTATACGCTAAAGTTCCACTTCTCACAGTTTATAAAAGCATCAGTACACCCTCTTTAAAGAAGCAGCAGAAAGAAATGAAGGAAGAAATGGCATTTTCTCCGTCCAAGAGTTCTAGTTCTCCGCCGCCGCTCCACCGGCGGAGTACCCGATCCGCCTCCACATCCGCCACACTCTCCCCCTCCCATACACCATTCCACCCCACCTCCTCCGCCGTCCCCTTCTCCTGGGAGCAGCTCCCCGGAATTCCAAAAATACCCCCGTCCAGCCACAAAACCCTAACCCTAACCCTAATTCCTCCCCCCTCCAGATCCAGGACCTACCCCTCCCGGTCCCTCCACCGCCGCCGCACCGACCCCCCCGAGCCCTCCGCCGCCGCCGCCGACCCCTTCGCCGCCGCGATCGCGAAGTGCTCCAGGGACCCTCCCGCCCAGCCGGACTTCTGGCGGGTCCGCCCGGTCCAACCCGGCCCCGACCGCCGCCGGTGGTCCATTACCGGCCGGCTCGGCTTCCTGGACCTCTACGGCTCCTGCAAGACCTCCTGCTCCGTCTCGGAGCCGGGCTTCCGGGTCATAAACCGTCGGAGCTTGAAATCGGATCCGACCCGATAGGTATATAAATGATGGTTGGTCGAGAGTACGTATAATGGTCAATATTTAGTAAATCAAATAAATCAAAATTAAGTTGCTTTTGATTTTTTTTAATTATTAAATGTTAGATTGTGGTTTTAAAAGTGAGAGAATGGGTTCGTCAACTTGAAAGAGTTTGTTGTACCATTCTTTAAAATTATGTGCTCCTCTATGTACTGTATATACACAACTGACAGCTGCGTATGTTTACGTATTATCAATTTTTTTTATTATTAAAAAAGTATATATATATATATATATATATATATATATATATATATATATATATATATATATATATATATAGCTTGTGATGGCATTTTTTTTTAGTTTTTTGGTTATACAATTAATAATTAATGTTTACATACAATGATTTAAATATTGTGAAATATATGTTCTTAATGTTGGTCTGGATGATGGATTTTGTTGCAACTAGTGGATTGAGTTACGTACATACAGACAGACAGACCTACGTATATATAAATATATGACATGAAGCAGTGGTATTTGCCAATTAATTTGGGGTTAGGTCTGGTTGGTGATGGCAACAGCTCCATTTGTACTGCAGTCTGGAAAAGAATAAGTGGGAGTCAACCGAATTAATGTACAAATATTCATGACAGAGTAGTAGGTCCTTGGAGCATCTTCAACCCTAGTGTGAGTGTGGAAGAAAGTTGTTGGCTCATATATAGAAATAACAAATTATCATTTAAAAAGTCATTCTCTAATGCAATGTTAAATAAGTTATGAAGTTGATATAATATGACAAAGACATTGTGAATAGTTGTCTAAATTTAGAGGATGTACTTGAAAATGACTTTATTTTTACATCATCGATTATGAATAAAAATATTTAGAAAAAAAAAAAAGAGAAGAAAAGTTGTCAAGTTGAAAAAAATGTCTATTTTATTATCCTCTCAATATTTTTGCATTGGAGAAGATTTTTTTTTAGTTCATTGTCTTGTGCCTTGTGTCACATAGGAATCACATCATCTCCAATGTGGATTTCTAAACTCCAGCTTCTATTTTACTTGTCATTGTACTTTAAATAATTTATATCATTAGTTGGTAGGGTTTCTATGTAGAAGTTGCACAAAAAAAAAAAATTCTTTCATTCTTTTCCATTTCTATACTACGTGACAACAAATGAAAGAATCAGAATAATGATATGGGGTCCAATATTAATTGGTATGAGAGAAATAAAATTTCTACGAGAGAGAGTTTCTATGTTTCTACACGTAGAAACTCTTGTAGAAACTCTACATCCTACATCAGTGCCATCATAGAAGTTGGGATAGAAACCACCACAGGGAGAAATTTTTCTAAAATGGATGTCTCCCATAAAAATAGAGAAGATGGAAACCCCATTGGAGATGGCATGAGAATCCCATTGGAGATGGCATGAGAATTTCTAAAATTGAGTTTCTATCCTACTTGTCATTGTACTTTTAAAAAAAATTATCATAATTGCTAGAGTTTCTATATATAAATTGCACAAACAAAATATATCATAATTGGTATAGTTTCTATACAGAAATTGCACACACAACAAAATACTTTCAAATGATTCTCCATTTATATCCTACCTGACAAATGAAAGGGTCAATTTAATGATGTGGGGTCCAATATTAATTGGTACGAGAGATGAAAAATTTATATGACAGTTTTTACATGTAGAAACACTCATAAAAAAATTTCATCCTACATTGCGCCACATGGAACAAAAATTGAGATAGAAAACAGTAGTTTTTTTCTAAATTGGATTTTACCATAGAAATAGGGGAGACAGGAACCCCTTTTGAGACGGCCTTAGACTTTCATGTTTATATGCCCCCTTCTTACATTCCCAAGAAAGAGAACATTCATATATATATATATATATATATATATATATATATATATATATATATATATAGGGTCGTTCTACAATACATCCGCTGGAAAAGGATGTATCGATACATCCGAAATTTGGACCGTTGGATGTTGATCCAATGGTTCGGATTGAATAATAGTGTAGAAACATCATTTAATGCTGATTTAGACTTTTGACCTGTTGATAACTTGCTTTAACAGGTCATTCTTCACTTTAATTTTTTCAATGAACACCCTAAATTAACTCATATTTACTCTCTCTTTCGTCCACCTAATTTAATATTTCGTAATTTTTTTTGGTTACAGGCCGTCGTGGTGGTGATGGTGGTGGTTGTGGTGGAAAGAGAAACGGAGATGAAGAAGGAAATAAGAATCGGTCCGGATCGCGTCGAACGTCGTCGAGCCCTCCTAGAACAACGAGGAGTACCAGCTGCGCCGAGAAGAATCGGTCCGGTTCGCGTCGGACGTCGTCGAAACCTCCTCGAACAAGAAGAAGTACCAGCGGCGCCGCTCTAATTTTACTGTCCATGCCATTGTCAGAAATCTTATTTTTCATGTAATAATTTAATATTTTGTTAATAAAGCTACATGTCATGGTGGTGGTGGTGAACTGAGGAAACCTGCTTCTGAGGTCGGACGGATCATCTGCTCACATATTTAAAAAAAAAATCTGTATTGATCGGACGAAATATTTTTTACTTTTCTAATGATAATATTTTCGAAGAGAATATTTTTTTTGGACGGTGAATGGCCATTCTCTTTGCTTTTAACACGGAGAATGGCCATTCTCTTTGCTTTTAACACGGCGAATGGACGGAGAATGGCCATTCTTTTTGCTTTTAATACGGCAAATGGACGGAGAATGGCCGTTCTCTTTGCTTTTAACACGGAGAATGGCCATTCTTCTTTCCTTTAACATGAAGAATGGCAATTCTCTGTTCTTTGAAAACGGAGAATGGACACTCTCTGTGCTTTTAACAAAGTATGGTACATTTAGGACTGAAATGTTCAAGTATCTCATATTTTTTTACCAAATATTTACAGTACTTTTAATATCATTTACCATAGTACATTCATTTAATATTAAATTATTTTCAAGAAAATCCGAATATCATTTTATCAGGCTCCCACTGTATGGCTGCACAAAATTTCTTGCGAGTGTTTGAATATAATTAACCTACTATCAAAGAGAATTTTCTTACATTACATTATGCATTATACTGGCATCGACTTCATACTGATGGCATCGATGTACTGATGGCAATAACAAAGGATGAACAGGCAGGATTACAATTATGCTTCAGCAATAACAAGGGATGAACAGGCAGGATTACAATTTTGCTTCAGCAATAACAAGGGATGAACAGGCACTGGCATCGAATTCATACTGATGGCATCGATGTAGTAATTTTTTACAGAAAGCAAAACACATTACAATCAAATAAAGTTTTAGTGATCCCAGGAATGCATCCGTAATGAGGCCACCTGTAAACCCTAGGAATGCACCCAGGACTCATGAAATCTGTGATGGGCATCTGCAAATCAAAGGAATACACCAAAATATCAATATCATCTATGAAGGCCAACTGCCAACCAAATAAACGCTTCAACCAAAAAATCATAATCAAATTAAGTATACTTCATTCAAAATCCAATAAACTGCATAATTCACTTTACAGTAATCTGCCCAATCCACGTTAGTAATTCAACATAGAACCTGCATAATTCACAATACAATAATCCAAATAAATATCAGACCTACTCTAAATTCAAGACCATATTACATTTTCAAAACAAATTACGAACTATGCACTTAGTACAAGCGAAAAGTTTAGTCTTACAATATTTTAAACACAAAATTTAGTTTGACCGCCATGACCAAGAAATATTCAGAACCATATTACAAGTCAAATATTACTTCCAAATTGAAATAAAAGATTCAAAACTCAAAAGATGAATCTCCATAGCCATCTCCATCTTCTTCTTCTTGTTTCTTTTTTTTTTCTTCTTTTTCTTCTTTCTCAAAATATCATTCACCTACACCTTGAGGGACGAATTAAGAAAAATTATAGTCAGTATGGACTCACTGTATATGTAGAAATGACATCCAGAAACATAAATAGAAGTATCAAAATGATGGCTAGCATTAAAGTGTCAATGTGCACAGTGTGTATTTTTACATAAGAGTTTGGGCTAGCCCCATTTACCTTCTTCACGAGGAAAGAAAAATCTTATTCTTGGTCAGCAAATTCAACCTCTATCTGGTTAATCTTATCCAGAATCAACTTTTTGGTTGTCGGATATAGTCTTCATCTCTTTGAAGACATTCTCAAAGTTTGCAGCAACAAAATTGTATAGATCATCAACCCTGTCCTTAGTGTTTTTGATTCCATAAGTTGATGGTTTTCCAGATGTTGATGGTTTGCTTGCAGCTGCTGTCCGTTTTTCAAACATTCGAGTGAAGGTTAGTTTTCTCATGGGGCCTTTGTTTTTAATATAAACATCCCCTGCTAAGCTTGGGACAGAATGTTTATTAGCCATCGAGCATACAAATCCTCCGAACGGGAGAGCTGTCCTTGTAGTTGGTTTTTCCACGAGATGCATCATTCTACAGAACATGTAGGAACCTATATCCATCCTTTTTTTCTTCCCCATATAATAAAGAAATTTTACTCTCTCGGGATGGATGGAAAACTCATGTCCAGTAGGGTTGAGTGTTTGAGATACGTAGGCATCAATAATTTATAAAAAGTTTTTAATTGATCTTTGTATACATTTTAAGGGGTCTTGGCACCCATTGAAACACCTGTAATCTCATGAATTGCATCCGTCATGGAAACATTATCAATATCTTTCATATCAAACTCAGGAACTGGATCAAATCCATAAAATTCGTTGATGACAGCAACATTTACCCTAATCAGTTTTTCTCTCAGAAATACCAGTTGTTGATCCTCTTCTTTTTCTTTAATTTCAGCCGGAAAATTTGAGTAAAATTCTCTTACTATTGTTTGGGAGATTTTCTCAAGACAGGATTTGTTCAGTTTCTCCAATTGATAAAATTTCAATATATCCAGGAAAGCTTCGTCTTCGACATCATCCATCTTAATTGATCTTTCAGGCATAACAGCCTTTTTTCTTGAAATATTTAATGTAAATCTTCTTAGATTTAGAGTCTTTAAATTTTTTTACCTCCTCTCCAGCCTGGGACTTATTTGATGATTGCTCTTCCTCTTCATTTTCCTCTTCTGATGAGGATTCAAAATCCACAGAGTACGCTGATGACTCTGTATCTGTTGCCACCTTAGACTTCGCTTGAGTACGCCTTCGATCTTCATAAGTTGAGTTTTCCCACGACTCTGTATCGAAGATAGATTTTTCGGTCTTTGTCGAGCAATGAGTTTTTTTAGCCTTTTTTGCACGTGGCTTGGCTGCCTTCTCCGCTTTCATCGTCGCTGCCGCCGCCGCTGCTTCCGCCGCTGCCCTTTCGGCCTCTGTCCTAGCGACCATAATCTTGGTTTTTGCCGCCCTTGCAAGTTCTGCCCTTCGGGCCTGTATCGCATCCCTTTGTGGATTCTTCCCCTTCGGTGACGGTCGTTGTTTCTTCGGCGGCATTTTGATTAGAAGAGGGTTTGGGAGAAGAAAGAGGGTTTGAGAGAACAAGAGAGAAAATTCGACCGTCTTATATGACCTTGGGAAGTGGAAAAAATTATAATAGTTTTGAGTCTTAAATTAAATTTATTACTATTATTACTAGTATAAGACGGTCGAATTTATTACTATTAAATTTAAAAAACTACTTTCCAAAATTAAATTTATTACTATTATTACTAGTATATATCCATTTGAAATCACTACATAAACCTTTGGGATTTTGAGACCCTAATTTTAAAAACTACTTTCCAAAATTAAATTTATTACTATTATTACTAGTATATATCCACGTGTTCCGTATAAATTATTGAAAAATTTGGCAAAAAAATGTGGTGGAAACATGTTTATTTAAAAAATTTTGACGACATATTTAAGAATGTGAAGTTTAATCTCAATATTTTCATTTTTCGAATATTTGATTAAATTTTTGAAAATAAGAAGACTATGTACTTGAAAAGAGTAAAATTGAAACACTCAAAGTTGTCCTCTATTTTACTTTGTAATCATATTTAAGATGGATTTGACGGCAAGATTGACGCTGACAGCATAATCAATTCTATGACGTAACAAGTCATTGATGGGGATATCGTCGCTGATATATGAATTTGACGTAACAAGATTTGTTAATTATAAAGAGCAATGATATAGTTAGCAAATGGGTGTAAGTTGTAAGAAGGTTGTAAAAGTTTGATTGTAGCCGAAACCAAATTGAGTTAACAAAATATTATATTTCATTAAATCCCAGCTTCGTCGCCGGAACATTCTCCGGCGAAGTATACAAGAGGAGGACAAAAAACTGTAAAAAAACAAAAAAAAAGAGGTCTAGCCCTCACTGGCCTCGCGGAGGATCTCCGCAAAGTCCTGCAGGGTGCGCACACCCGCCTTATGGCACAGGCGGCGAAACACTTCCCTCTTCTCCAGAGAATCCCGTTCCTCCGGAGTGATCGGCAATAGGTCAAAGTTGGGCGCCGGATGAAGAGGTCGAGCGATGACCTCCAGTGACAACCCGCAGGAGGTCAGGAAGTCCGCAACCGCTGCCAGCCAGTCATGGGCCAGAGGCGGCGCAGAGGGTGCTCCATGCGGAGAGGCTCGGCGATCGACGACTGGAAGAAGACTCTGGCAATGGTTCCCAACCAGATGATCTTTTTGGAGCCATGTTAAATGTGCAACCTACTCAGATGAATGGGGACCCCTATGTTTATATATACACGTTCCTAACCGACTCTTCCTATTCCTTATTGGAAGTTGGGGATATTCAATTTCTTATTCCTTATTGGAAGATGTGGATATAATGCTACAGTTACAACCAAATGCTTACAACACTCTTACAACCTTCACCCATTGCTGACATGTGGGCCATGGCCCACATGTCAGCAATGGGTGAAGGTTGTAAGAGTGTTGTAAGCATTTGGTAGTAGACTTAGCATTATTGATGTCTTATTCCAAGCTTAGTTGGTTGTGCTGTTTGGCTTTTACATGGAAGGCCTAGGTTCGAGTCTGGTGTTTGGGTTCTGTAGAATTTTTCTATTGTTAATATTTTTTTGGGTGCTATTATATGCTTTTAACTTAGTATGGAACAATTTTTGGGACTGTTAATGGCCATTCTCCGTTCCTCTAACACGGAGAATGGTACATTTATGACGAAGAATTGTACATTTAGGACGGCGAATGGTACATTTAGGACGGAGAATGGTAAATGTAGGACGGAGAATGATACATATAGGACGGAGAATGGTACATTTAGGACGGAGAATGGTACATTTAGGACGGAGGTAGGACGGAAAATGATACATGTAGGACGGAGAATGGTACATATAAGACGGAGAATGGTACATTTAGGACTGTTCTGTAGGGTTGTGAATTTTAAATAGTTTGGCTGTTTAGTTTTGTTTTGAATCTATATAAATTGGTTTTGAAGGCTCGTAAAGATGAATTAGTTTGGCTGTTTGGCTGTATAAATAGATTTTAAAGGGTTGTGAAAAAGAAACCAATGTTTTCGTATCGATCACCATTAATTATGGTGAATGGCACTGATACCACTAATATGAGTGGAATTTGCACCGCCAGAATTCATTTTGAATAAGGTAAAATCTGTGTTGGGAAATGGAGAAATCTCTTGGTTATGATTACACTGAGATGTTGTATTAATGGTAAAATCTGTGTTGGGAAATGTCGAAATCTCAGAAGTGAGCCGTCTTCGGCGTCATTATATCACAGTCTATTTTATTTATAAAAAAATTAATCATGTAAAAAATTAGTATTGACAAAAGTAAAATTTTGTCAAAATGGAGAATCGAACTCATAAAAAATATCTTGTATGTAGACTAGTAAAAAATATAAAGAAATGCATGCATGCATGCATGCTAATGTTTTCACCATTCACCCCAGGAATGATTGATGATATCTAAATCATTATACATCTCGTATACAGGTTCCCCTGGTACTGGGATTACATTATCAAAGGGTTTTTTAAACGTCTGTATTGAATAACAAATTTTTCAGAGTTCGTCGTCGAAGTGCTCGTTGAAGCACCCACGTATGTCGAGCACGCGAAGACCCTTACAGTTGCATATGATAGATCGCAGCGTGTCTCCATTGAACATGCCGAATCCCATATGTAGGTGCTCGAGACGCGGCATCGAATCAGCCACGGCCTTTCCCTCCGTCTCGTTTTTCGTGTCCTGCACGAACATGTTCCTGAGCATGAAATCTGGAGGGGGCATGTTCCTACTCAGCTTGACCAGACGGTGGCAATACTTTCCGGCGGAAAATATTTCAGTCGACGTGATATAGAGGCTGTAGCTAATGTCGAGTTCTTCCAGCACAGGGAGAAACTCCAAGTGTCTCACGAAAGTTTCATCACTCACGTCGTACTTCGGAATGCGCAGCACCCTTAGAAATTTCTCACTGTATTATAAAAATGAAAAAACATCAATAGAAATTAACAAAAGTATACGTAAAATTTTGTAATAGAAAAAATAAAGTATTAGAATAAGACCAAATAAAATTTTGCACTGGCCTTAAACATGCAAAAGAGAAGGCTGCTTCGTCGAGCTTGTACGCGGAGAAGGACCCTAGATATCCCCCACTGCGAGCCACGAGCTTCATTACGGTCAAACTAATCTCAGCGGTTTGCTGGGTCCTCCGGCACCACTGTACCAAGTCGACGTTAGACCAATAGTCTAAGGGACCGTTGAGCGCCTTCCACCACGAACGGCAAACTGGGGCCACGTTGCACATTACCTCGTCCGCCGGCATCCCCGACAGTACCAGTATCATCGAGAGAATCTCGGTAGGGATGACAGCCCATCCGCTGCAGTTGATCTTGCTCCTCTCTATTGCGACTGTTCTTCTTCTTCTCTCCTTTGTTTCTCTCTAGTCGGATGGGTTCTCTTCTTTGGAAAAGGCTATTTAATCCCTCGTTTAGGGGGGTGTAACCCGCTCGTGGAGGGGTGTGACCGAACAAGGCACGAATCTATTGGGAAATAACGGTAATGCCACTGTATTAATATTAGCAATTTGTCGTTTGGGCTCCCAACATATTTGGGTGATTCCATCTTCCATTATGTGGCATCTGACATGGCAGATGACATAACAGCTGACATGGCAAATTTTAACCCCAAAAATTAATTATCCAAATTTTTTTAATGTTAATGTTAATGTTAATGTCAATATTAATATTAATGTTAATGTTAATGCTAATGCTAATGCTAATGTTAATGTTAATGTTAATATTAATATTAATGTTAATATTAATGTTAATGTTAATATTAATTAATGTTAATTTAATATTAAATTATTTATTTACTATTAATATTAATTTTAATATTAATTTTATTGTTAAATTTTGCCATGTCTGCTGTCATGTTAGCAACCATGTCATATGCCACATAATGGAAGATGGTATCACCCAAATTTTTTGGGAGCAAATAGCATTTTCGTAATATTAGTTTTAATTATATTATAAATTTTAAATTAACAGAAAAGTCAATGTAGATTTAATATTAATGCTACTGTTAAATTTTCCCGATCATACCTCGATACTTACGATTGTCGACCGAATTACCGTCTTCATCATTATCAAGTTTTTACCCGAATCATCGTCCTCGCTGGGGAGTGATGCCGTACGAGCCTGGAGTTGCGCTCGTACAAGGCAAGATAACAGATTCACAATAGTGTTTATAGCTCAAATTGATAACATAAGCAGCGGAAGGAAAACGTAGTATTCACCAAGAATCTCTTTTATTGATAATGAACTGAAGGTTACAATGGCTCTGAATAGCCCAACTTAACATGCCAATTGGCTACAACGCTCATGATCTCTCTAGCTCACAAAGGAGTACATTGTTCCATACATTATGTCTCTTTATAGCCAACAAGTAGTCTTCGACTGAACATCTCCATGTCGCAAGTCTGAACGCCAATGCGGTAGCTCCTCTTGAACGCTAAGGACTCCATGCCTCGGCACGTCCAAGCCGAGCCCAGCCTCGAGCCGAACATATCCTGAACTTGTCTACTACCGTGTCCCTGCGGCAGATACAGTTAGACATAATCTTAACATAAACATAGTGATCGTGCTCATCTATGTCCCCTTTCGCCTAGCCTGCAAGGTTAGAACTTTACATAAGAAATCATATCATTTCACTCAACCAACCAACCGTAAACTTAAACATATGCATAAGGGTGGCAGGTGTAGAAGCATGAAATTTCACAACCAGAAAGACCATGCGCCAGACACTACATGCGCCAGGACTCGCACAGAACACTTCACAGCAAAGTCAATAACCATGGACATTTGAAGAAAGACTTTTTATTTATATATAAAAGTCTATTACATGTCTAGAAAAGGTTGTACAAAGGAGAATTTCTACAAAGAAAAGATCCTAAGTCTACAGCCAGCGGCCACCATGCGCCTCCAGTTAGGCGCAGCAGCCATCATGCGCTGCCAGTCACCATGCGCTGTCAGTCAGGCGCAGCAGACATCACGCGCCTCCAACCAGGCGCATCCCACCATATCTTCAGCAGCTCAGTCATGTGCATCCAGCTCAGTTGTGTGCATCCCTTCAGCAGCCCAGCTATGTGCATCCCTTCAGCCAAATTCTTCCAGCCAGGCTCACCTGGCCGAGCAGAGCCCAGTTATGTGCCGCTCTTCCAGCCAGGCTCACCTGATAAGTGCTTCGCCAAGCAAAGCATTTAACCCTCTGGCTGGAACCAAGGAAGAGAAGAGCACCGCAAATGCTGAGGCCAGGGGAGGCTTCGAAAGAGCCTCCAAAGCCGAAGGAAGACCGTGATCGAAACCACGGCTAAAAGAGCAGCTTTCAACACGATCAAAGTG
Source organism: Iris pallida (assembly GCA_029216955.1). Classification (NCBI taxonomy): domain Eukaryota; kingdom Viridiplantae; phylum Streptophyta; class Magnoliopsida; order Asparagales; family Iridaceae; genus Iris; species Iris pallida. The sequence goes on from JANAVB010040417.1 coordinate 7,401,271, forward strand.
GGGAAACCCCACTTTGAAGGAAGAGAGAGCCTAGCACCGCCATTCCGATCTACGGCTCTTCCGGAATAACGGGGACAAGGCCCGAGCATCCCTATCTTTGGATGCAACAGGCACCTTCCGCCTGCCTCGGAAGCCCTCGACTCCGTCTTTTGGATGTAACAGTCACCTTCAAGAGCATCGAAGACAACACAGCGTCTCATCTTCACCCTCGGGAGCACTTCGTCAATAGAATGCACCCGCATGTTCAAGTTCATATTGGAAGTACGTGAGGGAATGAGAAGCAAATCTTCTCTCCATGCCACTATTTATAGGCCGGGCAGATCAAACCCACGTGCCAAGTGGATGACCCTCCGAATTCCGTGCAATGAATTTACATTAAATGGATGAACCGGACGCCTCGAATTCAGCCAAACGGCTATTTATAGCACTCGAAGAGCGAGACAGCCGCATCATTAAAAGACATGTCCGATGCGCCAGCCAGACAGCGCATCACACGGACGCGCCCTTCGGCATCAGGCGCATCACACAGACGCGCCCTACAGTACTCGGCGCATTACAGAGGGTGCGCCCTCACACATCTCCATACCGAGTGGAACGCCAACCGACGCGCCCACTCAGCTGTCCATCGAACGTCACCAACATTAAATGCTGAACTGACAGAGTTGGCAGCACGCCTTCCAAAGTCTGAACAGTTGACAGCTTTATTCAGAAAATGAAACGTCGGCAACGTCAGCATCATCATGACTTTATTTCGACGGCTACTGCCACGTGGCCACTCCACCATCAGCATGCGCCTCTACGGCCATGCGTCCAAATCAGTATGCGCCTCAAAAGCCATGCGCCTCAGACTGCTCTCTGATCCCGAAAGATAGAAGGAAAGTCGCCTGCATGCGCCTCAAAAACCATGCGCCCCAAATGGTTTGTAACTCCTAAAGGTTATGAGCCGCAGCCTCCTCCTGCGTCCAATCCAAGGCGCAGCTCACCAGATCACTTCTCTCCACCAAATCCGAGATCTTCGAACCATGAGTCGACGACACGTGTCTTTTGACTCAACTCATCCAAGATTTCAGCAACGGAAAGATCTTCTCTCTGCTACGTGTCGGCTCACAACAGCAGTATGAAGAGTTCTCCCCCTCGATCAGGGCGCAGCATCCGTGCGCCTCCATCAACAACCTCCACGTGGCATCCCCACACCGGCGTATCCTGCATGCGCGCATGAGCAGCCAGCCTGCAAAACTATAAATAGAAGGATCATCTCCTTCACACACACACACAGAGACTCAGAACAGAAGACTCACAACACAGAGAGAATCGACAACAGAGAATCACCGAGAGGCAGTTCTAGACACTCAACGTCTTCCTCCTCTCAGCAAGCTCCAGCACCCAGAGCAATCAACACCTTCAGAGAACCGATAACCGTCGTCAGCCGGTCAACGGAGTCAACGCATTACCACTCGCTCCATTGGCACTAAGGACCCAGCTTAAACAAAAGTGTACTCCTAGGACTACATCTAAGTCCTATATTGTATCACTGTTCTGTTTGTATTAAGATTTCAATCAAAACAATTTTAATGGCAAACAAGCTGGCGACTCTGCTGGGGACTTCTTTCTTCTCTACCGAGAAGGTCGTGTCACAGGCCGACGACGTGAAGGTGGGCTCCTCCCACAAGATGCTGGTAGTGCGCCTCAATCAACAGGCGTACGAGGAGTTCATTTCTGAAGGAAGTGCGAGTCCTTCGAAGCGGCTGTCGAAGCCGAAGAAGACCCGTGCAGTCTGGGTGCGCAAAGTCGACGCCTCGGGCACCACCGTTGAAGGGGATGCGCCCATCCAGCCTTCCCTTCCTGCTGACGTCCTCAGCAGTCAAGGTGCGCCCGCTGATGCAGCGCATCTCTCGGGGAAGCGTGCGGCTGACCACGTTCCCCAGCCATCTTCCTCTCAGGCGAGGAAGATACGTCGATGGAGCAGGGGCGCAGCCAATGCCCCGCGCATCACTTCTGATGCGCCACAAAGAGCCTCTGTCTTTGGCAGACTCACTCGCTGTAATGGCGAGGAGAATTTGGATGCTGAGTACTATGCGCCCCAGCGGGCTGGTACGAAGAAATCCAAGGCGGCACGGGCCATGCACCACAAACGTGCTATACGAGCAGCCGGCCAGAGGCACGCGCTTACGATCACGCGCGCTGCCGATGGCAAGCTGTACAAGGTTGACTCAAGTGCTTCTGCACCAACAACGAGTCGACCTTCAAAGTCCTCATCTCGCTTGGGCGCATTCACTGCGTGCACAACCAAGCCGAGAGAGGCAAGCTCAGTGGTCTTGAACTCCCGCGCCTCCTCTGGTTGTGCGTTTGAGGTCCGTTCAAGTCACTGCAAATGCTGTGGTTTCCCCACTACTGATCGTGATGCCTGCTTGGTATTAGATCAGGGGGCGCAGCACTCACCCGACCACCCCGGCGCTTGGCCCTGCCATGCGCCTGAGAGGGGTGTGAGGGTAGCACTTTCCTCCAACGACCTGCACAACGTGATCACTCACAAGCGCCGGTCAGGAGAGCTGACCAACAAGCACGATGCGCCTCTCACGGGGCACACTTGTGCAGTGGTCACCATCAACTGCTGTTGCAAGACGGCAGTACCGCCAAAGCAGTCGGTCTTCCAACGGCTACAATCATCGACACCCCTCCGACATCGCCTTGGGACGAAGGTGTCAGCAGAAGTAGAGCTAAAGGTTGCTTCATGCAACGTGATCTCCAACTCCTCATCTGTCCGGAAGACGACTGCCAATTCCTCGTCTTCATCCAAAAGCCAGCCGAGGAAAACCAAGGCAGCTGTCTCGACCTCTGGAGTGTTCGAAGGCACTCGGTCGAGGAAGAAGTTCTTGGAGGAAGCTGGGGGTAGCCAGACCCTTGTCGAGCCTCCTTCCGAAGACGAAGATGTCCAAAGCACAGCTGCGGCGGATCTTCATCAAGGCGAAGATGGCCTCCCTGAAGCCCCTCAAAATGACGATGTCCTCCAGGACACCGCCGGGGGTAGTGCTGGAAACGAAGAGGCCCTTCAAGACAGAGCCGAGGGCAGTCAGGCCCTTGCAGATGCGCCTGTCGAAGACGAACTCCAGAATGTGGCTGGGGGTGGCCAAACACCAGGAGAAGTGACTCCCCCACATGAGAGCGAGGCTGAGAACGAAGCCTCAACTGATCCATCCACTTCCGACCGTGTCATGACAGTATACATGACCGGGGGTGATCTTGAGACTGATGCGCCGCCACAGGACATTATCCAGCGCATAGACTCGCTAGAGGGAGGACTCAAAACCCTCTCTGCCTCAATGCAAGCACTGACTCAAGCAGTGTTTGAGATGCGGTCGGCCTTGATCAGGACACCTTCAAATGGTCCCGACCCAGGAGCCAATGGAGAGTCGAGTGTGCCCCTCCAACGAACACCCTCAGACACAGAAGCACCCCGGACGTCGGAGCCCTCAAACGCTCCACTCCAGGTGGTACCTCCTTCCCCGACTCCTAGCTCCACGGAGGACGTGGTCGAAATGATCAAAGATCTGCGGGAGCGCTTCGAGTCCAAGAACAGGCAGGAGGAGCGCCAGAAGATGGGCATTCCCCAGCCTTATCCCCTTGAGTGGAACAAGGTGGTTTATCCCCCAAAGTATAAACCACAAACACTCACGCCGTATGACGGGAAGGACTCTCCACGACGGTACCTGACGTACTTCCAGTCGCAGACAGGGCATCTTCCGAAGGAGGACGCGCTCCTCGCCAGCATCTTTGTTGGGGCCCTGAAAGGGGTGGCGTATGACTGGTACTGCAGCCTCCCCGATAATTCTATATCGTCCTTCGACGACCTGACACGCCTCTTCCTCGACCGCTTCTACGACGGTGGGAAGGACATGACGATGGCGTCTCTCATTGAGATACGCCAGAAGGACAAGGAAACGGTTCGGGCATTCATCGAACGCTTCCGTCAGGCCTGCTTCAGGCTACCTCCAGGCATGCCAGAGCATGCGCTTCTCTCCGCTTGCAGTATGAACATGCTGCCTGCAGTAAAGCTCTGGCTTAACTCTACTCCCCCTCCCGACTGGAGCTCCCTAATCATCGAAGCTGAAGCTGCAGAGAAGAAGGCGGCCAATGCACGTCTTCTGGGTGTTAGCTTTCCCGCCTTTGACGATAAGGGGAAAAAGTCCGCAATCAACAACTCCGGACGAGAAACAAAGGGGAAACAGGCATTGACTGTTAATGCCTCGAAAGGCGCATCTGCGCCTACTCAAAAGCCTCCACTGGCACCGAGACCCAAGGAGGTTTATTCATTCAATGATGACGACACCCTGCAACTCTTTGAGATACTGAAGCAGGGTGACAAGATCAAGCTTCCGGACCCGAAGCGGCCCGATGAAGTCGGGAAAGTGGACAACCCGAGGTACTGTCACTACCATCGGTTTGTCGGACACCCGACTAAGGACTGCTACGTCCTCAAAAATTACATCCAGCATGATCAATGCGGATGTAATCTCCGTCGACTACGAAGAGAAGACGGTGTCAGCTAATGTGGTGTCACTTCAGTTCGGCATCTTGCCGCCGACTACCACACAAGATGGCGTCGTCCCCATCCCTAAGGCGACAATGGAGGTGGTGAACTTGCCACCCACCCGTGACAATGTGAGTGGACTTGTCCCACTCACCACATCTCGAGGAGAGGTCCTCTGGGTTCACCCCGACCTCGTCTCCGAGGTAACTCAACCGGAGGTACGCCCTACCTCCAAAGCAAAAGGCAGGAAGATCAAGTCTTGCCGTACGGTCTCTTCTTCAACGGAAGAGGCGCTTCCTGTGCAGACGCGTGCACAACAGAACTCCCAGCCCGGTGAAGCAGCCGCCGAAGTGGTGCCTCCTGGCACCATCCCTGAGGAGGGTCCATCCAAACCCTCAGCAGCCAATAAACAAAAGCAAGTGGAGGCCCGTTTCGACAGACCTCTGCGGAAAGAAAATGCTTCGGGGCTAGCCAAGCCCCACAATTTTGACATTCTGGCACAACTGGCCAGTACTCCTGCACGCTTGTCTTTGTTCGAGCTCCTGCGTCTCTCCAAGGACTCCCGAGAAGCTCTCTGCGAAGCTCTGAAGGATGCCGAATCCTTTCTCAGTCAAATCAAGCAGCCTGAAGACCTCCCAACTACTTGTGCACACTGTCATTATGCGGATGAAGTTATCCCAAACATAACTTTCACCCAACAAGACATGCTGCTCAAGCATCACCGACATAACCGACCGTTGTATTACACAGGGTACATCGGTTCGGTAAAGGTGAGCAGGATTCAGATCGATTCGGGGTCTTCCCTAAGCATCATTCCAAAGGCGCTGCTATCAAAGCTGGGGATCCCAATGTACCGGCTGGCGCCCTCCAATACGACCATCAGTGGCTTCAACGCTAGCAAGAGCGAGCAAGGGTCAGGCTCTGGCTGACTTTTTAGCTGCAGACCCCATCCCAGAATCTTCAAAACTCTATGAAGACATCCCGGATGAAGTCCAAGAATCAAACGTCACTGAAGGAAGCCCCGTTTGGCGGATGTTCTTCAATGGCGCTTCAAGAACGGGCCCCAACGGCCAAATTATCGCAGGAGTGGGGGTAGTCTTGGTCTCCCCCGATCAGCTGGTCATCCAGCGCGCATACTCTCTTTCGAAGCCATGCTCCAACAATGTTGCTGAGTACAACGCACTCGTCATGGGACTCCAGCTAGCACAACAGCTGGGGATGGATCATCTGGAAGCCTACGGCGACTCGAAACTCGTCGTAAACCAGATTCGGGGGCAATACGATGTTCGCCATGAAGATTTGATCCCTTACCATGAAGTTGCATTGAACATCATTTCAACCTTCACTGGGTTCTTCATCGAACATGTACCCCGTCTACAAAACTTGGAGGCTGACGCTCTGGCTGGCCTCGCAGCCTCATTGGCCGCGCCCCTTGGGACTCAACATAAGGGTGGCAGGTGTAGAAGCATGAAATTTCACAACCAGAAAGACCATGCGCCAGACACTACATGCGCCAGGACTCGCACAGAACACTTCACAGCAAAGTCAATAACCATGGACATTTGAAGAAGGACTTTTTATTTATATATAAAAGTCTATTACATGTCTAGAAAAGGTTGTACAAAGGAGAATTTCTACAAAGAAAAGATCCTAAGTCTACAGCCAGCGGCCACCATGCGCCTCCAGTTAGGCGCAGCAGCCATCATGCGCTGCCAGTCACCATGCGCTGTCAGTCAGACGCAGCAGACATCACGCGCCTCCAACCAGGCGCATCCCACCATATCTTCAGCAGCTCAGTCATGTGCATCCAGCTCAGTTGTGTGCATCCCTTCAGCAGCCCAGCTATGTGCATCCCTTCAGCCAAATTCTTCCAGCCAGGCTCACCTGGCCGAGCAGAGCCCAGTTATGTGCCGCTCTTCCAGCCAGGCTCACCTGATAAGTGCTTCGCCAAGCAAAGCATTTAACCCTCTGGCTGGAACCAAGGAAGAGAAGAGCACCGCAAATGCTGAGGCCAGGGGAGGCTTCGAAAGAGCCTCCAAAGCCGAAGGAAGACCGTGATTGAAACCGCGGCTAAAGGAGCAGCTTTCAACACGATCAAAGTGGGGAAACCCCACTTTGAAGGAAGAAAGAGCCTAGCACCGCCATTCCGATCTACGGCTCTTCCGGAATAACGGGGACAAGGCCCGAGTATCCCTATCTTTGGATGCAACAGGCACCTTCCGCCTGCCTCGGAAGCCCTCGACTCCGTCTTTTGGATGTAACAGTCACCTTCAAGAGCATCGAAGACAACACAGCGTCTCATCTTCACCCTCGGGAGCACTTCGTCAATAGAATGCACCCGCATGTTCAAGTTCATGTTGGAAGTACGTGAGGGAATGAGAAGCAAATCTTCTCTCCATGCCACTATTTATAGGCCGGGCAGATCAAACCCACGCGCCAAGTGGATGACCCTCCGAATTCCGTGTAATGAATTTACATTAAATGGATGAACCGGACGCCTCGAATTCAGCCAAACGGCTATTTATAGCACTCGAAGAGCGAGACAGTCGCATCATTAAAAGATATGTCCGATGCGCCAGCCAGACAGCGCATCACACGGACGCGCCCTTCGGCATCAGGCGCATCACACAGACGCGCCCTACAGTACTCGGCGCATTACAGAGGGTGCGCCCTCACACATCTCCATACCGAGTGGAACGCCAACCGACGCGCCCACTCAGCTGTCCATCGAACGTCACCAATATTAAATGCTGAACTGACAGAGTTGGCAGCATGCCTCCCAAAGTCTGAACAGTTGACAGCTTTATTCAGAAAACGAAGCGTCGGCAACGTCAGCATCATCATGACTTTATTTCGACGGCTACTGCCACGTGGCCACTCCACCATCAGCATGCGCCTCTACGGCCATGCGTCCAAATCAGTATGCGCCTCAAAAGCCATGCGCCTCAGACTGCTCTCTGATCCCGAAAGACAGAAGAAAAGTCGCCTGCATGCGCCTCAAAAGCCATGCGCCCCAAATGGTTTGTAACTCCTAAAGGTTATGAGCCGCAGCCTCCTCCTGCGCCCAATCCAAGGCGCAGCTCACCAGATCACTTCTCTCCACCAAATCCGAGATCTTCGAACCATGAGTCGACGACACGTGTCTTTTGACTCAACTCATCCAAGATTTCAGCAACGGAAAGATCTTCTCTCTGCTACGTGCCGGCTCACAACAGCAGTATGAAGAGTTCTCTCCCTCGATCAGGGCGCAGCATCCGTGCGCCTCCATCAGCAACCTCCACGTGGCATCCCCACACCGGCGCATCCTGCATGCGCGCATGAGCAGCCAGCCTGCAAAACTATAAATAGAAGGATCATCTCCTTCACACACACAGAGAGACTCAGAACAGAAGACTCACAACACAGAGAGAATCGACAACAGAGAATCACCGAGAGGCAGTTCTAGACACTCAACGTCTTCTTCCTCTCAGCAAGCTCCAGCACCCAGAGCAATCAATACCTTCAGAGAACCGATAACCGTCGTCAGCCGGTCAACGGAGTCAACGTATTACCACTCGCTCCATTGGCACTAAGGACCCAGCTTAAACAAAAGTGTACTCCTAGGACTACATCTAAGTCCTATATTGTATCACTGTTCTGTTTGTATTAAAATTTCAATCAAAACAATTTTAATGGCAAACAAGCTGGCGACTCTGCTGGGGACTTCTTTCTCCTCTACCGAGAAGGTCGTGTCACAGGCCGACGACGTGAAGGTGGGCTCCTCCCACAAGACGCTGGTAGTGCGCCTCAATCAACAGGCGTACGAGGAGTTCATTTCTGAAGGAAGTACGAGTCCTTCGAAGCGGCTGTCGAAGCCGAAGAAGACCCGCGCAGTCTGGGTGCGCAAAGTCGACGCCTCGGGCACCACCGTTGAAGGGGATGCGCCCGTCCAGCCTTCCCTTCCTGCTGACGTCCTCAGCAGTCAAGGTGCGCCCGCTGATGCAGCGCATCTCTCGGGGAAGCGTGCGGCTGACCACGTTCCCCAGCCATCTTCCTCTCAGGCGAGGAAGATACGTCGACGGAGCAGGGGCGCAGCCAATGCCCCGCGCATCACTTCTGATGCGCCACAAAGAGCCTCTGTCTTTGGCAGACTCACTTCTGATGTGCACGCGTTCGACTTGAACAATTAAGTTCTTTGGGTGCATAGACTTAAGCAAGAAGCAGTGAAATACGACTTAAACTACGGGACAAGCGAATGTTAATATTAATTGTAGTTCCAATTACATTTTAAATAAAAAAGAATACAATTTTAACTTTAACTAGTTTGAAGTAAATGTTAAATCAAAAACTATTTTAAATTTTAGTATTAATGTTAGTTTCAATAATATTATAAATTTTAAATTAACAGGAATGCCACGGTATTAGAAACCTAGCTAGCTGATGTCACGTTGCTCAGGGCTCGGTTAGTGTTCGTCTAAACTCGTACGTGCGAACTAGTTATTAGTAATGATAACCAAAAATTGAATTTTAAGTTTAAAATCTAGTCGAGCTCGATCCTTCCTCTTTATCCCATCTTCCACACTCTCTCTTTCTCTCTCTCTCTCTCTCTCTCTCTCTCGGGTTCTCTTTCACAGGTTGTGTTCCTTACACAACAGATCTCGTAGCATTAAATGCTCTGCATGCATTATCCTACACAATTTAATAATAAACACTGATATCATATCATTAGAAGAGTAAAAGTTGTCTTGGAAGTTGTAGAAAATTGCTTTGTATTGTTTTCTCAATACTTTTTTGCATTGGAGATGACTTTTTAAACTTATTGTCATTTGTGAACCTATGCAAGTTATTGTCTTCTGCCTCATGCCACATAGGATACACAACACATAACAAGACAATAGGGTTTCATAGCATTAAATGCTGCTGCATGCGTTATCCTACAGAAGAGGGCCACGTGGAGATTGCTGTTGCATGCTTTCTCATGCGTTATTAGCTACACAATTTAATAATACATGTACCCAGAAGGCGAGAAAGTTGTGTTGTTGGAAGTTGTTTCCTTAAAATTATGCTTGCTCCTAGAATCACTCAAGATTTTTCATGAGCCATCAAAAGAGGGCCACGTGGCGGAGTTACAAGGAAGACGAAAAGGTTATATTGTTGCCTTGTTGGAAGTTATTTCTTCCTGAATAATACTTTTTGTACCTCCAAATTGCACTTTCAAACTGTCAATCCTTACGTGGCAGCTGACGTGGTATGTTGATCTGGCAGCTGACGTGACAATTTTTTTTAAATAAAACTAAAAATAAAAATTAACATTAAAGTTAATATTAACATTAACATTAACTTTAATATTAATATTATCGTTAACATTAACAATAATATTAATATTAATATTAACATTAACCTTAACATTAATATTAACATAAATTAATATTAATATTAAATTAACATTGATATTAACGTTAAATTATTATGGAGAAAATTGGGTAGTTAACTTTTTGGATTAAAATTTGCCATGTCATCAGTCATGTCAGATGACACACACTATTATTTAACATGCCACATCAGATGGGAGGGCTATATATTATAGGGACAATTTGGAGGTACGAATATAGCATTACTCTTTCTTCTTGTATTGTTTCTTGTCCTTCGTTTCTTCTGCTGGTTTCTAACACACTCTATTTTCTTCAATGTCGACGTCACATGGAGAAAGTGATCGTCGTGTGGAAGATTTAGTCGATGAAGAAAGCTTCCTTTCAAGAGGACTGTCAGATGATTTGGATGATGAGCAAAGTTTGGAAGATGTTAACTTAGGAGACAGTAAAGAACAAGATGAAGAAAACAATGGAAGAATGCATCATAACGACGACGACGACATCAACGCAAACAACGAAATGTTATTTCGCATCACCCTTTCTAATGGATTTTAGAAATGCATTATATTTTTACATCTATTTCTCATGTTTATTTTATTTTATTCTGTTCTTAGGGATGACGGTGAATCTCCATTGGATTTCGATGCAGCGACAATGAAAAAAATATTGCAGTCTGCCAACATTAACAAAGATCCAAAACATCTCTTAGAAGAAGATATTGTTGGCCTACAGTTCAACTCTATTGAAGAAGCAGAGACATTCTACCGGATATATTCAAAAGTATATGGTTTCAGTATTAGAAAGAACGAGGTAAAGAAAAACAAATCTGGGATGGTGATGGTCCGTAGTTGGTGTTGTTCGAATGCGGGATTCAGACACAAGAAATACAAAGAAGCTCCTAACAGGGTTCGTGAGCCAAGAAGTGAAAGCAGAAGTGGTTGTAAAACAATTTTTCGTATTGGGTACACCGATAAAACAAAGATGTGGTTCGTCAAAAAATTTTATGTACATTACAACCATATCCTGGCGAATGATTATGAAACAGTTTTTTTGAGATCCTATCGTACGATATCACCCGCAGAGTTGGAAGAAATTAAGCTTATGAAGCAATCAGGGATGGGGACTGGACAGATATGGAATTTAATTATCCAGAAGAAAGGTGGCTGGGATAAGGTTGGATGGACGAGAAAGGATTTATACAACGCTCTAGCTCAAGATAGTAGAGCACTAGACGATGTTCATGCTACGACAACACTTACATTTCTTCAATCTAAGGAGGGCAGTGACCCAGATTTCTTCTACGCGTACAAGGTAGACGAAGATTCCAGATTGACCCATCTCTTTTGGGCTGACGGTGCATGTCGATTCGATTACGAATTATTTGGAGATTCACTAGCATTCGATTCTACATATAAAACAAATAGAAGTCAAATGTCGTTGGTGGTTCTAGTGGGTACAAACAATCATGCGATGACTTGTGTGTTTGGGTTTGCAATGATCCATAATGAGACTGCAGAGACATATTCTTGGGTTCTAGAAAAATTCCTAGAGTGTATGAATGGTAAATTACCAGTGACAGTTCTCACGGATGGTTGCAGATCCATGAATAAAGCAATTGAGGATTTAATGCCCAGCGTAGTTCATCGAACGTGCTCATGGCATATCCTAAACAATGCTGCCAAACATGTACACCGAGAGGGTTTTCACAATAAACTGAGCCTTCTGATTAAAAGGTACATCGCACACTTGCTACTTTACTTTGAAGTATGTTGTTGTTACAATATCCCAACTTTAGTTACTGTCCATGTTTTCTAAACAGGTACTATTCAGTCGAAGAATTTGAAAACCGTTGGCAGCAGATGCTAACAGATTATAATGTAGAGAACAATGAGTGGACCACTGCATTGTACAGAACGAGGGAGCGATGGACGGACACATTCCTACGTAGAAATTATTTTGGCGGTTCTACTGCAACAAATAGATGTGAATCTATGAACGCATTTCTGAAAAGGTTTTTGAATGAGAAGCTGCCACTATGGAAGGCCCTTCAAAATTGTGACTACGGTTTGGTGGCCTTACGTTACGGCCAGATGGGTAAGCATGTCACTGATAAACTCTCAACACCAGTTGTGAATCAAACTAGCATGACCGTAATAGAAGGTAAATTTGTCGCAATTTACACTAAAACGGTGTTTATAGATGTAAGGAAGGAAATCACACGTTCTGATGCATATACTGTTCTCCATCATCATATCATAAGAGAGGCAGAAGTTTGCACTGTCCAAAAGTATATGTCGCCAAACAGTGTCAACCGGAAGGTTACATTTGATCCGGCCGATAACATCATAAATTGTGAATGCTTGTAGATGGAGACCAAGGGGATTCCTTGTAGGCATATTTTCTCAGCAATAAAGAGATTGCAAATTGGAGATATTCCAAAGAACTTGATAAAATCTCGTTGGCTCAAGGATTGCAAAGAGAGTTATCTCTCCGGACCTGGCTCAGAAAGAAGATTCATCCACCCAGACAGTATTGAGAGCAGAAGGTATGGTGGTATTAATGAACAAGTTAATCTGTTTACATACTATTGTAAAAAATTAAGCAAAATTCAAGAGAGGGGAACGGAGTTGATGTCGTCTGTTCTGATGGAGTTGAAAGAAATAGTGACCGATATTGGTGAAGAAGAACAAATGGTAGCTGATGCAGTTCATGGAGTGCATGAAGCATTAAAAGAGCCAAATCCGGTAGCAACAAAAGGAAGGCCTTCTCAAGGGAAATCAAGCCAGCCTACAGAAAGTCAGCCTATCCTGAAGCCTAGAGTATGTAGAGTTTGTAAAAAATCAGGTCACGATTTTCGTAATTGTAAAGTACGAAAGCGAAATAGAGACAAAGAGCAAATGGAATAAAATAAAACGTCGTTGACTTAAGACAATGTCTTTCTTATGTGGCAAGATGTCATTCACACGAGACAATTAGATAAAAAAATATGTTCTCCAATGCAAAAGTTTGAGAAGACAATTAGATAAAAAAGAAGAATATCAAATTCCAAGTTCAAAACGGAGAATATCAAAAATGGAGAAAATATGTTCTCCGTGCAGTTCAAAACGGAGAATATCATTCTCCGTTTCAAATGACACGGAGAATATCATTCTCCGTTTCAAATTAAAACGGAGAATGAACATTCTAATGTGTTTTTAACACTGAAAATCTTATTCTCCGTTTCAAATTAAACGGAGAATGTCGTTCTCTGTTCCAAATTAAACGGTAAATAGAATCCTCAATCGTTTTAATACTGGGAACAGCATTATCCGTGCAGTTCAAAACGGAGAATATAATTCTCCGTTACAAATGAAACGGAGAATATAATTCTCCGTTTCAAATTAAAATGGAGAATGAACATTCTAATGTGTTTTTAACACTGAGAATGCTATTCTCCGTGTAATTCAAAATGGAGAATTCTATTCTCCGTTTAATAAAACACGGAAAATGCTATTGTGGTGTCGTGGTTACAATGCTAGACTTGTATTTAACAGGTCATTGGTTCAAATCTTGACTATAACAAAATTTTGTTTTATTTATACTTTTTTTGTAAGTTATGTATGGGGCCCATTTAAAAGGGAAAAAACTTTGATACAGGAGAGAAACTTTGAAACAGTAGGGGGTATCAAAGTTTTGATACCCCCTATGTATGACATGTGGGCCATCTCAAAATTTATGTGTATATATATATGTTTACACGTTTTACAAAGCAGGAGGGGCCCACATGTCATACATAGGGGGTATCAAAACTTTGATACAGCAGGGGGTATCAAAGTTTTGATACCCCCTATGTATGACATGTGGGCCCTCTCAAAATTTATGTGTGTATATATATATATATATATATATATATATATATATATATATATATATATATATATATATATGTGTGTGTGTGTGTGTGTGTGTGTGTGTACACATTTTATAAAGCAGGAAGGGCCCACATGTCATACATAGGGGGTATCAAAACTTTGATACCCCCTACTGTATCAAGAAAAAAACTTTGATACAGTAGGGGGTATCAAAGTTGGCAGAATTCGAAGGGGCAGATTCATTGGTATTAATGGCATATAAATGGCAGTAGTTGGCAGAGTTTGTTCTAGCCTTACTTAGCTTTACTTGAGAAGGGGCAGATGCATTGTTATTGATAGAAATTAATTGAATTGAATTCGAAGTGGCTGCCACTTGGCGCATGAGTCCGAGTTGTTCCATGCCTATAAATGGCAGTAGTGTAGGGAGAGTTTGTTCTCGTCTCACTTAGCTTTTTTTGTGGAGATGGACTCTATCGATCCCCCGCCTTGGCAAGACGCTTTCCTCTTGGTTGTCGATCTCCTCGTTCGAGGAAGCTTTGGTGGTGAAGTCCTTCAGAAGACTGAGATGTGCCTGGGTTTGGATTTATTGCCAACCCACGCTCTGTCGAAGCGCCCGCACGTTGATTGGCTCGGACTATGCACAGTGTTTCTTTGCCGCAAGGAGTTCATTTCTTCGACGTGTTCCATTGGTCCGACGATGCACAGTGGTGAAGTCCTTCAGAAGACTGAGATGTGTCTGGGTTTGGATTTATTATCGTTCCACGCTCTGTCGAAGCGCCCGCACGTTGATTGGCTCGGACTATGCACGGTGTTCCTTTGCCGCAAGGAGTTTATTTCATCGACGTGTTCCATGATGAAGAAGGATGCCTTTGTACGGTGCTCTGCCTCAAGGAATTTCTTTGCCTCACTGAGTTCCTTTGCTCGGAGGATGAACGATGAAGTGACTTGCCTCAAGGAGTCATCCAACGGTTCCTATGCTCTGACGATGCACGATGAAGAACATCAACCACGTGGACACGAACTGAAAGACGACGGAGAACAACACTCCTCCTTCACAGTCGAAGCTTTCAATTGAATTCCTTGAGGCAAATCACTTCATCGTGTTTCGTCAGAGCATAGGAACCTTTGGATGACTCCTTGAGGTAAATCACTTCATCGTGCATTGTCAGAGCAAGAGCAAGATGAATTTCTTGAGGTACAGGAACAGAAGCAAAGGAATTCCTTGAGAGCAAAGGACCTTGCAAAGGAATTCCTTGAGGCAGAGCACCTTGCAAAGGCATCCTTCTTCATCCTGGAGATGCACTCTACCGATCCTCCACCTTGGCAAGACTCTTTCCTGTTGGTTACTGGAAGAGCCGCAGGGTTTTGGTTGAAGAAGCTTTGGTGGTGAAGTCCTTCAGAAGACTGAGATGTGCCTGGGTTTGGATTTATTGCCAACCCACACTCTGTCGAAGCGCTCGCACTTTGATTCGCTCTGACTATGCACGGAGTTCCTTTGTTCCTGGAGTTCCATTGCTCTGACTATGCACGGAGTTCCTTTGTTCAGGGAGTTCCATTGCTCTGACGATGCACGATGAAGTGATTTGTCTCAAGGAATTCCTTTGTCTCAAGGAGTTCCATTGCTCTGCGATGCCTGCACACAGCTCACATTTAACTTTTTTCTTGATAGTAGGATTTTATGTAGTATTTCAGACTTTCATAATGTAAATGTAACTCAAAAAGTCAAACTTTTCGTGGTTTTTACAATGTAAATGTAACTCAAAAATAATTTTATTATAAAAGACAGATCAGAGCAGACATTATAAAAGACAGAAGTTCTCTTGAAATTTAATTCTTAGCCCATACCAACCTCATCATTGTAGTCTTCTTAGCCCATACCAACCTCGTCATATTCTCATCAAGCTCATCTTCATTCTCCTTTTCAAACTAAACGGAGAATAACATTCTCCGTTTCAAAAGACACGGAGAACGTCATTCTCCGTTTTAAAAAAAATAGAGAATGAACATTTTGTGTTTTATCACTGGGAATGTTATTCTCCGTTTCAAGACAGACGGAGAATGTTATTATCCGTTCCGAAATAAACGGTGAATAGAATCCTCAAACGATTTAATTTAAATGGGAAAGTTATTCTCCGTTTCAAGATAAACGGAGAATAGAATCCTCAAACTTTTCGTGGTTTTGACAATGTAAATGTAATTCAAAAATGATTTTATTATAAAAGCAGAGCTTATAAAAGACAGAAGTTCCTTGCCCAATTATATCATAATTACATTGTTGTTTTACAATGTCATTGCTTGGTTCGTATTACATATTTGCTTGAAAGCAACTCCTTAGCCCATGCCAACCTCATCGTTGTCATCTTCTGGTGAGTTTCATTGTCATTTTCTCCCGGTATTTCGAAGGGAGTAGTCGTCAACATATTTATATAATACGCCGTGTACAAGAGGCAGTTGGGTGTCCGTTGTTGTGGGCAATTTAGAGAACAATTCAGCACTTTGCTCTCATACTCCATCTTCGCCGGGCATCTCTCCCTCATCTTATCAACTTTTCTCCTGACGATAGGCTCTAAAGTGTTCTTCATTAATTCTGCATCCACCTTGCACTTTTCGTACGTGTTTTGCCTCAAGGAGTTGTAGTGTGTCCAGTCGTAGGAGATAAAGTTGAATGTGAGCAGAGTATAGTGTTTGATGGGTATATTAAAGAGTGGGATGAATAGCAACTCTTTGTCGTCCTCCAAACCCATGACGAAGTCTACTAAATCTGTTTGGAAGTTTTCAAGGGCGCCGAATTTTGCGTCTAGTTCATTGGCACGTTCAACGATGTTCTGTTTTCCAAAAATAAAACACAATATCATGAGTAATTTTTTCTGTCATTTTTCATCGGTGTACACATGAATATGGATTTTTCTGTTTGGATTCTTACCAATGTGTGGGGCATCATGAATGCAGACCACTTATATGATTGGGGCGCCGGCTTTTGCTTCTGGATCAATGGCACGTCCTTTGAACTAGACGGGGGACACCTTCTTTTAATGCCTTGAATTTCTCTCAGCTTCCTTATAATTAGGTTCAGTATGCCAGCCTCCATGTCTTTATAGTTGAGTATGTCTTGCAGGTCTATTGCCGACAGCTCGACTGTGACTCCATTTTCACCCTCTTCCGGCGAAAATGAGTATACAATATCACTGCACATAAATTTAGTTTAGATTAAATTAATAAAGATAGATTCTCATTACATAATTGTGAAAAAATTCTAGAAAAAACAAAAGAAAAAAGGGTTCTGATACATACTCTGGACACTTCTTTTTGGGAATTACGATGTCGATGTATTGCTTCTTCAGCTCTTCATCCGCATGTTTCCAAAGTAAGAGTTCATCGTATTCCCTTAGTATGACACGGTTCTTCTTTAATTCAGCCATTTTGGCGTCTCCTCGGGATTTCGGAGCGGCATTAATCTTCCGTTTTTTATTAGCCTCTCCAACTGTATTGCTTTTTATTAACCTCTTTCCCTCCGATCCTCCTCTTCTTTTGGCTTCTTTTGGAACAGCAAGTTCAGCAGCTGCTTGAATCTCCTCACGCTGAAATGCTACAACCATGGCTTGGAGATCAACAATTTTCCCATCCTTTTCATTGACTTCAATATTAAACGATTCAACTTTATTTTGAAGCTCCCTTTTCTCCCCAACGAGCCTTTCATTTGTTTCTCTGAGTTGCTCGGTTGTTCGCACTGAAATAAAACAAACAACAACAAAATGTATGATGTGAACCTAACACAGAGAATGACATTCTCCGTGTAATATAATACGGAGAATAACATTCTCCGTTTGGAATTACACGGAGAATAACCTTTCCAGTATCGAAATGATAGAGAATAGCAATTATCCGTTTCAAATAACACGGATAATACCATTCTCCGTGTTATAATACACGGAGAATAGTCATTCTCCTGGAAGATTACAAATCAGAAATTTGAAATAGAAAAGATTTTACCTTGTGCATGTAGCTCTGATTTAAGAACAGAATTCTGCTTTCTCAAATTCTCCAGTTCATGCACAGAGCCCTCCATCACAACGTTGACTGCACGTTGTTGTGCTTCTTGTGCCTCGAGCTCTTTCAGCTTTTCTTTGAGTTTCTCGTTCTCAAGGTTGGCTGCACGTAACTGCGCTCCTTGTGCCTCCATCTCTTTTAACTTTTCTTTGAGTTCTTCATTCTGCGCAAGAATATCAGAATGATGTCTTCTCAAATCCTCCAGTTCATGCACAGAGCCCTCCATCACAACGTTGACTGCACGTTGTTGCGCTTCTTCTGCCTTGAGCTCTTTCAGCTTTTCTTTGAGTATGGCATTCTCAAAGTTGGCTGCACGTAACTGCGCTCCTTGTACCTCCATCTCTTTTAACTTTTCTTTGAGTTCTTCATTCTGCACAAGAATATCAGAATGATGTCTTCTCAAATCCTCCAATTCCTTTGCTGAGTCGTCCATCATAGCGCCCATTTCATGATGCTGTGGTATCCGTTGTTCATCAAAATTATCCCCACCTGCTTTTTGGTGTTCTTCCTCTCCCTCTTTTTCAACTTCTTCTATAGGTGGCTCATCTTCTTTGTGCCCTTCTTCTTCCCCAACAGGTATAACCAGATCTTTAAATATCATCTTCGATCTCATTTTGTTGTGATATTCGGCCTTGAGGAAGTTTGAGATTTTGTACCCATTCCATGTGAAAAATCTTGGGTAATCAGGAATTGGGGCGAACTTCCTTTCCACAAATTTACTATGTTCTTCAAACTAATAGAGGAAGTATATTGTGCAACCTTCCAATTTGTGGAAAGCCATTGAGTAATCTTCCTGTTCAGTTTTGCTTCTACTCCTCTTTATGCTATCCATTACATATGCCAGGATTAACCTTGGCCAGCATATACTGTTGATGACGTCCACACTGTCTACCAAGGCCAAGAATCTGTACGGCAAATTTGAACCGCCAGACTTTGTGAAGAATACTGTTTGGCACAAGTGGAAGATTATTAGCTTGGCCAAATCATCTGGATTAACAGCGTTATCTCCGCCACGAAGCCGTCGTAACAATTCAAAGAACTTGTCTCTCACTTCCTTATTCGTGACTTCTGAGTGTTTGCCCTTGGTATTAGCCAGCAATCTTGTGAAGTGATCTCTACACAGGCTCAATGATGCTGGTCGTGTGGGCTACTATTGTTTTTCCTTTATCAATCTTCTGTAAGAAACATCATCATCGCTTTCTTCATTCAGCGGTAGACCGAATATGACTGCCATATCCTCGACGCTTGGCGCGATTTTAACAGTGGTGCTCAATTCAAAGCACCCGACGCCATCTTCTTCTTCTGTGTAACTTGCAATTAAATTCTCAAGCCCTTCCGTTACCTTGGCCACTTCGGGACGTGGACTCTGTTTTGGTAGAAAATCTCGACAAAATTCCAGAAACCGGTATTCTTCAAGGAACCAATAACTGGCTCAGGTAAACGGCCAACATCTTTATTGACCTCCTCCATAAGATTTAGCATTGGCTTGAAGGTAGAACGGAAAAGTCTTGAATCCTTATTCCTGACAGATTTTTTTTCTACAAAACAAAAAAAACAAAAAATTAGGTCGGAGAATGGCCATTCTTATGGATTTGAACACTGGAAACGACATTCTCCGTGTATACTAACACGGAGAATGTCATTCTCCGTTTCAAATGACACGGAGAGTGTCATTCTCCGTTTAAAGTAAAACGGAGAATGAACATTCTAATGTGTTTTAAAACTGGGAATGTTATTCTCCGGTACAAGTTAGACGGAGAATTCCATTCTCCGTTCCAAATTAAACGGATAATAGAATTTAACATTCAAATGCGTTTTATTACGGAGAATGTCATTTTCCTTGTAATATATACAGAATTTGTGAACATAAAATCAAAGTTATACCTTCTGTTTGTACTTCTTCTTGCACTTCTTTTTGTTTAGCAACTTTTTTCTTTTTCTTTTGTGCAACTTTCTTAGAATAGGATTTCGGTTGTTCTCCGTCTATCGCTTTTAGATTTTCTGTAACTGGTGCATCTTCTCTAATTGGTGATGCTGCCGGTGATGATTCTGCCGCTGATGCCGACATGGTGTGAAGATTGCGAATAGGGAGGAAGGTTTGAATATTTTAGAGGAGAATGACCTAGGTTTGAGTACAGAGTGGAGTATGGAAGAAGAGGAAGAATCGAAACGCTTTTCTTTTGTCTTTTTTTTTTGTAATAAAAGGGTTCGGGGGTGTTTTGAATTAATTAGAAGGGCAAAAATGTCATTCGATGGAAGGGCAAAAGACTCCTTTCTGCTTAATTATATTAATTTGAAGGGCAAAAATTATTTTGCTTAATCAAAAAGAATCGAAGCCGTTTGGCAAAAATGTCATTACAACTCAACAAAACAAATGAACATAATACATTAGGGGTTTCCATACATTAGATATAAAAGAAGAAGAAGAAAAAAAAATCATCGTCTTCCATATTCAATCATTTCAGATTGGACTTCTTTTAGATCTTCATTGTGCTCTGAAGTTGTAATCCATTCAGCAGCTTTGCGTCTTTCCATTCCCGCATCAAACTGCATATAACAAACATAACATCAAAAATATTGCTCTAAAAAGTTGAAGTTTTTGACGACATATTTTCAGACTTACATCGAGAGAACGGTAGTCTAGACTACATCGGTCTTTCATGAATGCAATTACAAAAATCCCACAATCAACATAATTGCCTTGGCGGATGGAGGTAACGTTTCTTTCTACATACACATCAACTAATACATACACATCAACTAATACATTAATACCTCGTTACAAGTGCTTAAAGATCCCATGTAATCCTGAAAATATTTGTACTTCTTCCATATTTGATGAGGCTTTTTGTCGGATGGAGGTAACGTTTCTTTCTACATACACATCAACTAATACATTACGAAGGACAAACAAACGAGAAAATTGTTAATGCATATGCATTGAAGAATAAAATGCTCACTCACCGATATCCTTATTGGTAAAAACCATACATTAGTTTTATTGGAGGTTCTTTTCCGTTCCTCCGCGGTGAGAAGAGCAGAGACAATACCTACAATCTGAATAAATCATTAAAAATGTCAGCGATGGAATCGAAGTAAACAAAGATGGCATCTAAGAAGAAATATACTATCTATACATACCCCATTACTAATTTTCGTTAAAGGAGCTAAGGTCTTCATCTCAAACCGCGACACATAGTTTTTGTTGCAAGATGATATTATTTCTCTAAGAAAAGAAACGAATAAATTAGGAGAAAAAAACTGTTGGAATTAAATCAAAACTCATATTACTTACTCGTCAGGTCTATCATCGGCAAAAATATAGTCGTAATATCTCGAAAAACCACTAGTACAATTGCTAGGCTTCGAGGTTGAACCCCTTATTAAATTTTTCGATGGTGTGACCGGATGTAAATTTCCACGCATTCTTTTAGAAGAACTGCTAAAGTCAGTTTCTTCTGTAGGGGACAATGCGAGCATTCGGTCCACGTCCTCCTCATCGGAAGAAGATACAACGGAAACCACCTTCACATTATTAAATACTCCAAATGAAGATGCCTTCTTCAAAGCTGGAGATTCTTCAATCTTCTCCAAACGCCGAGATAAATTCATTTGTTCAATTTGTATTGAACCAAGCATAGAATTGATCGATGCAACATCAGCTGAAATCTTCGACAGTTGTTGTTCAATCCTGCGCAACATACGCGGAATGAAGGTTTCATTTGGAGTTGGCAACCAATCTTCTACGTCTTCTACATTTCCCCCCACACGAGTAGACATCTTGAGAACAAGAAAACTATTGTATTTCAGAAAACTATTCTATGTATTTCAGAATGAATAATAGTACTATGAAACAAGAAAACTATTGTATATATAGCAAGAGAGAAGTACAAAAAGTGAGGAAGATGGAAAGACAAATAAATTTCGAGACTAGCAAACAATCTACTAGCCGTTTGATTGAGGAGGGCTCGAGGAAGATTCTACTAGCCGTTTGATTGAGGAGGGCTCGAGGAAGATTCGACTATCCGTTTGAAAAATACAAAAGGTTATCGTGATCAACTTCAATTAAGGAACTCTATAAGAGGTTTAATTTCGCTTGATTGAGGAACTTGACGAAGTCCGCCGCGAACCGGAACTTCTTCTTCTTTTCTTCTTCATCTCCGTTTCTCCTTCCACCACCACCACCATGCCCTGTAGCTTTATAACAAAAATATTAAATTGTTAGATGAAACAAAAAAACTAATTACAGAAAGATTACTAAATCAAAATCAAACAGAACACATATTCATAGAAAATATGAGATTAAAGATGAAAGTGTCATAGAAGCAACACCACAATTTTACAACAACTAAGCAGACTTTGCTAAGCAATAACTAAAATTAGGGATTGTGTCCTCCTTGGATTTAATTTACACAAAGAAGAGACTTGAGAGAACGAGCTTTTGTCGACTTCCTAAATGTACCATTCTTCGTCCTAAATGTACCATTCTCCGTCCTAAATGTACCATTCTCCGTCCATTCGTCGTATTAAAAGCAAAGAGAATGGCCATTCTCCGTGTTAAAAGCAAAGAGAATGGCCATTCTCCGTCCATTCGCCGTATTCACCGTCCATTCGCCGTATTAAAAGCAAAAAGAATGGCCATTCGCCGCATTCTCCGTCCATTCTCCATCCTAAATGTACCATTCTCCGTCCTAAATGTACCATTCTCCGTCCATTCGCCGTATTAAAAGCAAAGAGAATGCCCATTCTCTGTGTTAAAAGCAAAGAGAATGGCCATTCTCCGTCCAAAAAAAATATTCTCTTCGAAAATATTATCATTAGAAAAGTAAAAAAATAATCCGCCCGACCTCAGAAGCAGGTTTCCTCAGTTCACCACCACCACCATGACATGTAGCTTTATTAACAAAATATTAAATTGTTAAATAAAAAATAAAATTTCTGACAATGGCATGGGCAGTAAAATTAGAGCGGCGCCGCTGGTACTTCTCCTTGTTCGAGGAGGTCTCGACGACGTCCGACGCGAAGCGGACCGATTCTTCTCGGCGCAGCTGGTACTCCTCGTTGTTCTAGGAGGGCTCGACGACGTTCAACGCGATCCGAACCGATTCTTATTTCCTTCTTTATCTCCGTTTCTCTTTCTACCACCACCACTACCGTGGCCTGTAACCAAAAAAAAAAATTAAGGTTCATATTAAATTGGCTGGACTTTTGAGAGAGTAAATATGAGTTAATTTAGGGTGTTCATTGAAAAAATTAAAGTGAAGAATGACCTGCTAAAGCAAGTTACCAACAGGTCAAAAGTCTAAATCAGCATTAAATGATGTATCCTGCATTATTTAATCTGAATTTAATCTGGACCGTTGGATGAACATCCAACGGTCCATATTTTGGATGTATCGATACATCCCAAAAGGGTGGATGTATTGTAGAATTTTTCATATATATATATATATATATATATATATATATATATATATATATATATATATATATATATATATATATATATATATATATATTTATTTATACTAGCATATGTGCACGTGCCTTGCACGTATTTTAACATTTCTTAATTAGTTTAGGAAGACTCTTTAGGAAGACCAAAGGGTAGTCTTCCTAATTACTAAGTTGTCCTTATTAAAATTAATGAACTATTTTTAATTAGTATAAGTATGTAAGGGTATTTTCGAAATTCAAAAGTTTCACCATCTAAGTTTTCCTATTATATATATATATATATATATATATATATATATATATATATATATATATATATATATGTGTGTGTGTGTGTGTGTGTGTGTGTGTGTGTGTGTGTGTGTGCCTTTCACGTATTTTAATATTTCTTAATTAGTTTAGGAAGACTCTTTAGGAAGACCAAAAGGTAGTCTTCCTAATTACTAAGTTGCCCTTATTAAAATTAATGAACTATTTTTAATTAGTATAAGTATGTAAGGATATTTTTTGGAATTTAAAAGTTTCACCATCTAAGTTTTCCTATTATATATATATATATATATATATATATATATATATATATATATATATATATATATATATATATATATATATATATATATATATATATATATATATATATTGTACCTTATTTTTAGTTTTAAGATCTCGTACAATATTAAAATTTTGTATTTAATCATGTCTTTATATTGTTCATAATAGTATTTGTCTCGTCCGAACCGCTGACTGTATCAACTCTCTGAAATGGAGACATAAATCTAAATTTTAAATATTATATGAGATCCTAAAACTAAACAAAAATTGCGAGGGTTGTGTGATTTGGATTATTTTGTTTTATCATGACCAATCGAGAATTAGGCTTATGACATTGTTATTTGCTTATATATTCTTCTCATGAACAGTCACACAACCCTCCTACGACGATAGTTTCGGTTGAGATGATTTCATGGACAACATGTATTGTCAGATGCATGTCTCTCGTGCCGGTTGTATTGTTCAATGCTTGCAACTCAAGAATTTCGGAGGACATGTGTGGCTGCTGAGATCAGAATAGAAGCAAATAACAGTATCATAAGTCTTATTCTTGATTGTTCATCACAAAACTAAATAACCTAAATCACACAAATCTCACCATAAAAAACTAAATAACAGAATTAACACAACCTCACATATTTTTGTTTAGTTTTAGAGTCTCCCATAATATTCAAATCATCTTGGACTATCAATTGACTTGAGCCACAAATACTAATATTATTCTTTTTCTATGTTTGGGTGCCAAATGAATTGAGCAGGAAAAAAAAGTGACTACCATCGGAAAAAAAATTAATGGAAAAAAATGATTTCATCCATCGAAGAAAGTTTTTTTTTTTTTTTTACATTCTTAAACACCAAAGAACATCAATAAAAATTATAATTTTTTCAAAGGAAACGAAATAAGAAATTGATAGATTGGACACAGTAAAGAAATGGGAGAGTAGCATGGAGTGTTTGGTGAGGCACGATGTCCAACTTCTTACTTAATAATAATCAAATACAAATTTAAATGAATCCTCAATATCTCAGCCAACACATTTTTTTTTTGGGTGTCCACTTCTTAATGGTGTTTGGAGATATGCCTCCAAGGGAGTTCGAACCCGCACCACTGTGTCGGAGTGCTCCACCGTTCCCAACAGAATACGGCCACTGGGACACCAACACGGTTGATACACACATGGAAACGTTAATTTTTCTTTACCAAAAATGCATGTGCACATAACATACAATATTTAATGCAGTTAGATTTTTTTTAATGCAGTTAGATTAAATTTGACTATTCCACGGAACAACAACAACAAAAAATAATAATTTTAATCAACAGAAAACTGCCCTTGCAAAATCTCGGACAAAGCTTTCCTTCTTCCTCTTGAAGATACCTTTTTTTTATTAGTAGATCCTAACAAAAAAAAAAAATCACTTTTGTTGAAGAACTATGTCAAGTCCTCAAAAGTTTCCTCAAATAGAATTCCACAATATTAATCAAAAGTTAGGAACAATCTTGATCGTAGAAAAACGAGCTTTTAAACCTAAACCATCCACAAAACTCAACTAGTTCAACGATATGCCAACAGTATACTGCCAGTATTGTCGAATGAGCTAGCACACATATGTGCATAAAATTCACTGGCACGCACGATTTCTGAATCTATGACATATAATGATGTACCGCACATATATATATATATATATATATATATATATATGTTGTTGTTTTCCAATCTCGAATATGTCACTTCGATTCTTTTCAACTTGTTTGATTTCTCGAACAGTAGTCAGTGGGCTTCGTAGTTGAACATAAGTCATGTGCAATACCATGCTCTCTTTCAAACTTTTTTTCCCCGAAGAAGGTACCATTGTATCTGTATCTGACTCTGACACAAAAAAGTTCCATTCTAAATTAAGCATAGATTTTTGTGATTTTGATACATGAGCTGCAGATGGAAGTTCATTCCCTTCGTTATAATTATATTTCACATACCTAAATGCAACTAACATTCAACATCGATCCCATAGTAGATATATCAGAAAATTGCAAAAAAGCATCAAAGTTTAGTAGAATTGTAGAAAAGGCATCAAGTTTCGAGAAATTGTGTTTTGAGCATCGAAACGACATTTCAATTGCCGTTTGCCGACGTCACCCCCTATCATCCTCAGCTAACCATTAAACCAGAATAGATTAGGAAGTGGAGACTGGATTAACAAAGGAACGACAATTAAATTGTCGTTTGCTGATGTCACCCCCTGTCAGCATACGTCAATCCATTTACCGTTATTTTTATTTTTCTTTTGCCGTATCGATTTTTTATTTAATTTTTTCATATCTCGGGCGCTGACGTCGAATGACGTCAGCTTACGCAAAGCAAATGTCGTCCGGGTTAAATTTTTTTTTTTTTTTTTTTACTGTAGGCGGGCAGTGGTAAAGTTTCTGTCCTGGTAAATGTGAGAAGAGTGCTGTTGTAGATGTAGAAGTAGAAGTAGAAGGAGAAGGAGAAAGAGAAGGAGAAGGAGAAGGAGGAATTGAAGGAGCAGAGAGAGAGGAGGAGGAGAGGCGGGAGAGGTAATTTTGTAAAAAAAAAATTGTAGAAATTTTATGTAATTTGTACAAATTTTGTACAGTAATTTTGTAGAAATGATATTGTGGGAAGTAGTGGTTGTTTTGCACCAATTTTGTAGAAATAATTATGTAATTTGTAGTGATTGTTTTATATAGTAATTTTGTACAAATTTTGTAGAAATAATATTGTAGAAATAATATTGTGGGAAGTAGTGGTAATTTTGTAGAAATAATTTGGTACAAAATTTTGTAGAAAATTCATGTAATTTGTTAGAAATTTGTTGTAATTTGCTAGAAATTTTATGTAATTTGTAGTGATTGTTTTATATAGTAATTTTGTACAAATTTTGTAGAAATAATATTGTAGAAATAATATTGTGGGAAGTAGTGGTAATTTTGTAGAAATAATTTGGTACAAAATTTTGTAGAAATTTCATGTAATTTGTTATAAATTTGTTGTAATTTGATAGAAATTTTATGTAATTTGTAGTGATTGTTTTCTATAGTAATTTTGTACAAATTTTGTAGAAATAATATTGTAGAAATAATATTGTGGGAAGTAGTGGTAATTTTGTAGAAATAATTTTGTACAAAATTTTGTAGAAATAATTTTGTAGAAATTTTATAGAAATTTTGTAGAAATAATTTTGTAGAAATAATATTGTGACGTAAAATAATATTGTGGGCGATAGTGGTAAATGTATAAAATAATTATTAGAAATATTTGTTATGTATATATTAGAAATTATTAGTATATATTAGAAATTATTAGAAATTATTAGAAATAATTTAAAATAATTTATAGAAATTATTAGAAATAATATTGTGACGTAAAATAATATTTGTAGAAATGTCAATCCTAGGTCAAACAATAATGACATATTTCAGATGGCAACACAAAATCTCGTACGGCAATCGAAATGTCGTATCATGATGTCAACACAAAACGATGGCAACACAATAAGCTGTGGTTAAATTTAGTTAAATATAGTTTTAATTATGACATATTTCAGATGGCAACACAAAACGATGGACGTATTCCTGGTGGACCAACAACACCAACTATCCGTGAGGAGCAACGGTCCCACATTTCAGACCGCGTATTCTCAGGATCGGTAATTTTCATGCTGAATAAATTTTGCTTCTTAGAAAAAAAGTTATGAATTAACAAAAAATATTTTACAATTATATGACTATCCTCCGGAGGTTAGATTCTGTGAGCATGGGGAATGGCGTCACGGTTGGGAGCTATCATTTCTCCAAAAGCAACTTGTGGAGTCATTTGGATTTTTCCACGTCGACGCAGTTCGTCTCAGACGTCACGATAGAGATCACATTTTGAGTTTGGTCGAGCGGTGGTGGCCGGTACGGAACACATTCCAGTTTCTGGTTGGTGAGATGACGATTACCTTGGCCGACGTGGCGATGATCTTGGGGTTACAGATTAACGGTACCCCTGTCTATTTTGATGAGAGTACAAATGTGGGTAACCTCATCAGGACCTATTTAGGACGTGATCCAGCACCAGATCAAGGTACCAGTGCTGGTATCAAGCTTACTTGGCTTCGTACCAATTTCCAGCATATTCACCACATCGGCTCGGAGTTTGTTACTCCAGATGACGCGCGGGTACATAATACATATTTTGTACACTTGAATTGTTATATTCCAATTTAATACCAACAAATTTTTATGTAATTTTAGGTAATATGCTGCACCAGAGCCTGCTTATTAAGCCTATGTGGGTGTCTTTTATTTCCTGATGGCACGGCAAACAAGGTTTCCGCTTACTTTCTTCCATTTTTCGAAAACTTGGGAGAGCCTTCACCATATGCCTGGGGTGCAGCAGTCTTGGCATATCTCTACAGTTCGATGACTACCTTTGTTTCTGTTAGAGAAGGAGAAAGTTTGCATCGGGGTATGTGAAACCCATTTTCTGTGAATTATTACTATTAGTATTTCTATTATTATTATTATTATTATTATTATTATTATTATTATTATTATTATTATTATATCTTTTGAGTGTTAAAATTATTTCAAATTAATAACATGGATTTTTGGATTCAAACCCAGACCCGAGCCTGAGCCGAACCCAATCCCATTTTCCTTTCTTTCCTAAAATCTGTTTGGTTAATGGTAATAAAAAAAATAAAAAAAATCTCTTGGAGCTGGTCCACGAAGGACCAGCACTCCTCTGTTACACGTTCAACCCCTCCCCACTTTTCTCTCCACACACCTTTCCCACAATCACCTGACTCATTCTCCATTCTTCCTTATTAAGTCCCCACACCCTTCACTCTTCTTCCCCCATCATTCACGTTCAGAGAGTATCATCTGAACTCTCCTCAAACAAAGAAAAGCACCACCACCACCAACTATTCCCTCTCTCCCTATTCTCTTTCCCACAGACCTAACCCCTCTTCCCGGAGCCTCCTCTCCCCGACGACCCGCGAGCCCTCTCTCTCCGACCCGCCAGCCTCCCTCCGGCCCAACGCCGTCGCCGCCCACCGGCCGCGCCCGCGCCCGACTCCGCCCCAGCGCGTCCCGGCGCGCCCCGACCCCTGTCGGCCACCCTCCGGTCGGCGTCTGACACCCCTGGCCCGCGACCCCTCCTGCGCCGCGCCCAGCCGACCTCCCCGGGCTCCCCCATCAGCGCCTCCCCGTGCTTTCCGGCGTTCCCCGCCGGCCCAAGCGACGCCGGCGACGTGCCCTAGCCCGCGCGCCCCTCTGGCCAGCCCTGACTCCCCTGGCCAGCGCCCTCTCCGACTTCCCCGGCTTCTCCGGACCCGCGCACGCTCTGTCCGCGTGCCCTAGCTCATGATTTCAGCTGCCCCGGTTCCCAGCGCCTTTTCGGCGTTCCCGCAGCGTCTCCATGTGCTTTTACGGCGCTTTCCAGCACTGCGGTTCTTCCCGACCTGCTGTTCGGATCTTATTTCTTTCTTCTTTTAACATCTGAGCTCTAGCTGAGCAACCTGAGGTATAACCCATGTCCCGCCCATTTTTATTCTAGTCTATGATGAGAAATGGTCCCCGGTTCCCTTTGGGAATTCGGTTTTAGCGACGTCGTATTTTTCCGGAACCTTCGGAAAGGTTCTGTGGATTATTTTGGATTTCTGGAATATTTCGGGAATTGGTTTTTGGTATGTTTTGGCTTTCCGGATTTTTTCGGTAGCGTTCTGTGAGTTTTTTGGGTTGGAATCGGACTTCCGAAAATTATTCGGGTCGTTCCGATTATTCTGTGGATTGGTTGTGGATTATTATATATATACATATTTGGGGTTTCCCTGGTTTGGAATTTGCAGGAAAATTATCGGCGCTATTTTCCAGTTTTTGGATTGACCAAAAACAGAGGAGATGCTGCCGGATTTTTTCGTAAATTCTAGATTATTTTAAAAATAAATTTAAAATGAATTTCGGAATTTTATTTGATATTTGGTTTTGGGCGACGACCGTATCGGTCAATGGACCCGGCTAAGTGCAAACGAAACCGGCTTCGCCCGGACGTTGAGGCATTAGCCAAGTTGAGGATTGGACCATATCTGAGACTTTATATTTTTCTTTATTTTTACTATTAATTTCTGTTCATATTTTATTAATATTTAAGTTTAGGACTAACGGCAGTTTTGTCTTATTTCAATTTATGTAAATAAATTGTAATGGGCATAAGCCCAGCTGGCTGTGGTCTGTAACTGTAATTGATAGTTTAGATTTTAGTTATTTCTGATTTTGCGAGTTTTTGTATTAAACGAGTAAATTTAATAAAAATTATTTTCGTATAAAAATAATTAAGATTTTCTCGCCTAAAATCTATCAAGTTTTATTATTAATTAAAAATCATGTATTTCTCACTAAGTAAGAAATTAGCTTTATATTTATAAACTATGAAAATACCAAGTTTTAATAATTAATCTGGTATCGACGAAGTTTTCCGAATTCAAAAGTTTTAAACGATCTTTTCCCTTGTACTAAATCAACGCACAAATAATCGTATTTTCGTGTTTTGTTAATTAAAAGAATTAAAATTGAATTAGGACACAAATAGAGATTTCAACTAGCATAGCTAGATTGGTAAACCTGAAATCTGAGTCAATTTCTCGAATGTAGGAATTCGAGGACGATTCTGATTTTCCATCTCGAAGTCTTCTACCTCTCCAGTCAATTCCTTTGAGGCAAGTATAGTTTGTGTTAGTTTACAGTTATTTAATTAATCGCTTTACTGCAAGTTTAAACCACGATGCAAACACAAAATTCTCTCTGAGAGCACTGTAACTACTGGGAACTGGGGGAATAGTGTAATGAGTATGACCATACTGTAACAAATCCCTTATCCTTTACTGTAACAAACCCAAGCCGGTCATATTTTATTGTCTGTTCAAATCACACTGTTTTACTGCTGAAAACTGTTCATATTTAAACTGTTTAGAACTGCATGATTCTATTATTTAATTTAACTGTTAAATTAGCATGAATTGTACTTTGCTCCCTCTTGACTGGAGATACATTTTTAGGGGACATTGAGGATGCTGAGCTGTTAATCAGCAGCTACTACGACCCTGTCCTGTACCCAGTAGTGCTGCCAGAGTCCCCATTGGAGGACGTTGGGACTGAGGCCGATGATCCGGCTGATAGATAGATTTCCTTTATCTGCATTGTTGTTATTTTCATTCTGTTATTTCATTTCAGAACATTTCCCATTTGTATTTAAATTTCAAAGTTTAATAAAGTTTTAATTTTCCGATGTTGAGTTGTGACAAATATAGTGTTGTTGTATGGTTACCTGCTACTGAACAGCTTACTGCCGCCGTCTCAACAACGGTGCAGGCTGGGCATGATCCGGTTCGACCCAACTTGTTGGGATCGGGTCGTGACATGTTTTTAGTGGTGGCCCATGCAGGTCGTTCCTACAACAACTTAGGAAAACATACCTAGAAACAATTAGAACACTAGAACATTTGTCACGACATAGGACCGAATTATATAAATAAATATTTTTGTTTGATTATAGACTGGTAGGATACCTTGCTTATGTATTGTCACGACCCGCACCCATTGTGAGGGTACGAGAACGTAACAACGCCCAGCCTACGTCGCAGTGTCGGCGGTAGAACGCTGTCCTAGGTCACAACATCGAGCAATATAAGCTTAAACAGTTTATACTCCCCGAATGGGGGTAACATGATAAAAGTAGACTCAATCACAACTAAGGAAGAAGAAGCACGATATGATATAAAACTCAAGGAAAAACAGATGATAACATAGCTGATAGATAGATAAAAGAAACTGCTGAATGAAAGAAAATCCCAAATACATCAGAAAGTCTAAGTGTCTAAGATAATACAAATCCCAGATCCCAAGTATCAATAAGTACAATTATCCATGAAATACTAAAATAAAAGCATCCTAGTCTAAGGGTGTGTCATTCACAGCTAGTGGGGCCTGCTGATGGTCCAGGTCCAACATCTCATCTAAGGTGGCACCGTAATAGGTATCCACACCAGCCTCCTCCTCGTCCTCTGTAATATTTTCAACAGGTCCAGTCAGGACTGGAGCGAGCACAATACATCTCAACGGAT
This sequence comes from Iris pallida, assembly GCA_029216955.1. Lineage (NCBI taxonomy): Eukaryota > Viridiplantae > Streptophyta > Magnoliopsida > Asparagales > Iridaceae > Iris > Iris pallida. The sequence goes on from JANAVB010040417.1 coordinate 7,433,193, forward strand.
CATAGCAGGTTAGAAAATATAGACATGCAGTAGAGTAAGATACAAGAACTGAAAGAAACATGGAATGTAAACAGTGAAACTGTAATAGAAATAGATATACTGTAATAGAGAGCTAATTGTGGCTAGTGAGTCAGAGTACAATATAAACATGTGAATGGCATAGGAGATTCTGGGAACTACACTATGGAGTGATTCTGGGAACTACACTACTTGGATATTATTCACATGTTTACTTCTACTCTTCCGTACCCCCAATCAATACACAAGGATCCAGCCAGGTTACGTTATGATTCCATGCAAAGGCCCACAAGGGATGATACATGGATAGCCCATAAATGGGTGATTCTGGGAATGCCCACAATAGGGTAATTCTGGGAATGCCCATAAATGGGCAATTCTGGAAAGACTCTGTGATCATGAGAGTATATGTCACAAGTGATCGAAGAATCGTGAAGCATAGTGATACACCATGTAAGTGAAACGCAAAGAACATGTAGTATACGATGCTCCCTGAGGGGATAACATCTCAAGAATGGATCCATATAGTACTAATCCGTGTTACCGACGTGACAGTATCAAGTAAGGTAATCTAAAGCAGGAAAATAATTCTAACAGGATATGAAATGATCAGAGAATGTACTCGCCTGGTATCTCAGTGTCCAACTGAACAGTACTGTCCGAGGAGTGGTGTCTGGCTCCTATTTAGAACAGCACAAGTCATAACAAGTCCAGAATGGTAAAATGAAATACTACAATGCATTCTACATGAATCTAGGTCAAACTAGGCCAAAGTCAACTCTTGGTCAACTCTGGTCAACCCTAGAAGTCAAACTAGGTCGACTATGGTCAGACTAGGTCAAACAAGTCCACACTAGGTCAAACTAGTCTACACTAGTCTAGCAAGTCTATTCTAGGTCTAACACCCACATGTCATATTAGGCTATATACACATATCACACTCACTTTACAATTTCACATATATGTATACATATAGATATGTAGACTCCATTCATATATACACACATGTGTAAGCCACCTATATTGTATATACAATACTTACATATATGATTTTCATACCCAAATAGATTTACACATATCATATACATACATATATTATATTCATATATATAATATATACATAGATATGTACATAGAGAGAGAGAGCATGTGTGTGTGTGAGTGTCCTGTGGTGTGAGTGACTGTGTGTGTGTGTGTGTGTGTGTGTCCATGAGGGGAGTGAACTAGGAAATAACATAGAACAGTAAAGAGAGAGGAAAGGGTGTGTGTGTGTGGTGTCACATAGATGTGTGTGTGACTGATTAAGTTAATAGGAAACAGTGGTGTCAATGTGATGCATGTGACAGGGATTTAATAGGATAAGGTGTGTGTTTATGAGAGTGCAGGAATTTCAGAACAGTGAAGTGAGAGAAGAGAAGGAAAAAACTTATTGAACTCCCTATACAGTACACAAGTTTGTATCAAAACAAAATTTAGATTAACATATCTCAGTTCAGAAAAAAATAGGAAAGGAACCCAATTCATTTATCATTCAAACAATTCTTAGGAAAATACATTCAAGTTCCCATTTGAATCCAATTCAAAGCCAAAACACCTCAAAATCGACCCACAAGTAGAATTCATATAGGATGACTATATTAGGGACTTAAACAGTGATTAACAACAATCAAATGGGCTAAAAAGTCAATTCAAATTCGATTATTTAAAACTGGAAAAAAACTGGAAATACTGAAATATGGGCTTGTATCAGAATTTTAGGGGTAAATGGAAATTGATGCATATATTCAAAATAATATGGGTAATTAGTGGTTGGTAAATATAATCACACTTGTGCACGTGTCTTAGGGTCCACTTCGTGTCCACCACACGCGACACAGACGTGTCTAATGGTCAAAATGCTCAGTCGGGTAAATTCAGTGCACATAGACACAGCAGTTTGGCACTGCTTCGTGCATAGGTGCACGCGTGTCGTGCACTCGACACGACGTGAACTGGGTCACGTGCTCGTGTCAGTGGGTGCGTCTAGGGTAGACCTAGGTATGTGTCACCCTGAATCGTGTCCTCGTGTCGTCGTTTCCGCTGTGTCCAGCCGTATCAGTGGCTAATAACACATTGTGCGCAGAACAGGGAAAAATCAGTGTACGACTGATTTCTCTCCAACCTGACCACGAAACCCAATAAAACTTTGGGGGCATGTTGTCAGTGCATGCCCCCTAGTGTCCACCAAGTTTCGTGTCCAACCAAGCCGTGTCGTGTCCTGTAGAAGCCCCGAGTAGCAGGGGATCCGCCAGGCCGCGCGCGGGGCCGTGTCCGCGAGTCCATAGCGACTCGGACACGACTCGAAACCACCCTAGTAATTTAGAATCGTATAAGTGACATCAAAACATGATTTTCCATTCAGACAATATTCGAAAATAACACAAAATAATCCACATTGGCATTTCATCAAACACAAAGAAATAGGTATTGATACGTGTCCAGTTTGGACACGAAAGGACACGAAAACCTAGGGTTTCCTATTCCTACTGTTAGGTTAGGTCTAGGGCTCCCTATTGATGCAAAAATCTCAGGATTCTATGGTGAGAATAAGAAGTTACCTCTATGTATCAAAACTCTCAAAAAAGCTCAATGAGTGATGTTCTCCTTGATGGTGAAACTCCTCCAAATTGTTAGAAAACTGAGAACAATCAATCCCAACAGCAAGTAAACAATAATTAGAACCTATTGCAACTTGTTTGGATTAAAAAGGTGGAAAAATGGATTTATTATGAATTTCTAAAGATGGGAGCTCACATCTTTCTTCTTGAAATGGATTCCTATGGAAAGGAGGCTAGCCCTAGAAATTAGGAGGGGTTTTATAGTGGGGGAATCCCTAGGTTGGCTGGACAAAAAGTTTGGGTTGCTAATTTGGGCTTTGGGCCAAGTCCTATAGGCTATGGCTAAGTTGTTTATTAAATGGTTAGAACCATAAGTCATGACTTATGAAGTTTTAAGCCATATTAGCCTAAACAACTCCAAATCACTCCCAACTAGTTCCAATGACTTAAACCTCATTACATTAGGTCAAACCAAGGTTACTTAACCTAACTAAGTGGCCATAACCTAGATTAGTCACTAGGTTAGTCTTCTAGTCAACACAAGTCAAAGTCAACTATAGGCCCAAATCAATTATCCTAAAAATCACCAAAAATCATATTAATTATAATAAGTCTAAATAATAAATAATAATTCCAAAATTTCAAAAATGACCAAAATACCCCCAAGCTAGAAAAGTGGTAGTGACATGTATGTACCCTAAACCTTCCAGATTATGGCCAAAGGAAAGACTACCCGATCCGGCCCTGCTGACGATGAGGTGTCATCAACTGATCATACCCCTCCTCAAGCACGTCGGGACCCACCTCCCTTGCAGCTGACATACCGTCCTCATGTTGCACCAGCTCCCCGGCCCGTTTACGCTTCCACAGCGCAAACGGTGGAACCTGCGCAATCCCAGGCTGAGCCACTGTAAGCCCCCTGAAATTCCCGAATTATTTTTCAAATTTTTCTAATAAATTATTTTCAATAATTCATTCCTATATAATTAATTTTGATCTTTAAATGCTCTTTACCGTGACTTGGAATTCTAGAGCATCAGGGATGCCAGTCTCTGGAAACTTCCTTCTTGGAGTTTGTAGTAGACGAGATTATCTTCACAGTGATATTTCGTGTCCCACTCGAACTTGTTCCCTTGTACTCTTTTTGCTTTGCGCAAGTTCGGGTCAAATTAGACCATTTAATTATTTATTGATTTTCCCACTCTTTTTCTTGATCCTCATAAGCGCGTTACCGTGACTTTTAATTTAGGAGCACCAGACCAGTCGTTTTCTCAGAACCAACTTGTCATGTCTGATCTACTCGAGACGCTCTTCACCCCTGACCTTTGTGTCCCACTCAGACACTCCATTTTGTGCTCCATTTCCTTCGCACAACTTTCGGTTCAATTTAGGGCAATTAATTATCTACCGTGAAACCTGATTTGATTTCCAATTTAATTTCGGGATCCGACATCGATCCAACCTAATCAACCCCAAATAGGAACATGGCCCACACGAAGCCTACTACCCGCCTGCCACTTGTGTCCCATTTATTTGAGCCCCCACATGCTACTTATTTGTCCATGATCATAAATACTTGTTTTTAATTCAAATATTGCACCCCGTCCATTTTGGCCCAACCCGGCTCCACTGAACCCAGTCCAAGCTCCTTGTTACCCTTCATTAATATCCATACACTAATTCTTTCCCAACTTAAAATATCCCTCTATCTCTCTACTTATTTAATCTTATTTTATCCCTTGTATATTATATATGTACATATGTATATATGTATATACGTATAGGTGTATATATACATATGTATATACCCTTACACTCTCTCTCCTCTCCCATGCTAGCCGACCACCACCTCCTCTCTCTATCCTCTCTCTAAATATATCTCTCTCTCTCTCTCTATATATATATAATATATAATATATATATATATACCCACACACACAAATATCTATCTCTCTCTCACTCACTCTCTCTCCCTCACTTTACACAAACACACACCCCTCACTCCCCTCTCCCATCATCCCTCCCCCTACCCGTACAGGAAAGACCCCCCACTCCCCCTCTCTACTTTCTCTCTCTTCCTATAATATCTCTTTTCTCTCTCTTCCTCTTATTTTATATACACCCACACATACATCTCTCTCTTTCTCTCAACTCACACACACCCTCACCCACAGCAGCTCCCATGGCCGACCTCCTCTTCCTCTATGGCCAACCCACTCCTTCTCTCCTCCTTCCTCTCCATCTTCCTCCTCCCTCTTCTCCATTCTCCTCCTTCTTCGACTTCATCATCTCCATCAACACCATCACTACTAAACACCACCACCACCTCCACTACAACACCACCACCGCGCGGCCACCACCCCCGGCCTTCGTACCCGGCCAGGCAAGCCCCCCCCCACACAACCATACAGCCACCAGCAGCCGCAGCAGCGTTCGCAGCAGCAGCAGGCGCACGGGCACGCGCGCACGGGCCGCCGTTGTGCGCCGCCGCGCCGCCGCACGGCGCTGCCGCCGCCGTGGCCGGCCCCCACCGGCCGCGCGCGGGCTGGGCGACCTCCTTGTGGCGGCCACCGTCGTCCGGGACGCGCCGCCTAGACGTTTCGTGCGTTTACGACGAAATCCCGTCGGCGCGCGCGAGTTTTGAACTCAGAATTCGCGTCCCGTCGTAGCAACTTCGCATACGTTTTCTGGGAGATCCGACCGTTGGATCGGCGATTTCTTTGCTCCATCTCAATCTCGGTATATCCACCTTCACTTCTCTCAAATTTCACCCGTTAATTTCCTCGTTTGATAGATCAAAACCGGCCACCAAGTTGACACTTTAAATTGTGTTATTTTTAGACAGTTTTGTGGATCCTACTTCGTCAACTCGTATCTCCTCCGTCGCAGCTCTAGTTGGCGCGCTACCAGTTCCTGTGCAAAGCTGGTATAACCCTCTTCCTGCCCCCTTTAGATTTCATTTCAGTTTGAGCTTGTTAGGTCGGTCGAATTCGACGCCAAAGTTGGCCGTTCAAATTCTTAGTGTTGCACTTGTAAAATTCTATTTTTGAATCCGGGACTCCGGATTCAATTTCTGACACCACCACTAGACTCGTGGCGTCGTTCTGGCATATTTTCATATAAAGTTTGCTTGATTTGGAGAACGTGGGCCCTGGCACGCATTTCGGTGCAAAACGGGTCCCACTTTCTGGGTCAACGGGTCATTTTGAGTTCGGCTCATCGAAATCCAATTTCGGATATACCGTTGAGTTTGTATCGTCATTCTGGACTCGTTGGCATATAATTTGCTAGGTTTTAGTGGTCATTGGTTTCGGCACGCATTTCGGTGCAAGTCGGATACCAATATCCGGGTCAACGGGTCATTTTGAGTTCGGTTCATCGGAATCCAATTCTGGATATACCGTTGAGTTCGTATCGTCATTCTGGACTCGTTGACATATAATTTGTTGAGTTTTGAGGACATTAGCTCCGACACGCTTTTCCGTGCAAATCAGAATTTCAATGTCCTGATCAACGGACCAATTTGAGATCGGGTCAACGGAATTCAATTCTGGATATACCGTTGGGTTCGTATCGTCATTCTGGATTTGTGGACATATAATTTATTAGGTTTTGTGCACTTTTATTCGGCACGTGCAAAGTGTGTCCAACGGCGGACATCATTTTGGCCCGAAATTACCGTTTTGCCCCTGTATCCAAATTGGACTTTTGGACAGGCTATCCTAGCTGATTTGACCATTCTGGACACGTTGGTGATGGTTGTTTCACCATCCGACAACATCTGTAGATTTTTACCCAATTATTATAATATTTCTCTTTTGTTTGTATTTTGAGTTCCATCGATTCCGGTGATTTCACAATCACTGAAATTGAATGGATTGACCCTGTAAATGTTTATAGAGACTAGCCTTGACCCTGTTTTACCATGGTTGACTGTTTTGACTGAACGTCGAAGTAGAGTCAACATTTGACCTAGTTTAACCTAGAGTTGACCATAGTTGATCAGTTGACCAAAAGTCAACTGTAAGTCAACCATTGACCCAAATTGACCTAGTTTGACTTGGTTTGACTTTCTGTGACCTAGTGTGACTCAGTGTGACCTAGTTTGACTTCGTTGACTGAGTCTGACCTAGATTGCGTAGCTTATACTATAGAATCAAGCCTAACACTGTTGAACCCTAATTAGTTTATATATATCTTATCTTTAGGTCTGTGGCATCACTCTGAGCATCGACCCCATTTGACAGCTCAGACCGCAGGCGAGTACATTCACTGATAGTTTTCATTGTCTTGATATCTGCTATATCCGATTCAGTCGTAGTGTCTTACTTGATTCCCAGTCACGATAGTTCACGGACTAGTATATGTTGGATCATGACATGAGATGTTGTTCCTGGATTTTCTTGGTATATATGTACATTTCCTGCCTTGTTTCATATACCTGTATAGACACTAATTCCTGAGAGGGAGTAGCTATCCTCTTAGGGAATCCCGTGTCATGACGTGTCATGTCCAGGTCCATTATATTATTCGGGGATGGGAAATTATTAGGGGTTATGTGATCAAAGCCTCCCTGTCACTATTTTGCTAGCGCCACCCTCACCTCACGTAGGGTGTAGCAGACACCCCTTGCCGGGTTATCCAGGTTGGCCGACATGACCCTTTCCAGAGATTTTCCTGTGATTGTCGGGCCAAGTGGATAACCCTACCATGACTCCCTAGCCGATCACATTTTGCTCTAATAATTCAAATCACATTTTACATTTATTGTTGTATCTTATATTCCAGTTCAATTTTACTTTTTGTACTTCTCACCATGCTATGATTTCATTTACTCACATGCTCTACATGCCTTTACATTGTACCTTGATTGGAGACTAAGTTCTGCTCGGGAGAAGAGTTACAACCCCGGTCCTTGTTTGGTTTAAGGGTTGTAACTCGGCTTTCGAATGGTTTCCAAGTCATCATATATCTTTGTCTTGTAGTTTATTATACTGTCTCTTATAGAATTTGTCAATTCACATGGAACTGCTGTTAGTGTTTGTACTTGCTCATTTTCCTGACAGGATACCGTTGATAATATTTTAGGAGTAGTTGTGCCATTTTTGGACATCATGATGTTGCTAGCTGGGGTGGATCTCACTTTTATTCTATGTGAGTTGCCTGGGAGTTATCCTTAGTTAGTCTTGTTGTTCCTTCTTTATTTTTCTGTCTTGTGATTTCTACTAGTAGTTTCTAGTTGTTCTTGTGCTTTAGTTATCTTTCTTGTCTTATCATCCCTAGTTGTTATGATGTGACTAGAGTATATTTATAGTTGTAGGCCTTCTAGATGTAGTGTATATTTATTGGATACTAGACAGCGTTCTACGGCCGATACTGCGGCGTAGGCTGGACGTGGCCCACGTATTCGTATCCGTATATCCGGGTGCGGGTCGTGACAGCCACAGACCCCCTGCGGTAGTGCCCGTACCAGCTGCCCCACCAGTACCCGAGGATCCCACTGACCTAGTGGGAATGCTACGAGGAGTGCTTGAAGCACAGAGAGCTTAAGCAGAAGCCCACAGAGAGCAGACTTCTGCCCAAGCTGAAGTCCATCGCAAGCAGACCGCGATTATGAGAGAAGGCATGAAGAATGCCCACAATGTGGCTATGGCTGCCCTCGAGAGAGGAAGAACCACTTCATCAGAGCCACGACCTGCCAAGATAAGCATGATTCAGGAGTTAAGTTATATTTCATTAAGGCCATTCTTTTGATTATAGGCGTATTATTACAGAAGGTTGGAGATATAGAAAGCTTTAAGAAGCAAGACCCTCGACCTTTCAAAGGAACCAAGGGTATCATCTACGACGATGAATGGCTAGACCATATGGAGCGTCTCTTGAGCGTCGCTCGACTCCCGAAGGACCTCAAGACTGAAGTTGTAGGACTCCAACTACAGGATGTGGCGAGCACCTGGTATCGGAATGAACCCCGACTTCAGGACAAGCAGCTCGACTAGGACACCTTCAAGAAGCTGTTCCGCAGGAAGTTCTTTTCGACATCGGAGATGCGAGAAATGGAGAGGCAATTCCAGAACTTGAAGCAGGGAAACATGACGGTCAGCGAGTATGCGGCAGAGTTCGGCCGACTAAGCCGCTTTGCCCAGAACCTGGTAGCTGACCCCAAGGATCGTGCTGAGCGATTCAGGTATGGCTTACGAGAAGAGATTCGTACCCCTGTGATCGCAGGTGGCACAAAGACCTATGAGAGGATCCTGATCCGAGCTCAAGACGTGGAGAAGAGCCAGCCTTCTCGATCCAAGAGGGAGTATCCTGGAACTAGCAACTTCCAGGATAGTCAGAAGAGGCCCAACAACAACAGCAACAGGCCCTCACACCAGCATCATTATCAGGCGAGAACCAATGACAGAGCACACCAGAAGCAGATCACTGTCTGTGACTATTGTAAGAGACCAGGACATCAGTCGAACATCTGCAGGAAGAGGCTAGGACACTGCCTAGTCTGTGGGTCTGCCACCCACCAAGTGAAAGACTGCCCCATGTCAGCCCACCGGACCGGAACCAACCAGCAAAGAGCTCCCCTACCTACTCAGCAACAACAGTTTGGACAGCACCAGCAGAAGACCGGGCGAGCTTTTGCCCTAGCAGCTGATGAGCAGGAGCCAGAGCAGGAACCCACCGCAGATGTCATCACAGGTTCCATTTATGTATTTTCACATCCTGCTCTAGCATTATTTGATTCGGGTGCATCATATAGTTTTATATCATCAAAGTTTATGTCTGCACACCACATAGATTCGGGACTTAGCAAGGTGATTAGTAGAGTTATGACCGGTGGTGGACCTATACCCATCACTGAAGCTTGTAATTGTCCTATAACCATCTCTGGCCATCAGTTCTCAACACCTTTACTAGTGATGCCCCTGCCCAACTATGATGTAGTCCTAGGGATGGACTGGTTAAGTGAACAGCATGCGCTGATAGATTGTCACCGAGGTTGTGTCATCTTCAGTCCACCAGGAGAACCGGAGTTTGAAATCTCTCGGGCTCCGGAAGATATGAAGAGTATCACCTACTCCTCAATCACCGAAGAACCCGGGCCTCCTCACCCTATCATTGCGGAATTTATGGATGTCTTTCCAGATAGTCTTCCAGGATTGCCGCCAGATCGAGATGTAGAATTCACCATCGATCTAGTACCCGACTCTTCTCCTATTTCTCGGGGATGCTACAGAGTCAACCCCAAGGAGGCTAAGGAGATGAAGGATCAGATCGACGAGCTGAAGTCGCAAGGATCTATCAGAGACGGAGCTTCACCCTGGGGAGCACCAGTTTTGTTTGTGCCCAAGAAGGAAGGAACCGTGCGAATGTGCATTGACTACCGGGCGCTGACCAATATCACCATCAAGAACAAGTACCCCCTGCCCCGGATCGACGACCTGTTTGATCAACTGAGTGGAGCCAAGGTATTTTCAAAGATAGATCTCAGATCAGGCTACCATCAAATCAAGGTCAGGAAGGAGGATATTCCTAAGACGGCGTTCAACACCAAGTATGGGCAGTTTGAATTCTTGGTCATGCCGTTTGGACTGACGAATGCTCCCGCGGTATTCATGAACATCATGAACAAGGTTTTTCATGAATATCTGGATCAGTTTGTTGTTGTCTTCATCGATGACATATTGATCTACTCGAAGACGGAGGAAGAGCATGAAGAGCACTTGAGGAAAGTGCTGAGTACCTTGATGAAGGAGAAGCTCTATGGTAAGCTATCCAAATGCGAATTCTTTTTAGACAAAGTAGAATTTTTGGGCCATGTTGTCACAGGAAAAGGAATTTCGGTGGATCCAAAGAAGATAGCTGCTATTGAGAAATGGACTGCACCAAGCTCGGTTGCAGAGATCAGGAGCTTTTTGGGACTAGCTGGCTACTACCGAAAGTTCGTGAAGGATTTTTCCAAGATTGCGGAGCCAATGACGAAGCTTACCAGGAAGAATGAAGAGTTCATATGGTCTGAAGCGTGCCAGTCAGCCTTTGAGAAACTGAAGAAGAGGCTCACAACTGCGCCGATACTTGCGCTACCCGCAGGTACCGACGGTTTCTTAATCTATAGTGATGCTTCCGGAAAAGGACTGGGTTGCGTTCTTTAACAACACGGGAAAGTAATTGCCTATGCATCTAGACAATTACGGACTCATAAAAAGAACTACCCCACACATGATTTGGAGCTTGCAGCGGTGATATTTGCTTTGAAGCTTTGGAAGCACTACCTGTATGGAGAGAGAGTGGAAATATTTACGGACCACAAAAGTCTGAAATATGTTTTCACTCAGAAGGAGCTGAACATGAGACAAAGACGATGGCTGGAGCTGATGAAGGATTTTGATATCAACCTGTAGTATCATCCGGGTAAGGCTAACATTGTTGCAGATGCACTTAGTCGATATCCGATGGCAATGTTCTTGACCAAGGAGCGCCATTTACTGGAGGACATGGAGAAGCTTGGATTGGAAATTGTACTGTCCGAGGAGGAGATGAAGAAACTTGGAAGAGAAGTCATCATACCAGGAAAGGAATCATCATTGATGCAGTTGCAAGTGCGTTCGAGTCTTATGGACAGGATCAAGGAGACACAATTCCAGGACGAGACGCTTTGCAAACTCAGAGACCAAGTGCTGGCAGGAACACTAGAAGGATTCTCAATCGCCAGCGATAGAGCACTAAAGAATGGTACGAGGCTGTGCGTACCAACTGGCGAACTGAGGAACGAGTTGATGCAAGAAGCGCACCAGTCGCAGTATTCCATACATCCAGGAGCCAACAAAATGTCCCGGGGTATGCGGACTATAGTATGGTGGTACGGAATGAAGAAGGACGTATCCAGGTATATGGCTAGATGTTTAATTTGTCAGCAAGTTAAAGCTAGCAGGCAGAGACCAGCAGGATTATTGCAGCCGCTGGACATTCCGGAGTGGAAATGGGAGCACATAACGATGGATTTTGTATCGGGACTGCCTCGATCCTAAGGAGGGAAGGATGCCATTTGGGTTATCGTGGACCGACTGACGAAGTCAGCTCACTTTATTTCCTTCAAGGTTGGTTTATCCACCGAGAAGTTGGCAGCACTGTACATGCGACACATCTACCGGATTCATGGAGTTCCGATAAGTATCGTATCTGACAGAGATATTAGATTTACCTCTCACTTTTGGAAGAGTTTGCATGACAGCTTGGGAACCCAATTGAAGTTCAGCACCGCCTACCACCCCCAGACTGACAGGCAATCGGAGAGAACCATCCAGACGCTAGAAGATATGCTGAGATCCTGCGTCCTGGAATTTGGAGGGTCTTGGGAAGACCATTTGCACTTGGTAGAGTTCTCTTACAACAACAGCTACCAAGCTAGCATCGGGATGACACCGTTCGAGGCACTCTATGGACGTCGTTGCCGCACTCCACTTGCCTGGGACGACGTCGGTGAACAAGTGTTGCTTGGACCTGAGATGGTGACCGAAGCAGCAGAGAAGGTGAGAATGATCAGAGACAAGCTCAGAATAGCCCAAGACAGACAGAAGCATTGGGCCGATTGCAGCAGACGGCCTTTGGAGTTTGAAGAAGGCAACAGTGTGTTTGTGAAGATCTCGCCTACCAGAGGAACAATCCATTTCGACAGAGCAGGAAAGTTAATCCCCAGGTACATTGGTCCATTTGAAGTACTTAGCAGGATTGGAGAAGTGGCTTATCGGGTGGCTCTACCCCCAAGTCTCGAAGGCGTCCACAACGTCTTCCACGTCTCGCAGCTGAGACGCTACATCCCGGACCCGAGCCATATCTTGGACCATTCAGAGCTGGAGATTGGACCCAGCCTCACAGTGCCGGAGAAGCCAGTGGCAATATTGGACCGAGGCGAGAAGAGAACCAGGAACACCGTGACGCCAATAGTCAGAGTGATGTGGCGGCACAACTCACCAGGCGAGTCGACCTGGAAGCGAGAAGACCAGATGCGGGAGCAGTACCCGTACCTGTTTGAGACTTAAGGTAATCTCTAACCTTGCTTTTAAATTTCGAGGACGAAATTTCCTAAGGAGGGAAGATTGTGAAACCCATTTTCTGTGAATTATTATTATTATTATTTCTATTATTATTATTATTATTATTATTATTATTATTATTATTATTATTATTATTATTATTATTATATTTTTTGAGTGTTAAAATTATTTCAAATTAATAACATGGATTTTTGGATTCAAACCCAGACCCGAGCCTGAGCCGAACCCAATCCCATTTTCCTTTCTTTCCTAAAATCTGTTTGGTTAAAGATAAAAAAAAATCTCTTGGAGCTGGTCCACGAAGGTCCAGCACTCCTCTTTTACACGTTCAACCCCTCCCCACTTTTCTCTCCACACACCTTTCTCACAATCACCTGACTCATTCTCCATTCTTCCTTATTAAGTTCCCACACCCTTCACTCTTCTTCTCCCATCATTCACGTTCAGAGAGTATCATCTGAACTCTCCTCAAACAAAGAAAAGCACCACCACCACCAACTATTCCCTCTCTCCCTATTCTCTTTCCCACAGACCTAACCCCTCTTCCCGGAGCCTCCTCTCCCCGACGACCCGCGAGCCCTCTCTCTCCGACCTGCCGGCCTCCCTCCGGCCCAACGCCGTCGCCGCCCACCGGCCGCACCCGCGCCCGACTCCGCCCCAGCGCGTCCCGGCGCGCCCCGACCCCTGTCGGCCACCCTCCGGTCGGCGTCTCACACCCCTGGCCCGTGCCCCCTCCTGCGTCGCGCCCAGCCGACCTCCCCGGGCTCCCCCATCAGCGCCTCCCCGTGCTTCCCGGCGTTCCCCGTCGGCCCAAGCGACGCCGGCGCCGTGCCCTAGCCCGCGCGCCCCTCTGGCCAGCCTTGACTCCCCTGGCCAGCGCCCTCTCCGACTTCCCCGGCTTCCCCGGACCCACGCACGCTCTGTCCGCGTGCCCTAGCTCATGATTTTAGCTGCCCCGGTTCCCAGCGCCTTTTCGGCGTTCCCGCAGCGTCTTCCTGTGCTTTCACGGCGCTGTCCAGCACTGCGGTTCTTCCCGACCTGCTGTTCGGATCTTATTTCTTTCTTCTTTTAACATCTGAGAGCTCTAGCCGAGCAACCTGAGGTATAACCCCTGTCCCGCCCATTTTTATTCTAGTCTATAATGAGAAATGGTCCCCGGTTCCCTTTGGGAATTCGGTTTTAGCGACGTCGTATTTTTCCGGAACCTTCGAAAAGGTTCTGTGGATTATTTTGGATTTCTGGAATATTTCGGGAATTGGTTTTTGGTATATTTTGGCTTTCCGGATTTTTTCGGTAGCGTTCTGTGAGTTTTTTGGGTTGGAATCGAACTTCCGAAAATTATTCGGGTCGTTCCGATTATTCTGTGGATTGGTTGTGGATTATTATATATATACATATTTGGGATTTCCCTGGTTTGAGATTTGCAGGAAAATTATCGGCGCTATTTCCCAGTTTTTGGGTTGACCAAAAACAGAGGAGATGCTGCCGGATTTTTCCGTAAATTCTAGATTATTTTAAAAATGAATTTAAAATGGATTTCGGAATTTTATTTGATATTTGGTTTTGGACGACGACCGTATCGGTCAATGGACCCGGCTAAGTGCAAACGAAACCGGCTTCGTCCGAACGTTGAGGCATTAGCCAAGTTGAGGATTGGACCATATCTGAGACTTTATATTTTTCTTTATTTTTACTATTAATTTCTGTTCATATTTTATTAATATTTAAGTTTAGGACTAACGTCAGTTTTGTCTTATTTCAATTTATGTAAATAAATTGTAATGGGCATAAGCCCAGCTGGCTGTGGTCTGTAACTGTAATTGATAGTTTAGATTTTAGTTATTTCTGATTTTGCGAGTTTTTGTATTAAACGAGTAAATTGAATAAAAAGTATTTTCGTATAAAAATAATTAAGATTTTCTCACCTAAAATCTATCAAGTTTTATTATTAATTAAAAATCATGTATTTCTCACTAAGTAAGAAATTAGCTTTATATTTATAAACTATGAAAATACCAAGTTTTAATAATTAATCTGGTATCGACGAAGTTTTCCGAATTCAAAAGTTTAAAACGATCTTTTCCCTTGTACTAAATCAACGCACAAATAATCGTATTTTCGTGTTTTGTTAATTAAAAGAATTAAAATTGAGTTAGGACACAAATAGAGATTTCAACTAGCATAGCTAGATTGGTAAACCTGGAATCTAAGTCAATTTCTCGAATGTAGGAATTCGAGGACGATTCTGATTTCCCGTCTCGAAGTCTTCTACCTCTCCAGTCAATTCCTTTGAGGCAAGTATAGTTTGTGTTAGTTTACAGTTATTTAATTAATCGCTTTACTGCAAGTTTAAACCACGATGCAAACACGAAACTCTCTCTGAGAGCACTGTAATTACTGGGGACTGGGGGAATAGTGTAATGAGTATGACCATACTGTAACAAATCCCCTATCCTTTACTGTAACAAACCCAAGCCGGTCATATTTCATTGCCTGTTCAAATCACACTGTTTTACTGCTGAAAAATATTCATATTTAAACTGTTTAGAACTGCATGATTCTATTATTTAATTTAACTGTTAAATTAGCATGAATTGTACTTTGCTCCCTCCTGACTGGAGATACATTTTTAGGGGACATTGAGGATGCTGAGCTGTTAATCAGCAGCTACTACGACCCTGTCCTGTACCCAGTAGTGCTGCCAGAGTCCCCATTGGAGGACGTTGGGACTGAGGCCGATGATCCGGCTGATAGATAGATTTCCTTCCTCTGCATTGTTGTCATTTTTATTCTGTTATTTCATTTCAGAACATTTCCCATTTGTATTTAAATTTCAAAGTTTAATAAAGTTTTAATTTCCCGATGTTGAGTTGTGATAAATATAGTGTTGTTGTATGGTTACCTGCTACTGAACAGCTTACTGCCGCCGTCTCAACAACGGTGCAGGCTGGGCATGATCCGGTTCGACCCAACTTGTTGGGATCGGGTCGTGACAGGGTATCTCCGGCTGTGTGACTCTCCATCTCCCTTGTCAAAAAACGATTTTTTTTTGGGTCTAACGGCTCTACGTCCAACGTTTGGTACTCCAATTTCACCTCTTACCAATTCCGCTTCTGGAGTATATGGAGATGGAATCGCTTGCATACATGGCGCATATACCCTTTTAAGGTTTTCAACAGAAAATCGTTCAGGATAATAGCTTTCTACTTGCAAGTTACTAGATTGACAAGAAAAGTAAGCATGTACACATGGTAAAAGTGTATGCTGCTAGCGAAAACACGTACACGTTCTATTTTCTAAATCCACTATATATCGTCTACTACTTTCATGATCATATATTTCAAATTTATATGCATTGATATGCAGCATTTGAAAATGATGTATCTCTCTTTTAATACGTGCCATAGTTTTGAGCATCCTTGGACAATAGATCGTATCCAGTTTTTCAGCAAATTGTCTATGTTTTTCATGCATAGTAATAATTTTAGCTCTAATGCCATCAAGCAATGTGGTGATTGGTTTATCACGCAAATTCATAATCCAATTATTAAAACTCTCTGCAATGTTAGACGTGTTAATATCTAGTCTAGGACATGGTGCATAAGAAGTAATCCAATGTGAAAAGTTATGATTTTCATCGTTTGTCCCAACAATCCAATTAAAAACATCAATATTAGCAGATTTAATCTTTTCAAACCATTCTGTCGCATCAACATCATTATAAGAGCGAGCAAGTTTATCTAACCATACTTGATATTGTCGTGTACTACTACATTGACTTCTCATATTCTGTTTAAAATGTTGAATGCAAAAAAAATATGGAGAGCTAGGAAAGATATCATGTATTCCACGAATTAAACCTTTTTGCTTATCAGATATAAATGAGATAGCATCCCACCGATCAAAACAAGTTTCAAATGAAGATTTTAAACATTGTAAAAACCATGTCCACGATTCAGTATTCTCATTTTTAGCAATACAATAAGCAATTGGATATAATTGATAGTTAGGATCATGAGCACATGCTACAAATAAATTACCTTGAAATTTAGATGTAAGAAAAGTTGCATCAACACTAATAACGGGTAAGCAACCTTGCAAAATACCATCTATGCATGCCTTCCAACAAATAAATATTCTTTAAAAAATATTATTTCCTACGGTTTTTAAAAAATACTTCGTTCCAGGATTTGTTTCCATAATTGTAAAACCGTATTTTTCAAGACTACCGTAGGCATCAATATAACTACCATTAATTTTGAATAAGGCAAGTTCTTTTGCTCTCCAAGCTTTTGAATACGTAATGCACACTCGAAATTCTCTAAGAATATCTTTTACAATATTACAAGCGCTATAAGAATTATTGTCTCTAATTTTACCTATTACCTTTTCACAAATCCATTTAGCAGTAGCTTGTCGATGTTGTCCTTGTGGTAACATACCTGTGCAAGAATATTGTGATACAAATGTCTCAATTATAAAAGTGTCGCTTTGACCAACTGCTTTAGCGTATACTCTCCAAGAACAATCTGAAGATTTGCATTTGTATACAATTCTTGTCGAATTGTTATGGTTGCTTTTAACACTAAAATTATGACAAATTGCAAGATCTCGAACAAAAATTTTAAATTCATAAGAGGAAGAAAACTCTCTATGCAAAAATAATTCAGGAGTACTACCTTGTGAAGGATCGTCGTTCTTCTGTAAATAATAGTCTAGATCTTCTACTAGGTCTGCACTATCATCACTACTTTCATGGTCAACATTTATTTGGTTGGAAGTACTAGCTCCAGAAAGTAAATTTTGGCTATTAAAAATAGGTGCACTAGTATGAGTAATATTTGTGCTAATATTCCTCAGTGCTGCGGTAATATAAATTTTTATACAAGATGCATCTACATTATTCTGAATAATAAATCTCCAAGATTCTTCACTATCTATTACTAAATAGGTATCTGTAAAAAAAAACTAATTACGAAAGAATAGTTCGTAAGATAAGTAGAAATAAGATTAGTTGTGCCACCTTCGTACGATAATCTGTTTAGAACACCTCCGTGATAGCATATTAATGTGAGTGTCTGATCCATGAATTCAGCTGGATATATCAATAATTAAAAAAGAGACTATAAAATTTTACTATTGTTGCTCCAGAAAGAAGTAGCCTGCAAAGTATATCGTGATCCTCAAGTTGGAAGTAGATTAAAATTGACGTCTTTGTTGCATCTAGAACGAAAGTAGACTGCTGCTGTAGAAGAGTGCCAGATGAGATATGGGAGAGAAATTTGATGGACAAAATTTTTTGAT
This sequence comes from Iris pallida, assembly GCA_029216955.1. Lineage (NCBI taxonomy): Eukaryota > Viridiplantae > Streptophyta > Magnoliopsida > Asparagales > Iridaceae > Iris > Iris pallida. Next base: position 7,451,164 of record JANAVB010040417.1, read on the forward strand.
ATAAGATGAGAAAAAATGGTTCTGACTACCACCACTATATATAAGTTTGTTAAAAAAAAAAAGAGCCGTTGGCAAAAGACCCGTTGCCAATAAAATACAAAAGAGCCGTTTAAAAAAAGAGCCGTTGGCAAAAGAGTCGTTACCTGAAAAAAAAACCAAAAACGGCAATTTATATGCCGTAAGCTGACGTCAAATGACGTCAGCGTAAAAGTTTTCTTTTTTAATTTCGGCAACAAAAACAGCAACGGAAGGGAAAAAAATAAAAAAAAATAAAAACAAGAAAACGGCATTCCAAATGCCGAAAGTTGACGTCAGCAAACGACATTACTATTGACGCCTACCCCCTAATCCTTTTGACCATTATTAATTAACTTGTAACCCAGAAAGGGCTGTCGTGACGTCAACAAACGACAATTAAAATGTCGTTTCGATGCTCAAAATATAATTTCCCGAAACTTGATGCCTTTTCTATAATTCTACTAAACTTTGATGCTTTTCTTGCAATTTTCTGTAGATATATTTTCGATCCCAATGCAATAGTTGGATATATCTCAATATGCTCCCAGAAGTATACTTCTTGACAAATCTAATGTACTGTCACTCTACCTATTTGAAAATATGCCTAACACTTAATTATTACTCAAGGAAGGAGGTATGTACATTTAGAGACCATCGTCCCTCCTGACTTCTAAAATTTTTTAAAAAAAATTGTAAACTTTTGAAACATATAGTCGATGGCGAAATTGACTTGGGACTGAGCTGGGCTCCAATCAATCCATTTTTTTTTTACACGAGTCGGTCTACTTTCCAATCCTCAGTCCACTCCAGCTCAAATTTCTGGCTCCGTCCTTGTATATTGTTTATCTCCCTCCCTAAACATTTATGAGAACATGTGCTTATGTTCTTGGCTCGCTCACCACTCAATTCCGACTCTGTCCATGTGTACCCATAGAGCTTATTTGATAACCGGATTTCACTATTTGGATTTGGATTTGGAAATCCTCCAAATCCAAATCATGGATTCCAAATCCAACTCCAACCAAACATAGAATTTGGATTTATGATTAATAATTAAATTATAGTCATGATCAATAATTAAGCTATTAATTAATTATGATTAATTATAGTTATTATTATTTATAAAATTAATAATTAACCATTAGTAATTAACGATTAGTAATTAATAATTAATAATTGACGACTAGTTATTATTAATTATAAAATTAATAATTAATGATTAGTTAATTTTTAAATAAATAATGATTAATAATTAATGATTAATAATTAATAATGATTAATTATAATTAATAATTAACAATTGATAATTTTTTATTAACGATTAATAATTATAAATTATAAATATTGATTAATAAATAATAAATTAACGATTCATTAACTATAAATTAAATATTTTAAAAATATTAATTATAAATAAATATTATTATGATTAGTATATTATTAATTAATTATTATAAAATATGATTCTAATTGTGATTAAAATATTATTAATTAAGATTATAATAAAATAGTTATTAACAATTATTAATTAATATTATAATAATACTAATAAATTATTAATATGATTATAACAAAATTAACTAATTAACTAATTTTAAAATTAATAATACTAAACATAGGATATGATTATTAATTAATATTATAATAATACTAATAAATTATTAATTAATATAATAATAATAATATAATAATATAATAATACTAGTAAATTATGATTATTAACTAATTAACCAATTATTAATTAATATTATAATAATACTAATAAATTATTAATTATGATTATAGCAAAATTAACTAATTAACTAATTTTTTAATTAATAATACTATTTTTTTATTAATTAATAATACTAATAAAATAGTTATTTTTTTATTAATTAACTAATTTTTAACAAAATTATTCAAGAAGAAATATTTTTAACGAAATTATTAAAGATTAACTAATTTTTAATTTACTAATTTGTAACAAAATTATTAAATAATAAATATTTTAACAAAATTATTAAAGAATAATTATTTTTTTCCTCCAAAATCCAACCAAATTCAAGTTTTGGATTTGTTAGTCCCTTGGCGAACAATCGATGGAAAAACTCGATTTCAGAAACAATTGTAAAGACAATGTTTCCAGCAACAACACCCTAAAGAAGGTGATGTTGTATTACGAGAATCTAAAAAAATTTCGTAATATTTCTCGAAGGCAACTGAACCGTATAACTTCTAAAGAGAAGCCACAATATTCTCGAAGGCAACAGAGGAAGAAGAAAAACTGCTGGGGTGAAAGATCACCGGCGCTCAAAGCTATATCCGCCTTACGGACAAGCCTCCAGGAACAAGCAAGTTCGAAGAGAACTTTAGAACGCTGGCCAAAAATGTCGACTCCTCGGAATCGCAGCAACACTTCTCTCTCTCTCTGGAAAAATTTCTGAGTATTTTCTGTAACCTTGGAGAGAGGAGATGCTTATGATATTATAGGCACGAGATGGGCTTTTCAAATTCTGAACGCACGTCCTGGTTTAATGCCAGATCCGGATTTTCTGGATCTGAGCCATTTCCGGATCTGAGCCCACAAGACCCGCGGACGTTAGATAATTTGAACAGCCCACTCGACCCGTACGACCCGAACGTCCCGTACGCCCCGCTCGCCACGCAGGGCCGCGCAGAGGCTCGCGCACGAGCGCAACTAAAGCGCACAATGCGCCTTGCGACGAGAGTGCCATCAAAAAGCCACATTAAGCCTCAAAAGCCCATTAGCCCAAGCCCAAGCCCAAGCCCAAGCCCAAGCCCGAGCCCGAGCCCGAGCCCGAGCCCGAGCCCGAGTCCGAGTCCGAGTCCGAGTCCGAGTCCGAGTCCGAGTCGCTAAGCCCCTTCGGGGCTTAGCTCCAATAGATTTAACTCTATTTTCATTTGGCCAAAAGTTGGTTTCTTATTCTCACCTCTATGTAAAATCTCTCCACATGGCACCCTCCATTGGGCCTCAACCCATGTGCATCTCTCTATTCCTTCATAAGTAATATATAGAGATACATATTGGTGTGATTTTCCGATGTGGGACTATCTTTTAACAATAGAATATTATGAACACACAACACATAGAATAAAACACCAACAATCTCCCACATATCTCTATATATATGAGTTAAGCGTCCCACATAATAACTGTCCATTATGCATTAGGATAGATGTCGCTGACGACTTGAATCTTCCCGCATGGGTTGAACAATAGTATGATACAAGAATGGACTACGCCTTGAATTCTGTACCACAGCTGTAATTTTTCCCACTCACATAATGTAGTTATCTGTGCTTCTGGCTGCACATTAAAGGCCTTATGCCAGCCTGGATTTCAATGTATGTATTTTGGGCGTCTACAAATTTACCCTCAAGAGACGGCCTATTTTTCTGTCCATATATTATAGGTGAGTTCTTTATAAAGAGTCATGGCATGAAGCATTGTGCTCCTTTGCGGTGCTACGCCGCTATGACATGGCTCAACGCCGAGGCTTTACCCCACCTGGGTACCTCATCGTAGTGTCATACTACTGTAGCATGAGGTCACAATCCTCTTTGTAGTGCCAAACTACTCAGCATGAAGCCTTGCGCTTCCATACGGTGTTACGCAGCTATGACATGGCTTGCAAAGCCGAGGATTTACCCTACCTGGTACCTCTTCGTGGTGTCATGCCACTGTAACATGAGGATACCGTCCTCTTTGTAGTGATGTCTACACCTCTTTATGATTATGCAACATTAGGCAACTTGTCTATATGCGGTACTACGCCGCCTGTGACTTAGCTAACAAAGCCGAGGCATTACCCCTACCTGGGAACCTCATGGTGGAGTCACCCCACTATAGCATGGAGTTGTAACACTCCTTTGTGGTTGTTGCGCCACCATGCTTTCTGTAAAGCATAACAGACCTTCACTCAGTCTGAGAACTCATTAAGGCATTATGCCATCCTTCCCACAGGATCAATTTTCCATAGAAAATTCATAGTAGACAACAGTGGTTCTGGGTCCGAAACCCTTCCATGTTCCGCAGAACAAGTACCCACTATTAACTAATATTTTTCTAGTCAATAGTCCTCCCTTGAATCAAAAAATTAGATATCTGGTAGATTTCTCTTTGAACCAATAACATAAAATTTATTGATAGGATTATAATAACACAATATTAGAATGCCTTCAAACCCATCTTCCTTGCTGTGTCCTCGACCAGCTGTCGTTTGAGGCCTTTCGTGAACGGATCCGCCAGGTTCTCCTGACTCCGAACATCGATTACTGCAATGACGCCTCGTTTGATGAGATCGTTCACTGCTCTATGCTTTAACCGTACAGTCCTCTTCTTCCCGTTAAAAAGTTCATTTGATGCTACTGCTGCTGCCGTCTGGTTGTTACAGTATATCGGGATTGCCGGTATCTGAGCTCCAACCACTGAAAGATCATACATGAGCTTCCGAAGCCACTCTGCTTCATCTGCAGTAGCATCCAATGCAAAGAATTCAGATTCCATGGAGGAGCGAGATAACATTGTCTGCTTCTTCGATTTCCACGATATAGCAGCTCCGTCCAAAACGAATATGAATCCACCTGTAGAATACTCGCTCTCCACCTCTGAACACCAGCTAGCATCACTGAAGCCTTCCACTACTGACGGATCTCCGCTGTAGTATAGTGCAAATGTCTGAGTCTTTTTTAGATATCTCATAACACGCTTCACAGCGTTCCAGTGTTCAACGCCTGGGTTGCTAGTGAACCGACTCAGCATTCCCACCGCAAAAGCTATGTCAGGCCTTGTGGCAGTAGTAGCGTACATCAAGCTTCCGATGACGCTGGCGTACTCCAACTGCTTGACGCTCTCTCTCGAATTTGGCTCCAGCTTCTGATCACTCCGGTACGGTGTATCAAATATAGGAAGATCTTGATACCCGTATCGAGTGAGCATTTTCTCAATGTAATGAGATTGTAACAGTGCTATTCCCGTGCCTGTCCGGATGATCTTGAGCCCTAGGATAACATCGGCATCCCCCAAGTCCTTCATACTAAACTTGGTCGAGAGAAATTTCTTTGTCTCTGTGACACAGCTTAAATCCGTACCTAGGATTAGCATGTCGTCTACGTATAGACAAACGATAACTCCTCTTCCGTCAGCAAACTTAGTATAGACACACTTGTCTGTTTCACTGACTTTGTAGCCATTTGACCTTATCACTTTGTCAAACTTCTCATGCCACATTTTGGGAGCTTGCTTCAAACCATATAGAGACTTCATTAACTTGCAGACTTTGTCTTCCAGACCTCTGACGACAAATCCTTCTGGTTGTTGCATGTAAATCTCTTCGGTTAGTTCGCCATTAAGGAATGCTGTTTTCACATCCATCTGATGTATCACTAGTTTGTGTATTGCTGCTAGAGCAATTAACAATCTGAAGGTTGTCATCCGAGCTACTGGAGCATAAGTATCAAAATAGTCGATCCCCTGTTTCTGAGCAAACCCTTTGGCCACTAGCCTGGCCTTGAATTTGTCGATGGTTCCATCTGCTTTCATCTTCTTCTTGAAAATCCATTTGCATCCGATGGGTCTTGCTCCTTCTGGCAGGTCAACTAACACCCATGTATTATTGGAGGTGATTGAGTCAATCTCATTGTCTATCGCCTCCTTCCAGAATACAACATCTCTGGTCTTCATCGCTTCATCATAGGTAAGCGGATCTGCTTCCACATGATAGGTGACGAAGTCATCTCCGAAGTCTTTCGGTCTCCTTACTCGCTTAGTTGACGGCTCAGCGAGTTCTGGTTCAACTGGTGTCTCTTCGACAATAGCTTCTTCTTGGACTACTGGTTCGTTAAGGACTTCTGTCTGCTTTGCACTCTCATCATTCTCCGGAAGATCCGCGAGAACAATATTTTTGTGCCTTACAAACTTGTCTTCAAAATATTCAGCATCGCGAGATTCAATGATATAATTTGATTCTATATCAAGGAATCTCCGAGCATCACTCTTCTCGGCATAACCCAAGAAGATAGCCTTAGTAGTTCTAGTCCCCAGCTTCTGAATCTTCAGATCTGGGAGCTTCACATAAGCCAGATGTCACGCCCCGATTCCGGAGGATCGAAAACTAGCCACTGGGCGTGATGTCGTACAAGTCTAGATTGCACTTGTACAAGGCAAAACCATTTCAGTTCCTGGTAATTCTCAAAAAACATCGACAACGCAACGGAACCAAGCAGATAAATTGAAGTCACACAATTTATATAGAAATGTATCTCTTTATTGATAATCAAAATGGATTACAAGACTTGCAGCAGAATACAGAGTTTACAACTGTTTACAAGACTCGCAGCGGAATACAGATTTTACAACTGTTTACAAGACTTTTGAATAGCCAACTGAATGTATACACTTGCCCTTTAGGCTACAAATGAATATACCGACTTCTTTACGATGAACTTGCCAATATGGCTACAATCTCACTGGTATAAATGAGTTCCCATGTTCCATACATTATGTCCCGTATAGCAGAAGACATCGTCTTGCAAGAAGAGCTTCTGCACACCCATCCGATTCATCGATGCCAAGCACTGATTCACAGGATTTCTCCCAAGCAAACACCTGTAATATTGCCCACAACGTGGGTTAGTACATCATCAATGTACTGGCGGGCGGTGCTGGCCCAACTCACCTAAGAAGACAACACTAAGTAATCATGTTACAGAACATTATTAACAGTGGTCTTTCTTGTTGCCTTAGGGTCAATTTCATGTTATAGCCGATAAGAAGTAAAGCATACAAATCTCATAGCCAACATAATTTAAAGTATACTGTTATCACCCTTTGGTGATTCTTACCCACGATCGTGTAGCCATCCCTGTACATTTATAATACTTACTCTGCCTGCACAAGACATTGTTAGAAACAATATCATGATTCAATATGAATATCACCGTTCAGGTGATTCTTACCAACAGCCGACATCCTTCCCTGTATTTGAGTAATAACTTACTCTGCCTGCATAAGACATCATTAGCACCTGACCTATCTATATGAAGGTCACTGGCGACACGCCATCCTGGACCGTCTTACAAGTATACAGCGCCCTTGCCAGTGCAGGTAGCTAGCCCCACTGCAAGTCCTGTATACCGTGCTACTACTTCAGCATTGCCACTACTTCGGCATTGGTTTCCCCTAGGACGAACCGGGTTCCATGGCCCAGGAATACCGTTCGAGAAACCACCTTGTCGACAAGTTGTCCATGACTATGCAACTATATGCAACTTATCTAAGAAGAAAACATATAATGCATGATAAGAAAAACTAAGCAAAACCATCATTCTCATTCGTGTTGCCATCTTGCCATCTAGCCATCTTGCCTTGAGCCAATGCTCACATTATCATCTGCCCAATCCAGGATCTTGGCGTAATCAACATTCTACATCGGCGACAGGATAATAGAATGTTGTTACCCAATGCCTTGCCACATCTTTGATACCAAACATCTTTCCAACCAAACTCAATGTACTCACCGCCCAATTCCTGGGACTTAGCATCTGTTTAGCATTCATTCATTTGAATGCAATTCAAGCATACTCACTGCCCAGTTCTTGGGTCTTAGCATCTGTTTTACCATTTATTCATTGAGCCAAAGCTCAATATACTCACCGCCCAAGTATTTGGGACTTTGCCATCACCTGTCATGTAATTCATCGCAACAGTGTACAAGCATACAATTCATCTAGCCACACCAGTTTACGTTCAGGTGATTATTATCTTTCATTATCTTTCCAAATTCCATGCAAGGTGTTATTGAACAAACTCAACTAGAAACATAGCATACTCATCCTTATTTTAAGCGTGAAGCTAAAGGATCTTTGAAGGGTTCAACACTACTCACATTCATAGGACGATTCCCGCCTCGATCGCATAGTCTTCCAAGCGATCCTTCGCATAATCCCAAGTCCAACAAGGCTTCATCGAACCAACCATCCATCATAAGGCATCTTGCGGGTCGGGGCACTACAATATATACCACCCAGAAAAAGTTTTGTCCTCGAAACTTAAAACAAAACTCATCCCCCAAACTTCAACCAACTTTTCATGAAACTTCTCAACAATCAACTTGCACCATCTAACATTCTTCTGAAATCTCTCGATTAATTTCAAGTAATATACCGTCTCGTTACAGCATCCCAATTGATTCAAAATAGTTTACCATCTTTTTTTTCTTTTTTTTTCTTTTTTGATCTTTCCTCCAACACTCGTGCAATTCCTTTAGCACATGATAATCCCCGTGGCTTCGTTTGAATTCAGCATATCACTTAGTTGGAATTATACACATACTTTAGACGTCCCCAAAATACATGCACTTCAGCCAAGTTCAGTGATAGAGAAAACGAACGAGCTACGGTGTACCTTTCTTTTTCGAACATCAGTAATTCTTTTTGAGCATCTCGTATAATCCCACTTGTTTATTCAATATTCCAACCAACTAATAACACAATAGATGTTGCCAATTCCAACTCGATAAATTCTCCACAATCGATCCCAACATTTTCCAAAGCATTCAGACTTAGATGTATCAAGTATTCCTTTCAAATTCATTGTCATCCATGCCACAAAAGTTGGTAAATCCTATTGCCACATTTTGTTTCGATACCCCGATTCTTGTCGGTCAAATCTTGTACTCATCATCGTTCGCATCCATATACTTTGTTTGCAACTTGTAAATTTTCCAATCATGATCCATCTTCCAAATCGTACCATCCTTCAAATTGTACCACAATTTCACTCTAGCAACATTTCTTGCTGTCCTCCAACATTTTCTCTTATTGATCAAGCCAACATATTTATCCTCTCGCATAGGCAACTATCATATTCCAGCAACATTAATTCTGAGGGTCATTCGTATTCACATTCGTCGATCTCGGCTACATGCACTATCCAATTCCGTCATTACACTTATCCTCAATCTTGATCCGGTCAATGAAATTATTCCAACTATCTCAAAGCACTACCAACAATTTTCGCAGCTCAATATCAATCAACCAATCCAACCAGTTCTAACAATTCCCAACATTTCAACCAAGGCAACTCAATTTCCGAAACCAACATGATCCGTCATCCCATCCAACATTATAACAACAAAATTTCCTAAATATCTATTCCATTCCAAAGCCTACCTTCCAACACATCTTATTCATTCCAACTATACTCACGCAACACCAATAGGGACATCCTACGGTTTTCCAATAGTCAACTTAGCAGACAATCAAGTCTCTACGGTCAGCTAATCTAAGCTAAACCAGACATTCAGCTAACCCATATGAGATGAGCAGCTATCAGGGACATACTTATCTCTTATCTTAGAGGCAACCAATTCTCAACATAGGCCAACTCTATGGTCTGACCAACTTAGGGACATGGGATACCACCCCAATCTTATGAACTTATTCCCAACACGGACAACTGAAAGACCTAGCCAACCAATTTGAAACTTAAGCAACCAACCAACATTCTAGGCAACTAACCAATAATCTAGGCAACCAACCGACAATCTAGGCAACCAGCCAACAATCTAGGCAACCAACCGACAATCTAGGCAACTAGCCAACAATCCCGGCAACCAATCGACAATCTAGGCAACTAGCCAACAATCTAGGGTCAAGTCTTTCTACCCGTACTCATACTCGAGTCATACCCACGAAGTCTCATTCTAGACTTACCCGCAACCGACCAAATCTATCCGACAATCTATCCAACAATTCTATCCCACAATTCTATGGGTCAATCTCGAAGCTATCATATAAAACTCCTCAATAGAATATTCAACTTTCAATTTCCATTTGCATAGACATAGCATCACTTGTTCAATCCGACTTGCATCCTCATATCGTACTCATATGTCTATTCAATCGGGTCAACTATTCTGAATCATCATCCGACATTGTTATTTTAATACTTTATCACTTATGATCTCTTTCCTACGGTCTCTTCGCGACATATTCGTTTCCCACATTTTTAGATCATCGATACAGTCTGTACTCTCTTATCCAATAAAATAAGGCAACTACACAATCATATTTCTTCCGAGGCATCAATTATAAATTTTCTAGCACTAACACGGTCATTTCTTAACAATTCACGTTAACCATCAATATTTATTTTGCATCATCTCCTTATGATTCCATAAGAAAATTTTTACTATTCATACACCGATCCAATCTCTATAGCACCAATCATCTCGCATCATATATCGGTCATCTTAGTGGACATGACATAACTCATCGGCTAAGTCATAATCCAACAATTCTATATTCTACCAAACTTGCTATTCATGCGACAACAACATCCACCAACAGGGTCTATTACATATCGCTGCACCTCGATACTTATTTGTATTCCAGCTATTCGACTCTCGTAAGGAGCATCTATTCTTTCATGCATCAAGGGACAAGTACTCATTCTCTGTGCCTCAAAATATTCAAGGGTCATAACATATTAATTCGGGACATCAATTTCCTTTAAGCACACTACACCACGTGCTAAGATCATCTATTCCACAAGCCCATTCTCTAACTTTTCGGTCGTCGATGCAACTCTCTGCATCTTCTAAATCATTCGCAATATCCCGATAAGCGTCTAACATTACCATCAGTTCTATCGATATCCAACATGCAATTTCTTTAACTCAATTCCAACATTGTTCAATATTCGGTCCATAGTTGTTCTCACAAAATCTTTCAATAGCAACACCACACTATCATTACCAAGCCTACAATCCTTCTACCCAACTGATTCAAGTACTCGCCTGAATCTGAAATTCTTTTCTTTCCCAACCAAGGCATCATTTCATATTCTCAATTCTCTTATTACCCAACTTAATGCTAACCGACAAGGTCTAGCGATGGTTCATCTGAACACATCAAAATCTCACAACGGTCATCCAACTTAACAATCAAGGAACACGCCTGCCAACATGTATCAATCGTAAGCTCAGCTACGATTCGATACCACCCACTACCTTATAGGTAAAGCAATCACAAAATCATAAATACATCAAGGGTCAAGGGACATCTTATCACGACGAGGGTATATGTAATATACCACTCAGAGCTCAAGCCATTCCCAACACAATATTCTCTCTCATCGAACCAACGTCCAACATGGATAATCCATCCTGCAGTGGTTATGCTGACCACAAATATCGACTCAAGATTCTGTCGATTCCTATTCACTGAAATCCATGCACATTCCGTTCCAACATACCAAGCCATCACCCACGGTCGATTGCTGCATAACAATCGACTCAAAGAATCCCACACATACGTCATCCAGCATACATCACAAACTTATTATCACATCGCATCATTGTTATTCTTTTTGGTATCTTTTTAGAATTTCAACAAAGCACACATATCACAGCCCACATATTTAGACTTATTGTATGGAACATCCAGTAAGAGGTCAGAATGATCAACGGACTTTCAGTTAAGGGAACAACATAGAATAGTTTGGAAGCAACACAGAGTAATCGCAGAAGCACTATGAATCATCATAAAGGCAACTTTGATTTCATCACGGAAGCAACTTTGAGTATTCACGGAAGCAACTTTGATTCACCGCAGAAGCAACTTTGAATAATCTCGGAAGCAATCTTTGAATCATCGCGGAAGCAGCTTAGAATCATCTTAGTAGCAACATTGATTTGAAACAAATCGAATAGGAATCCAAGAACGTAAAGCCGTGCACTGATACCATTATGTCACGCCCCGATCCCGGAGGATCGAAAACTAGCCACTGGGCGTGATGCCGTACAAGTCTAGATTGCACTTGTACAAGGCAAAACCATTTCAGTTCCTGGTAATTCTCAGAAAACATCGACAACGCAGCGGAACCAAGCAGATAAATTGAAGTCACACAATTTATATAGAAATGTATCTCTTTATTGATAATCAAAATGGATTACAAGACTTGCAGCAGAATACAGAGTTTACAACTGTTTACAAGACTCGCAGCGGAATACAGATTTTACAACTGTTTACAAGACTTTTGAATAGCCAACTGAATGTATACACTTGCCCTTTAGGCTACAAATGAATATACCGACTTCTTTACGATGAACTTGCCAATATGGCTACAATCTCACTGGTATAACTGAGTTTCCATGTTCCATACATTATGTCCCGTATAGCAGAAGACATCGTCTTGCAAGAAGAGCTTCTGCACACCCATCCGATTCATCGATGCCAAGCACTGATTCACAGGATTTCTCCCAAGCAAACACCTGTAATATTGCCCACAACGTGGGTCAGTACATCATCAATGTACTGGCGAGCGGTGCTGGCCCAACTCACCTAAGAAGACAACACTAAGTAATCATGTTACAGAACATTATTAACAGTGGTCTTTCTTGTTGCCTTAGGGTCAATTTCATGTTATAGCCGACAAGAAGTAGAGCATGCAAATCTTATAGCCAACATAATTTAAAGTATACTGTTATCACCCTTTGGTGATTCTTACCCACGGTCGTGTAGCCATCCCTGTACATTTATAATACTTACTCTGCCTGCACAAGACATTGTTAGAAACAATATCATGATTCAATATAAATATCACCGTTCAGGTGATTCTTACCAACAGCCGACATCCTTCCCTGTATTTGAGTAATAACTTACTCTGCCTGCATAAGACATCATTAGCACCTGACCTATCTATATGAAGGTCACTGGTGACACGCCATCCTGGACCGTCTTACAGGTATACAGCGCCCTTGCCAGTGCAGGTAGCTAGCCCCACTGCAAGTCCTGTATACCGTGCTACTACTTCAGCACTGCCACTACTTCGGCATTGGTTTCCCCTAGGACGAACCGGGTTCCATGGCCCAGGAATACCGTTCGAGAAACCACCTTGTCGACAAGTTGTCCATGACCATGCAACTATATGCAACTTATCTAAGAAGAAAACATATAATGTATGATAAGAAAAACTAAGCAAAACCATCATTCTCATTCGTGTTGCCATCTTGCCATCTAGCCATCTTGCCTTGAGCCAATGCTCACATTATCATCTGCCCAATCCAGGGTCTTGGCGTAATCAACATTCTACATCGGCGACAGGATAATAGAATATTGTTACCCAATGCCTTGCCATATCTTTGATACCAAACATCTTTCCAACCAAACTCAATGTACTCACCGCCCAATTCCTGGGACTTAGCATCTGTTTAGCATTCATTCATTTGAATACAATTCAAGCATACTCACTGCCCAGTTCTTGGATCTTAGCATCTGTTTTACCATTTATTCATTGAGCCAAAGCTCAATATACTCACCGCCCAAGTATTTGAGACTTTGCCATCACCTGTCATGTAATTCATCGCAACAGTGTACAAGCATACAATTCATCTAGCCACACCAGTTTACGTTCAGGTGATTATTATCTTTCATTATCTTTCCAAATTCCATGCAAGGTGTTATTGAACAAACTCAACTAGAAACATAGCATACTCATCCTTATTTTAAGCGTGAAGCTAAAGGATCTTTGAAGGGTTCAACACTACTCACATTCATAGGACGATTCCTGCCTCGATCGCATAGTCTTCCAAGCGATCCTTCGCATAATCCCAAGTCCAACAAGGCTTCATCGAACCAACCATCCATCATAAGGCATCTTGCGGGTCGGGGCACTACACCAGACGCCCCCACACTCGAATGACATTCAAGTTTGGTCTGACTTTGAACCAGAGTTCATGCGGGGTTATGTCCGAAGTTGCATACGGTACTCTATTGAGAATGAAAGTATCCGTTAATGCAGCTTCTTCCCAGAAGCTCTTTGGAAGACCCGCAGTCAACAGCATAGAGTTCATCATCTCTGTCCACGTTCTGTTCTTCCTTTCTGCTACTCCGTTGGATTGAGGAGAGTACGGAGCCGTCGTCTCATTTATGATTCCATGTTCTTTACAGAATGATGAAAAATTATGAGACCGATACTCTCCGCCTCGATCACTCCTTAGCCTTTTGAGTTGTTGTCCAGTTTGCCGTTCAGCCTCGGCCCTGAACTCCTTGAACTTCTCGAATGCTTCGTCTTTAGACTTGAGCAGGTAGACAAAAGCATACTTTGAGAAGTCGTCGATGAAAGTAATAAAATACTTCATCCCGGCTTTTGTAGAGAATTGCTTGAAATCACAGATGTCTGAGTGAACCAACTCCAGAAGATCTGTGCTTCGATGGACCCTGTGAAAGGGTTTCCTTGTGATCTTCGTCTGAGCACACACTTCACATTTCTCTACCTTACCCCCACACTTGGAGATAAGTCCTAGGCTAGACATTTTGTTAATTCTTTTACAATGAACATGTCCTAGCCTATTATGCCACAACTCAAAAGAATAGTTCAAAGTAGAAATAGCATTAATATCATTTTGCTGGGTTACAACAAGCTGAATTTTGTACATTCCTTCAGTCTGGAAAGCTTTTCCGAAGAATGTACCCTTCTTGGACATCACCATCTGGCCAGCATTGATGTCCATCCTCAAGCCTGCGTTACAAAGCAGGCTTCCAGAGATCAGGTTCTTAGCAATTGCAGGAACATGCTTCACTCCTTGAAGCGTCAGAGTGTTCCCCGATGTGAGTTTCAGCTCCACCGTCCCGATCCCCAGTACTTCAGCTTGTACCTGGTTTGCCATTATGACTTTCTCGAAAGTTGGCTCATATGAGTCGAACCATTCCTTGTCTGAGCAGATATGACATGTCACACCAGTGTCTATCCACCAGTCCGAGTCAACCCCCACATTTGCAACCTGTGCTATCATTGCAACCAGATTAGTAATCATAGAAACCTTACTAGGCTCACCTTTTTCTGGTTCCTTGCAGTCACTTTTGTAGTGGCCCTTCTTGCCACATTTGTAACAAGTCACATGGGACTTGGACTTCTGATTCTTGAATGAAGGACTCTTCACTTTCAGATTAGTGAAGTCCTTCTTCTTCTTATGAGGAGAAGCCGCCTGCTTCCCCTTGTACTCTCTGGTTTGGAACATATTTGCTTTCGCCAGTTGTTTGGACAGAGAATCCATCTTCTGTTGAGAGCACATCTCGTCCTCAACATGGATCTCTTGCAGGAGATCTTCCATACATATGTCCAGCTTCTTGCGGTGCATCCTTGCATAGAAGTTGCTCCAACCCGCAGGAAGTTTAGAGACGATTCCTCCAACGACAAACTTGTCGACAAGAGGCATCTTCTCATCATCCAATTTTTGGCGCAGCTTCAGAAACTCCTTTACTTGGGGCAGCATAGCCTTCTCATCTTCGAAGGTCCACTTGTGGTATCTTTCAACCAAGAAGATCTTGGACCGATTCTCGTCATCTTCATACAATTTTCCCAATGAGTCCCAGATCTCTTTGGCAGAATTCTTCTTGGAATAGGACTCTGCCAGAGAGTCTTCCATGCTATTGAGAATCAACAGTTTACAGATACTGTTTTCTCTAATCTATTTTGCCTGCTTGGACTTAGCAGCGGCAATAACTTCTGCGGTTCCGGTTGTTGGAACGATTGGTTCTTCCTCATTCAGCACGTGGTCAACTTCCACAAGTTGAATGTTTAAGGTTACTTTTCGTTTCCAGATTTGGAAATGTTCGCCGTCGAATTTTTCCAACTTGTTAAAGTCGGTATTGACGAGCGATGCACGTGAGTTATCCATCTTTTCGATATAGCTTTGAGATTGTTAGTCCCTTGGCGAACAATCGATGGAAAAACTCGATTTCAGAAACAATTGTAAAGACAATGTTTCCAGCAACAACACCCTAAAGAAGGTGATGTTGTATTACGAGAATCTAAAAAGATTTCGTAATATTTCTCGAAGGCAACTGAACCGTATAACTTCTAAAGAGAAGCCACAGTATTCCCGTACGCCCCGCTGTCGTGCTAAGTGCAAAGTGCCATCAAAAAGCCACATTAAGCCTCAAAAGCCCATTAGCCCAAGCCCGAGCCCGAGCCCGAGTCGCTAAGCCCCGAAGCCCCAATAGATTTAACTCTATTTTCATTTGGCCAAAAGTTAGTTTCTTATTCTCACCTCTATGTAAAATTCCCCCACATGGCACCCTCCATTGGGCCTCAACCCATGTGCATCTCTCTATTCCTTCATAAGTAATATATAGAGATACATATTGGTGTGATTTTCCGATGTGGGACTATCTTTTAACAATAGAATGTTGTGAACACACAACACATAGAATAAAACACCAACAGGATTTTGTCATACTTTCTATATCCAAATCCATCTCCAACCAAACATAGGATTCCATGGATTTGTCTCCAAATCCATAAAAATTCAAATCCCATCTCCAAATACGGTTTACCAAACACACCCTTATCGTATTTGTATCCATATTCGTACAACATGGATCATGAGTTAGCTAGAGTCAGGGATTCACTTACAACATGAAGATACAAATGATAAATGTGTATTCGGGAAAAAAGAAAAAAGAAAAAAGAAAAGAAAACTAACCTCTCTGAAATCATTGTATAAGCACCTCAAGCGTGGGCTCATGCCTTTGAGCAGTCTAACCTACCTAGGACACAAATGTGTCCTACAAAGCCAAAGCCCTCCATGTGGCTTGTTACAAGATTAATGCAAATTCTAACATGACACAATCTTTGTCAGAAGAAAATATGCAAATGTAGTAGGCTGTACTGCCAGAAGCTTACCACTCCCATGCAAACAGTACCCCCAATGCAAAATGTCTCTTTTTATTTCTACATTTCTACCAAGGGGAGTTACAATTGTGGTTATATTTACATTTACTGTACTTAACATGTATCGCATTTTTGTTTTAAGATGTCCCAAGTTACGTGCACGACTTTTGTGCACATTGCGTTGTATGCATTTTGAACCCACTGTCTCCAACATGGACAACAGATATAGGATTCTCAATTGGGGTGAGCTAGGTTAGGTTAGGATGGACTAGCTATGAATAAACTCATATAAAAAATTAACACAAAAAACATCTGAAAAAAAAAGAACAAAAAAAAATTCTGAGGGGAGGCTGTAACCCACCCCAGCCTAAAGGTAGCTCCGCCTCTGACCCCTAAATACGTTTCCATAATTTAATCCACTGATCTTCCGTTAGACAGTCAGAATCTTATATCTCTTCCTTAATAACCACAAAGATCACTAGAAGTCGGCTCCTTGTTGAATAGAGACAATGAAATACAGTATATATTCTACTTCCAATAGCAAGAAACAAATTAATCAGCCCTTAACTTGTATTCATACCATTTATTTAGTGTGTCTTCACATGCTTTAACATTATGAATGCTCTGCCATATCTTTGAATAAGAAACAAAGAGAAGCAGACAAGTCATATTTATTATTCAGTACAGATATGGTTGGTATATATAACTGGATCTACCTTTTCCTTTCCATTAAGAGAGGTTGAGTAGAAATATATGTACTACTAGCTCTTACTCTTACTCTTACTCTATTTTGCATGAATAATTAGGACATGAATAGGGAGAAGGGGTACAATGTAGTCACCTATGTCGGTCGAATACAGATACGGACATTGAGATAAATACAAACACCATATTTTCATGTAGGGTTGAGCATTAATCGGCTTTGGACCGAGAACGAAATCGAACGAACCGGATAAGATAATCGGTTCGGTTTGAAAAAAAATCTGATCAGTTACGATTTTAAAATTTTTGTTATGGATTTCGGTTTCGGTAGACTTATACAACTACTAAATCGGGATAGTTTTAGGGTCTGACATATACATGGATATTAGGATTTGAGTTTCCAAATTGATTCTCGAAATCACTGCTCAAGTAGGCTAATGAACAGTGATTTCGAGACCCAAATCTTAACATTGGTCAATTTCGAAAAGCAATAATTATATGTATGTCTTTGATAATTTAACCATTAGTTCAACTTTGGACCAAACTTTGAAATACAACAAACATACATATATAACAAATCGAGTAGACTGAATAAAGTGAATCGTTTATCGATTCAGTTCGGTTTCGGTTATGACTAATTTCGATTCGATATCAGTTTTGGATTTTTAGAATTTCTATTTATCCAATCGGGTTTGACTATTTGGGTTCGGATGTTTCAACCGAATAAACCGAATGCTCACCCTTATTTTCATGTCGGTGCAGAATCTCTCTTACATCTCCGCATAATATCTGCTGTCGCCACGACAGGGTCTCGTCGGTGGTGGCGGCGGCGGTGGTGGCGGCGGCGGTGGTGGTGGTGGTTGTGGTCAGGGCCGGCCCTGTGGTAAGTCGGACAAGTCTTGGTACTTGGACACCCCCCTCTGCTAGGACAACTCTCATGCTCAGCATTATCCCACCAAAGGTTAGGATCACGAATGAAGGTTAGGATCACGGATGACCACCAGGACTAGCTGACAATAAGGATCAAGGGACAACCAAAATTAGCTCCAGGATAGAACAACCCAATCCTCCGGACCGGCCCTGGTTGTGGTGCTCCTAACTCTTCGTATTGACGTGCATCTGCGTGTGGAAAATGTGCCTAATTTGTGTCTAGGGGATTTATTTTCTCAGGTGTATGATCTGTCACAAATTGTTGCATGTTGTTATCGGAGAAACATCCATTATAGTCATCATACCTATATATAATTATGGTTATTTCATAGAGACCACCCATTGAAAATGAGTGATATACGCAGAAGAACAACAATTAATAGCATATAGTTTCCATAGGAATGTGTCCTAATTGATAAAGCTACTTTTTTTTTGTTGTAGTGCATATGTATTGTTTTGTTTCGTAAGGAAAAAATAAGTAAAAGAAATAAAACTTCCCGCTTTTGAGGTTCATGGTGCGTGGCTAGGTGGATTGCCAATTTTTCACGTAAACTTGAAGAAATCTGTAGTGGCTCCTCTTTCCTGACAACGATTGACATGCAATAACAAAGTTCAAATCAACTACAGTTGAGTTGAATAACAAGATCTCTTTCAATTAATTGCACACTGATAATATATTAATCTCCATATTACATAATTGTAAGTTTACAAAAAAGGGAAAAGTAAAAAAAATAAAAAAAAATAATATATATATATATATATATATATATATATATATGGGTCGTTCTACAATACATCCGCTGGAAATGGATGTATCGATACATCCGAAATCTGGACCGTTGGATGTTGATCCAATGGTTCGGATTGAATAATAGTGTAGAAACATCATTTAATGCTGATTTAGACTTTTGACCTGTTGGTAACTTGCTTTAGCAGGTCATTCTTCACTTTAATTTTTCAATGAACACCCTAAATTAATTCATATTTACTCTCTCAAAAGTCCATCCAATTTAATATTTCGTATTATATTTTTTTTGGTTACAGGCCGTCGTGGTGGTGGTGTTGGTGGTTGTGGTGGAAAGAGAAACAGAGATGAAGATGGAAATAAGAATCGGTCCGGATCGCGTCGAACGTCGTCGAGCCCTCCTAGAACAACGAGGAGTACCAGCTGCGCCGTGAAGAATCGGTTCGCTTCCCGTCGGACATAGTCGAAACCTCCTCGAACAAGAAGTATTAGCGGCGCCGCTCTAATTTTACTGTCCATGCCATTGTCAGAAATTTTATTTTTCATCTAATAATTTAATATTTTGTTAATAAAGCTACATGTCACGGTGGTGGTTGTGAACTGAGAAAAACCTGCTTCTGAGGTCGGGCGGATCATCTTGTCACATATTTTTAAAAAAAATCTGTATTGATCGGACGAATTTTTTTTACTTTTCTAATGATAATATTTTCGAAGAGAATATTTTATTTGGACGGTGAACGGCCATTCTCTTTGCTTTTAACACGGAGAATGGCCATTCTCTTTGCTTTTAACACGGCGAATGGACGGAGAATGGCCATTCTCTTTGCTTTTAACACGGCGAATGGACGGAGAATGGCCATTCTCTTTGCTTTCTACACGGCGAATGGACGGAGAATGGCTGTTCTCTTTGTTTTTAACACGGAGAATGGCCATGCTCAAGGAGAATGGCCATTCTCCGTTATTTTAACATGGAGAATGGCCATTCTCCGTTCTTTGAAAACGGAGAACGGACACTCTCTGTGCTTTTAACAAAGTATGGTACATTTAGGACTGGAAATGTTCAAGTATCTCATATTTTTTTCACCAAATATTTACAGTATTTTTAATATCATTTACCATAGTACATTCATTTTATATTAAATCATTTTCAAGATAATCCGAATATCATTTTATCAGGCTTCCACTGTATGGCTGAACAAAATTTCTTGCGAATGTTTGAATATTATTAACCTACTATCAAAGAGAATTTTTCTTACATTACATTATGCCTTACACTGGCATCGACTTCATACTGATGGCATCGATGTACTGATGGCAATAACAAAGGATGAACATGCAGGATTACAATTATGTTTCCGCAATAACAAGGAATGAACATGCATGATTACAATTTTGCTTCAGCAATAACAAGGGATGAACATGCACTGGCATCGAATTCATACTGATGGCATCGATGTAATGATTTTTTACAGAAAGCAAAACACATTACAATCAAATAAAGTTTCAGTGATCCCAGGAATGCATCTGTAATGAGGCCACCTGTAAATCCTAGCAATGCACCCAGGACTCACGAAATCTGTGATGGGCATCTGCAAATCAAAGGAATACACCAAAATATCAATATCATCTATCAAGGCCAACTGCCAACCAAATAAACGCTTCAACCAAAAAATCATAATCAAATTAAGTATACTTCATTCCAAGTCCAATAAACTGCATAATTCACGTTACAGTAATCTGTCCAATCCACGTTAGTAATTCAACATAGAACCTGCATAATTCATAATACAATAATCCAAATAAATATCAGACCTACTCTAAATTCAAGACCATATTACATTTTCAAAACAAATTACGAACTATGCACTGAGTACAAGCGAAAAGTTTAGTCTTACAATATTTCAAACACAAAATTTAGTTTGTCCGCCATGACCAACAAATATTCAGAACAATATTACAAGTCAAATATTACTTCCACATTGAAATAAGAGACATTCAAAACTCAAAAGATGAATCTTCATAGACGTCTCCATCTTCTTCTTCTTGTTTCTTTTTTTTTTCCTACTTCTTCTTTCTCAAAATATCCTTCACCTACACCTTGAGGGACGGATGAAGAAAAATTATAGTCAGTATTGACTCACTTTATAGGTAGAAATGACATCCAGAAACATAAATAGAAGTATCAAAGTGATGGCTAGCATTAAAGTGTCAATGTGCACAGTCTATATTTTTACATAAGATTTTGGGCTAGCCCCATTTACCTTCTTCACGAGGGAAGGAAAATCTTATTCTTGGTCAGCAAATTCAACCTCTATCTGGTTAATCTTATCCAGAATCAATTTCTGGTTGTCGGATATAGTCTTCATCTCTTTGAAGACATTCTCAAAGTTTGCAGCAACAAAATTGTATAGATCATCAACCCTGTCCTTAGTGTTTTTGATTCCATAAGTTGATGGTTTTCCAGATGTTGATGGTTTGCTTGCAGCTGCTGCCCGTTTTCCAAACATTCGAGTGAAGGTTAGTTTTTTCATGGGGCCTTTGTTTTTAATATAAACATCCCCTGCTAAGCTTGGGACAGAATGTTTATTAGCCATCGAGCATACAAATCCTCCGAAAGAGAGAGCTGTCCTTGCAGTTGGTTTTCCTACGAGATGCATCATTCTACTGAACATGTAGGAACCTATATCCATCCTTTTTTTCTTCCCCATATAATAAAGAAATTTTACTCACTCGGGATGGATGGAAAACTCATGTCCAGTAGGGTTGAGTGTTTGAGATACGTAGGCATGCAACAATTTATACAAAGTTTTTAATTGATCTTTGTATACATTTTGAGGGGTCTTGGCACCCATTGAAACACCTGTAATCTCATGAATTGCATCCGTCATGGAAACATTATCAATATCTTTCATATCAAACTCAGGAACTGGATCAAATCCATAAAATTCGTTGATGACAGCAGCATTTACCCTAATCAGTTTCCCGCTCAGAAACACCAGTGGTTGATCCTCTTCTTTTTCTTTAATTTCAGCCGGAAGATTTGAGTAAAATTCTCTTACTATTGTTTGGGAGATTTTCTCAAGACAGGATTTGTTCAGTTTCTCCAATTGATAAAATTTCAATATATCCAGGAAAGCTTCGTCGTCGACATCATCCATCTTAATTGATCTTTCAGGCATAACAGCCTTTTTCTTGAAATATTTAATGTATATCTTCTTAGTTTTAGAGTCTTTAAATTTTTTTACCTCCTCTCCAGCCTGGGACTTATCTGATGATTGCTCTTCCTCTTCATTTTCCTCTTCTGATGAGGATTCAAAATCCACAGAGTACGCTGATGACTCTGTATCCGTTGCCACCTTAGCCTTCGCTTGAGTACGCCTTCGATCTTCATAAGTTGAGTCTTCCGACGACTCTGTATCGAAGATAGATTTTCTGGTCTTTGTCGAGCAATGAGTGTTTTTAGCCTTTTTTGCACGTGGCTTGGCTGCCGCCTCCGCTTTCATCGTCGCTGCCGCCGCCGCTGCTTCTGCCGCTGCCCTTTCGGCCTCTGCCCTAGCGACCATAATCTTGGTTTTCGCCGCCCTTGCAAGTTCTGCCCTTCGGGCCTGTATCGCATCCCTTCGTGGATCCTTCCCCTTCGGCGACGGTCGTTGTTTCTTCGGCGGCATTTTGATTAGAAGAGGGTTTGGGAGAGGGTTTGGGAGAAGGAAGAGGGTTTGGGAGAAGAAGAGGGAAAGTTCGACCGTCTTATATGACCTTGGGAAGTGGAAAAAATTAGAATAGTTTTGAGTCTTAAATTAAATTTATTACTATTATTACTAGTATAAGACGGTCGAATTTATTACTATTAAATTTAAAAAACTACTTTCCAAAATTAAATTTATTACTAGTATATATCCATGTGAAATCACTACATAAACGTTTGGAATTTTGAGACCTTAATTTTAAAAAATTCTTTTCCAAAATTAAATTTATTACTATTATTACTAGTATATATCCACGTGTTCCGTATAAATTATTGAAAAATTTGGCAGAAAAAACGTGGTGGAAACATATTTATTTAAAAAAATTTGACAACATATTTAAGAATGTGAAGTTTAAGACTCAATATTTCCATTTTACGAATATTTGATTAAATTTTTGAAAATAAGAAGACTGTGTACTTGAAAAGAGTAAAATTGAAACACTCAATGTTGTCCTCTATTTTACTTTGTAATCATATTTAAGATGGATTTGACGGCAAGATTGACGCTGGCAGCATAATCAATTCTATGACGTAACAAGTCATTGATGGGGATATCGTCGCTGATATATTGATTTGACGTAAAAAGATTTGTTAATTATAAAGAGCAATGCTATAGTTAGCAAATGGGTGTAAGTTGTAAGAAGGTTGTAAAAGTTTGATTGTAGCCGAAACCAAATTGAGTTAACAAAATATTATATTTCATTAAATTCCAACTTCGTCGCCGGAACATTCTCCAGAGAAGTATACAAGAGGAGGACAAAAAACTGTAAAACACGGAAAAAAAAAAGGTCTAGCCCTCACTGGCCTCCCGGAGGATCTCCGCAAAGTCCTGCAGGGTGCGCACACCCGTCCTATGGCACAGGCGGCGAAACGCTTCCCTCTTCTCCAGAGAATCCCGTTCCTCCGGAGTGATCGGCAACAGGTCAAAGTTTGGCGCCGGATGAAGAGGTCGAGCGATGACCTCCAGTGACAACCCGCAGGCGGTCAGAAAGTTTGCAGTCGCTGCCAGCCAGTCATGGGCCGGAGGCGGCGCAGAGGGTGCTCCATGCGAAGGGGCTCAGCGACGACTGGAAGAAGGCTCTGGCAATGGTTCCCAACCAGATGATCTTTTTGGAGCCATGTTAAATGTGCAACCTACTCAGATGAATGGGGACCCCTATGTATATATATACACGTTCCTAACCGACTCTTCCTATTCCTTATTGGAAGTTGGGATATAATGTTAAAGTTACAATCAAATGCTTACAACACTCTTACAACCTTCACCCATTGCTGACATGTGGGCCATGTCATCAATGGGTGAAGGTTGTAAGAGTGTTGTAAGCAAGCATTTGGTAGTAGACTATAAGAGACATTATTGATGTCTTATTCCAGGCTTAGTTGGTTGTGCTGTTTAGCTTTTACATGGAAGGCCTAGGTTCGAGTCTGGTGTTTGGGTTCTGTTGAATTTTTCTATTGTTAACATTTTTTGAGTGCTATTATATGCTTTTAACTTAGTATGGAACAATTTTTGGGACTGTTAATGGCCATTCTCCGTTTCTCTAACACGGAGAATGGTACATTTAGGACGGATGTAGGACGGAGAATTGTACATTTAGGACGTCGAATGGTACATTTAGGACGAAGAATGGTACGTTTAAGAATGTTCTGTAGGGTTGTGAATTTTAAATAGTTTGGCTGTTTAGTTTTGTTTTGAATCTATATAAATTGGTTTGAAGGCTCGTGAAGATGAATTAGTTTGGCTGTTTGGTTGTTAATGGTCATTCTCCGTTCCTCTAACACGGAGAATTGTACATTTAGGACGGCGAATGGTACATTAGGACGGAGAATGATAGATGTAGGACGGAGAATGATAGATGTCGGACGGAGAATGGTCCATATAGGACGGAGAATGGTACATTTAGGACTGTTGTGTAGGGTTGTGAATTTTAAATAGTTTGGCTGTTTAGTTTTGTTTTGAATCTATATAAATTGGTTTTGAAGGCTATGAATTAGTTTGGCTATTTGGCTGTTAATGGCCATTCTCCGTTCCTCTAACACGGAGAATGGTACATTTAGGACGGAGAATTGTACATTTAGGACGGCGAATGGTACATTAGGACGGAGAATGCGGAAAGTTGGACGGAGAATGATACATGTAGGACGGAGAATGGTCCATATAGGACGGAGAATTCATTTTGAATAAGGTAAAATCTGTGTTGGGAAATGGCGAAATCTTTTGGATATGATTACACTGAGATGTTGTATTAATGGTAAAATCTGTGTTGGAAAATGTCGAAATCTCAGAAGTGAGCCGTCTTCGACGTCATTATATCACAGTCCATTTTATTTATAAAAAAAATAATCATGTTAAAAATTAGTATTGACAAAAGTAAAACTTGGTCAAAATGGAGAATCGAACTCATAAAAAATATCTTGTATGTAGACTAGTGAAAAATATATACTCCTCCGTCCCAAAAATATAGTCTCACTTTCCTTTTTGGTTTGTCCCATATTATAGCCCATTTCTTTTTATATAATGGATGTTTGTGGAGTAATTTACAAATTTAGCCTTATTTAAACTGCAATTATATCAAGATAAACTCTACAATTCTCTATGCATTTAAGAGTTGTATTTTGAAAATATACTTGAGCTCTAATGATGGATACTGAAAAGACACTTTAGTTTATATTGCCTCCAAAATTCAAACTAAAATTTGCCAAAATATTGTCTCCAAAGTTTAATGGCATTCATTAACCCAATTAGAGATCACAATAAGTACAAAAGCAAAATTCAAAACATCTATAAGGGGCATATTGGAGAGATTTTGTTTTGTTGGACATATTAATTGGATTTTCTTAATCTTGGTGAAAATAGAAATAGGACTATATTTTTGGGACGGAGGGAGTATAAAGAAATGCATGCATGCATGCTAGTGTTTTCACCATTAACCCCAGTAATGATAGATCGTATCTAATTCATTATACCACTCGTACACAGGTTCTCCTGGTACTGGGATTACATTATCAAAGGGTTTTTTAAACGTCTGAATTGAATAACAAATTTTCCAAAGTTCGTCGTCGAAGATCACGTTGAAGCACCCACGTATGTCGAGCAGGCGAAGACCCTTGCAGTTGCATATGATAGATCGCAGCGTGTCTCCATTGAACATGCCGAATCCCATATGTAGGTGCTCGAGACGCGGCATCGAATCAGCCACGGCCTTTCCCTCTGCCTCATTTTTCGTGTCCAGCACGAACATGTTCCTGAGCATGAAATCCGGAGGGGGCATGTTCCTACTCAGCTTGACCAGACGGCGGCAATACTTTCCGGCGGAAATTATTCCAGTCGACGTGATGTAGAGGCAGTAGCTAATGTCGAGTTCTTCCAGCACAGGGAGAAACTTTAAGTGTCTCACGAAAGTTTCATCACTCACGTCGCACTTCGGAATGTGCAGAACCCTTAGAAATTTTCCACTGTATTATAAAAATGGAAAAACATCAATAGAAATTAACAAAAGTATACGTAAAATTTTGTAATAGAAAAAATAAAGTATTAGAATAAGACCAAATAAAATTTTGCACTGGCCTTAAACATGCACAAGAGAAGGCTGCTTCGTCGAGCTTGTACGCGGAGAGGGACCCTAGATGTCCCTCACTGCGAGCCACGAGCTTCATTACGGTCAAACTAATCTCAGCGGTTTTTTGGGTCCTCCGGCACCACTGTACCAAGTGGACGTTGGACCAATAGTCTAAGGGACCGTTGAGCGCCTTCCACCACGAACGGCAAACTGGGGCCACGTTGCACATTACCTCGTCCGCCGGCATCCCCGACAGTACCAGTATCATCGAGAGAATCTCGGTAGGGATGACGGCCCATCCGCTGCAGTTGATCTTGCTCCTCTCCATTGCGACTGTTCTTCTTCTTTCCTTTGTTTCTCTCTAGTCGGATGGGTTCTCTTCTTTGGAAAAGGCTATTTAACCCTCGTTTACGCGGGTGTATGTAACCCGCTCGTGGAGGGGTGTGTCCGAACAAGTCACGAATCTATTGGGAAATAACGGTAATGCCACTGTATTAATATTAGCAATTAGTCGTTTGGGCTCCCAACATATTTGGGTGATGCCATCTCCCATTATGTGGCATCTGACATGGCAGATGACATAACAGCTGACATGGCAAATTTTAACCCCAAAAATTAATTACCCAAATTTTTTTAATGTTAATGTTAATGTCAATATTAATATTAATGTTAATGCTAATGCTAATGTTAATGTTAATATTAATGTTAATATTATTCAATGTTAATTTAATATTAAATTATTTATTTACTATTAATGTTCATTTTAATATTAATTTTATTGTTAAATTTTGCCATGTCAGCTGTCATGTTAGCAACCATGTCATATGCCACATAATGGAAGATGGTATCACCCAAATTTTTTGGGAGCAAATAGCATTTTTGTAATATTAGTTTTAATTATATTATAAATTTTAAATTAACAGAAAAGCCAATGTAGATTTAATATTAATGCTCTGAATAGCCCAACTCATCATGCCAATTGGCTACAACGCTCATGATCTCTCTAGCTCACAAAGGAGTACATTGTTCCATACATTATGCCTCTTTATAGCCAACAAGTAGTCTTCGGCTGAACATCTCGCAAGTCCGAACGCCAATGTGGTAGCTCCTCTTGAACGCTAAGGACTCCATGCATCTGGAAGTCCAAGCCGAGCCCCGCCTCGAGCCGAACCTATCCTGAACTTGTCCACCACCGTGTCCCTGCGGCAGATACAGTTAGACATAATGTTAACATAAACATTGTGATCGTGCTCATCTATGTCCCATTTCGCCTAGCCTGCAAGGTTAGAACTTTACATAAGAAATCATATCATTTCACTCAACCAACCAACCGTAAACTTAAACATATGTATAAGGGTGGCAGGCCCTGCGCCTGCACCCAGCGCTAATCTCAGCCCACCGGCCCTATCTATATGAAGGTCACGATGATTCTGTCACAACCCGCACCCTGATTAGGGGCACGAGTACGTGGTTACGTCCACCCTGATTAGGGGCACGAGTACGTGGTTACGCCCTATCTATATGAAGGTCACGGTGTTTCTGTCACGATCCGCACCTTGATTAGGGGCACGAGTACGTGGTTACGTGGTTACGTCCAGCCTCGAGCCGAACCTATCCTGAACTTGTCCACCACCGTGTCCCTGCGGCAGATACAGTTAGACATAATCTTAACATAAACATTGTGATCGTGCTCATCTATGTCCCATTTCGCCTAGCCTGCAAGGTTAGAACTTTACATAAGAAATCATATCATTTCACTCAACCAACCAACCGTAAACTTAAACATATGCATAAGGGTGGCAGGCCCTGCGCCTGCACCCAGCGCTAATCTCAGTCCACCGGCCCTATCTATATGAAGGTCACGATGATTCTGTCACAACCCGCACCCTGATTAGGGGCACGAGTACGTGGTTACGTCCACCCTGATTAGGGGCACGAGTACGTGGTTACGCCCTATCTATATGAAGGTCACGGTGTTTCTGTCACGACCCGCACCCTGATTAGGGGCACGAGTACGTGGTTACGTGGTTACGTCCAGCCTCGAGCCGAACCTATCCTGAACTTGTCCACCACCGTGTCCCTGCGGCAGATACAGTTAGACATAATCTTAACATAAACATTGTGATCGTGCTCATCTATGTCCCATTTCGCCTAACCTGCAAGGTTAGAACTTTACATAAGAAATCATATCATTTCACTCAACCAACCAACCGTAAACTTAAACATATGCATAAGGGTGGCAGGCCCTGCGCCTGCACCCAGCGCTAATCTCAGCCCACCGGCCCTATCTATATGAAGGTCACGGTGTTTCTGTCACGACCCGCACCCTGATTAGGGGCACGAGTACGTGGTCAACGGTATCATAGCTTATTGAGTATATTATATTGACATTGCTTGTCCTCCATTCGTAGTTGATCGTTCTTGACAGGTTTTGATATTATATATGTTGTTAAATAGTAGAACTAGACAGTGTTCTACGTCGTTTCTGCGGTGTAGGCTGGGACGCTGTCGCGTTATGGAATGGCTTCTCTGGAACCATCCTGGACGTATAGCTTTGTTAATCGGGGTCCTTTCAACGCAAGTAGCTAGCTCCGATGCAAGTCCCCGCTAAACCTGTGCTGATCGAGAAAACTACATTGTCGACAAGTTGTCCATAACCGTGCGAAGACATATTTTCCTTTTAGTTATTAAGACATAGCCTATATTATATTTGAAAACTCAATCCCTTTTCCGTGTTTGCGCCCTTGCATTTATCCTTTCATTTGCAACAACATTATCAATTTACCTAGGAAGGGGGTCGAGAAGAGGAGGGTCAGCCACTCACATTGAGTTTACTTCAGGCGAGAGAATGGATCTTAATTCAACCGTTCCCGTTCGATCGAGTCAATCGATCCCGACCTATCGGTCCCGACCGAATCAATAGCGACAGTGTTCCTTTCTCGCGCACTCTATCACGACCCGCACCCGGAGTAAGGGCATTCCATAACGTAACAGCGTCCCAGCCTACACCGCAGAAACGACGTAGAACGCTGTCTAGTTCTACTATCTAACAACAGTTAGATATTACAACCTGTCGAGAATCAAGGGTCGTCGTCTAACCCAGCTATGGCAGTCTATTCTTATGTATTGCTCCTTCAACCAATCCATTCCTAGGCCAAGGGACCGATTCGGCCTGCAGCAAAAGGGTCGTCGTCTAACCCAGCTATAGTCCGTGATGTCTTGACATTGCCAGTGGCCTTCACACCCTTTCACTGCTTAACAAATGCACGTGACACGGGACGCTGCTTGCTATACTTCGATAGCCCAACAAAACTCTTTTCTAATGTGTTCGTGCAACGACTTGACAAGCAAGGGCTACGTCAAGCCTAGCATCGAGGGAAATACGACTTAAACTATGGGACAAGCGAATGTTAGTATTAATTGTAGTTCCAATTACATTTTAAATAAAAAGAATGCAATTTTAACTTTAACTAGTTTGAAGTAAATGTTAAATCCAAAACTATTTTTAATTTTAGTAGTCATATTAGTTTCAGTAATATTGTAAATGTTTAAATTAACATGAATGCCACGGTATTAGAAACCTAGCTAGCTGATGTCACGTTGCTCGGGACTCGGTTAGTGTTCGTCTAAACTAGTACGTGCCAACTAGTTATTAGTAATGATAACCAAAAATTGAATTTTAAGTTTAAAATCTAGTCGAGCTCGATCCTTCCTCTTTATCCCATCTCCCACACTCTCTTTCTCTCTCTCTATCTCTCTCGGGTTCTTTCTCACATGTTGTGTTCCTTAACGCAACAGGTCCCGTAGCATTAAATGCTCTGCATGCATTATTCTACACAATTTAATAATAAACACTGATACCATATCATTAGAAGAGCAAAGGTTGTCTTGGAAGTCGTAAAAAATTACTTTATATTGTCTTCTCAATACTTTTTTTGCATTGGAGATAACTTTTTAAACTTCTTGTCATTTTTGAATATAGCCGCCTATGCAAGTTATTGTCTTCTGCGGCTCTGTCTCATGCCACATAGGATACACAATACATAACAAGACAATAGGGTTTCGTAGCATTAAATGCTGATGCATGTGTTATCCTACAAAAGAGGGCCACGTGGAGATTGCTGTTGCATGCTTCCTCATGCGTTATTAGCTACACATTTTAATAAGGCACGTACCCAGAAGACGAGAAAGTTTTGCTGGAAGTTGTTTCCTTAAAATTATGCTTGCTCCTAGAATCACTCAAGATTTTTCATGAGCCATCAAAAGAGGGCCACGTGGCGGAGTTACAATGAAGACGAAAAGGTTGTGTTGTTGCCTTGCTGGAAGTTGTTTCTTCCTGCATAATATTTTTTGTACCTCCAAATTGCACTTTCAAACTGTCCATCCTTACGTGGCAGCTGACGTGACATGTTGATCTGCAGCTGACGTGGCAAATTTTTTTGTAAATAAAACTAAAAATAAAAATTAACATTCAAGTTAATATTCCAGATTAACATTAACATTAATATTAATATTATCGTTAATTAACAATATATTAATATTAACATTAACCTAACATTAATATTAACATAAATTAATATTAACACTAAAAAACTTTGATATTAACGTTAAATTATTATGGAGAAAATTGGTTGTTAACTTTTTGGATTAAATTTGCCATGTCATCAGTCATGTCATGACACACTATTAATTTAGGAAAATGCTAAGAGCTCATTTATTTAACATGCCATCAGATGGAGGGCTATATATAGAGGGTCAATATGGAGGTCGATATATATCATACTCTTCTCTTCTTCTATTTCTTGTCCTTCGTTTCTTCTGCTGGTTTCTAACACACACTATTTCTTCAATGT
>JANAVB010040417.1:7482407-7537407 GCA_029216955.1 Iris pallida
CTTTGGTGTCCTGACGTGTTCGCTTTACATTTCGCGCCGTGCTGGCCAAGTTAGTAGTGCATTCGTAAAGTCTCTGGTCGAAGAAAACGACGAAGACGACAAAGACGACGAAGACGACGAAGACGCGTAGTTGGGTAAGTTGCAGACTCCGAAGTTGCAGCCTCCGACGTCGAATCGACGAGAAGACGACAATAGGGTTCACAGTTGACGAAGCCATGGATTCGATCAGTGGCAAACTGACGGCCGAAGAGATGAAGGCCTTGGTTGATGATATCTTATCAAAGAGATTAACCGAGGCAACCCACGTGTGATCCATACTGATGTGGATCCGTCACCTTACAAAATGGGGAAGCTGGAGACGAAGTTGGAAGGAACGTCCAACTACTTGAAGTGGTCGCGGCAGGCGATGCGGACGCTGAAGGGACGTGGCTTGGTTGGCTATGTCACTGGCCAAGCCAAGGCGCCAGTCGATTACTCCGCAAAGGAGTTTGCTGTTTGGGAGATTGTCAACAACGTAGTGGCTGAGTGGTTGACTGCCTCATTAACCGACCAGGTGTCGGACAATGTCGAGGCAATGGAGGCTGCTGCTGATATATGGCGGACTCTAAAAGATATGTACTCCGGCTCGGACAACCCTATGCGGGTCTTTCAACTGCAAGATGAACTCGATAGGGTGGCCCAATGTAGTGCCCCGTCCCGCAAAGTCAATCGGAGGAATCGAAACGCCGACGACGTTCGGACTTGGCCTTACAACGGCGACTCGAAGACATCGCTCAGGTGGGGGAGTTTCGGTGAACTTGCCTCATCTCTGCCTTCACTTAATAATTCGTGTGGTTTCAACTTGCACAAGTAGGCTAATATAAAAGCTACGAACGCACATAGCTAAGGGAGTAATCCCGACCCGTCGGAATGTCTTAGAATATGGAAAATGGTCCAACGGTCTCAATAGAAGTCGGCTCAGCGTGCTTTAAAATGACACTCGGTCCTTCGTCCCGTGGCTTGGGAGAAGGAAAGTTGGTATTCGACACAAACGATGAGTTAGCCTAAGTCATAGGCGTCGTCCGTATAAATGTTCGATAAAGCATGCACGTTTCCACTGCGCAAGGCTTGGCATAGCCTTGGCTCGTCCCTCGGGTTAAGTTGTTAGGCTTGAGTAAGTTAGGCGAAGTTAAGCCGATCGACCTAAGTCATTCTAAGTACCGTCCCGCTCGTTCGGCGGTTGTCAAGTCAAATAGTCCCACGATCTCAAGGGCCGTCATATAACGTATGACTTGGATGATAACGTCGCATAACGGAAGTCAGTTACAGGCACGAGCCACGGTTGGCACGAAGTTAAGTTAGCCACGACCCATGGCACTTAAGGAACACGTTTTGTTCAAGTTAAGTTGGAAGGCTACGTAGTAGTCGTTCCCTCGAGTTCGAAGAAGTTCGAGGCGGTCCCTCGGTTGGGAGTCTCGCGTTCCTATCCACGTTGAGTTTCGAGGCGATCCCTCGGTTGGGAGTCTCGCGTTCCTATCCACGTTAAGTATTAGAGGCGATCCCTCGGTTGGGAGTCTCGCGTTCCTATCCACGTTAAGTATTCGAGGCGGTCCCTCAGTTGGGAGTCTCGCGTTCCTATCCACGTTGAGTTTCGAGGCGATCCCTCGGTTGGGAGTCTCGCGTTCCTATCCACGTTAAGTTTTCGAGGCGATCCCTCGGTTGGGAGTCTCGCGTTCCTATCCACGTTAAGTATTCGAGGCGGTCCCTCGGTTGGGAGTCTCGCGTTCCTATTCACGTTAAGAAGTTCGAGGCGATCCCTCGGTTGGGAGTCTCGCGTTCCTATCCACGTTAAGTATTCGAGGCGGTCCCTCGGTTGGGAGTCTCGCGGTCCCGAGGCACGTTATGCCAAGTGTGATTCGGAGCACGAGTTGCTAAGTATAGTTCCGGTCGTACCAACAAGTAGGCCATGCATTTACGTGAGTCTAGATGTTCCGTAGGTGCGTGGTCATTGGACACCTTGTCGACAAGGATTTCTGCCTAGACTGGTTATACGCCGGGGCACCGGGCCCAGTCGTCCTAGGAGGTAGACGTTATACGCGCATGCTTTTTTGCGTGGGTAGTCGGGGGCTTTCCATGGGGCTAGCTACCTTGCATCGAAGGACCCGCCGCCTACCCGAGCTATGTCCGCGATGGCTTGTCATGCCCCAGTGGCCTTTCATATAGATAATCGGCGTGCTAAGCGGCGAATCCGCATGCACGGTATCGGTCATAACAAAGGAAGTATAAGCACAGTATGCGTTGAATGGTGAAATGTGTGCTCGGTTGCACCAAAGTGTTATAAAGCCTACGATTCGATTATACGTAAAGACACGTACTTCGGCACGAGATACGTTATCGTACTTGAGTTCTCAACATCGGTTCCACAAGTTGGGTTATACGTTTCGAGTTAAGTCGAGAAGGGCCGTAGGGCAAGTATTTGACACGACCTAGTCGTTACGTCCAAGAGTATGGTACGAAAGGCAAGTATGAGTCGGTACGTTGACAATGCAAGCACGAGAAAGGTCTAGAGGCAAAGTATGGGTACGTTATTAGTACAAGGCACGAAGATGGTCTAAAGACACTAAATAGGCCGAGCGTCGGTCCTAAAATCGATCCTAAGGCAAGATTAGAAAGACAATCGAAAGGGGTTTATGTTGCACAAAGTAAATGAAACGTGTAGGTTTTGTATGGGTGGGCGAGGAGCTCACTCCACCAGTACAGTGGTACTGACACCCACACAGTGTTTATGTGCAGGCACAGGTAGAAGCTCGTGGCGCGGAGCTCGCTTAGATGCGTCGAGGCACGAAGTTCCTTGGCGATTCGAAGCGTGCGGTCGCATGGATTTGAAGACTTATACGGGACATAATGTATGAACATCGCCTTCCGAAGCTTCCGCTGGATCGACAAACATGTATCGAGAGATGGAGAGAGCTGAGCGATTTGTAATGTGAGACGAGTGTATTTGAGTGCTTGTAATCTTGGCCTTGCGCCCCAATGTAACCGTTGTTTCAATATCAATAAAAGAGTTTTTTAATAACTTGCGTTTGTTCTAAATTTCTGCTGCGTGTTCAATGTCTCTGCTCGGGACTTCTGTGCGACGACTCCGTCGCAGCCGCTGAAATCGGCCGTTATGGAACCCGCCTTGCACGGGCGCAATCTAGGCTCGTGCGGCATCACGCCTTAGCGAGGACGATCGCTCCTACGGGAGCGGGGCGTGACATAATGGTATCAGAGCACGGCTTTACGTCCTTGGACTACCGATTGAATTCTATAACTCCGTTGTTCCGCAAACTCTGAATTGTGCTTCCGCAACGTGATTACGTTGGTGCGCTCTCTCTCAAATGTCCCTCGGCATGTCCATACAATAAGTCTAATATTTTCGAAAGCTCGTACAAGCGTTCAATCGAACGCATCGATAGGTGATGGCCTTTGGGCCGAACGGTGCCGACCTTGAGTTGATAGAAAATGCATGCTAAAGTTAGCAAGTCGTGTGCGTGCCTAACGAGTCCTACGTCGACATTATAAAATGAGCACGCAAAGTCGGAGTATAGTCCATACGGGATGGTTATGCATACGGCCTTTTGGCTAAGTTGTGTTTCGTATCGCGCACCTCGACTTATTGGTGCAAACGAATTGCGAGTGATATCAAGTATCGCTCGATTGGGAACGGAAATACACTTGGAGTGTATATCGATAAGGACGTTATCAGACTAACACTTAGGCGTACACGAAGGATTGATTGGGATTTGAGGATTGTGCGAACGACTTAGTGCGTCGATACGAACGTGATTGAGGACTAAATCGGATGGCTCGAACCCGAGTGGTGTATGGACGTTATAGAAATTGTTCGAGCGGAACCAGAGGAGTTACGGATAGTACGAGTATGTCGACAAGTGATGATATCGCAAGGCCTTAGAACGAGTAGCGCTTAGATGGTCATGATTCGAGAGTCGCAAACGTGATACCGTTCGAACGATTTGTAAACGATAGTGCGAATTACGAAATGGTTGAATGGAAATTCTAAACGATAGAATAAATGGATGACTTGATTGAAGAAATATGTAGTCGATGACTTAAGATCGACGGATAAACGATACGTGAATTTGGGTTGAAGAAATTGATGATGTAAACGATTCGAGGAGATAATCCAGTCGGACGATAGCATCATTCGCACGACTCAGAATTCGTTGCAAACGAAGATCGTCAGGTTACGTATATCGTCGATGGTATTGAGGCGTATCAAAGATGATATGCAATAACTCGGAGGTACTCGGACTCGGTGAATGACGATCGTGCAAGTGCTATTATTCGGTTGGATGCAATACTTAGGATTTTGCTTGAGGTGAATGTTGGATAAAAGTGATCGTGTTTTGATGGTTGCGTTGATAACCACAACGTCGACGGTCTTGTCTTGCGCGAGCGCTACTCTAGACTCGCACATGCGTTGCGTCGAATTTGGGGCGATCGTTCCGCGTGAGCGCTGACATGGTGATTCATGTCGCGGGAATGATCGAACTCGGAAAATTTGGATGCGGCAACTTCGATTGTCTTGACTTGTTGGTTTGATGCGAATGATTGACGAATGGATGAAACTTGAGGATTGTGTAGGTCCAATCCGCGCATCGAAAATGATTTAGTCTAGACCCAAAACAAGTGTTACGCCCCGATGAGAATGATTATTCTGCGGGTGCGTTGTATGGTGATTCATGAACCACCGTGGATAATCGGACTCGCGTGAGATCGGAGCACAACATATTGTTAAGTCAGACGACCTTGTGATCGATTACGTGAATTGGAATAGATGATTTTGGAAGTATGAAATGTGAATTATGGTTTTGCGATGAATCGTGTTGTAGCGTGCTTGACTTGGAAAGATTGATAGGCAGATTACGTCGAACGTGTTCGAAGAGATAGACGATGCGAAATGGCTTGATGAACGAGCGATATGTTCTTATCGAGGATTGGTTGAAACGTGAATTATCGTATGATGGCTTTACCGATACGACTCGTACCCCGTGCGACGAATATGGGGATGTGCGTAGGAAATCGATGCTCGAAGTTTAGAAATCAGAGTGATGCGAGCTTGGGTAGAAAACCCCGTACCATCGATTTGGTTTGACCTTAGGATGGGGTCAGTGTTGATATCGTTGTTTGGGAACTATGATTCCAGTACTGACGAAAAGACATAGCCTAGCGGTTAGGCAGGCATTCGAGCGCGAAGCGATAGGAGTTACGGAGGCACCACTTGCGAGTCTTGGCTGACATGCACGTATATCAGGGACGCCCGAATATGTGCACGATCCGACTCGAGTGGTGATGGCGGATTCTCTATCACAAGGCTTGGCTGACATGCATATATTTTGGGGACGCCTGGAATATGTGCACGATCCAACTAAGTGATACGTTGAATCAAGTGAGACTTGAGAAACCGGAAAGTGTCGAGGATTTTGGAATCGTGAGTTTCGAAGAAATGTTGGTGATAATACGATCATTGAATTGAAACGAATTCGAATGTTGGTTGATCGATTAGTGTGCCTTACGATTAAGTTAGCGATAAGCACGAGCGTGGCTCGAAATCGAAGAAACGCGTAGGCGGAATGTGTACGATTAAGTCTTGGCCATAGAAACGGTAGGACGGTTTGCCTTCAGGAAAGTCTCGAGGACGAGACTTGTTCTGAGTGGTGTATGTTGTAGTGCCTCGTCCCGCAAAGTCAATCGGAGGAATCGAAACGCCGACGACGTTCGGACTTGGCCTTACAACGGCGACTCGAAGACATCGCTCAGGTGGGGGAGTTTCGGTGAACTTGCCTCATCTCTGCCTTCACTTAATAATTCGTGTGGTTTCAACTTGCACAAGTAGGCTAATATAAAAGCTACGAACGCACATAGCTAAGGGAGTAATCCCGACCCGTCGGAATGTCTTAGAATATGGAAAATGGTCCAACGGTCTCAATAGAAGTCGGCTCAGCGTGCTTTAAAATGACACTCGGTCCTTCGTCCCGTGGCTTGGGAGAAGGAAAGTTGGTATTCGACACAAACGATGAGTTAGCCTAAGTCATAGGCGTCGTCCGTATAAATGTTCGATAAAGCATGCACGTTTCCACTGCGCAAGGCTTGGCATAGCCTTGGCTCGTCCCTCGGGTTAAGTTGTTAGGCTTGAGTAAGTTTGGCGAAGTTAAGCCGATCGACCTAAGTCATTCTAAGTACCGTCCCGCTCGTTCGGCGGTTGTCAAGTCAAATAGTCCCACGATCTCAAGGGCCGTCATATAACGTATGACTTGGATGATAACGTCGCATAAGACGGAAGTCAGTTACAGGCACGAGCCACGGTTGGCACGAAGTTAAGTTAGCCACGACCCATGGCACTTAAGGAACACGTTTTGTTCAAGTTAAGTTGGAAGGCTACGTAGTAGTCGTTCCCTCGAGTTCGAAGAAGTTCGAGGCGGTCCCTCGGTTGGGAGTCTCGCGTTCCTATCCACGTTGAGTTTCGAGGCGATCCCTCGGTTGGGAGTCTCGCGTTCCTATCCACGTTAAGTATTAGAGGCGATCCCTCGGTTGGGAGTCTCGCGTTCCTATCCACGTTAAGTATTCGAGGCGGTCCCTCAGTTGGGAGTCTCGCGTTCCTATCCACGTGAGTTTCGAGGCGATCCCTCGGTTGGGAGTCTCGCGTTCCTATCCACGTTAAGTTTTCGAGGCGATCCCTCGGTTGGGAGTCTCGCGTTCCTATCCACGTTAAGTATTCGAGGCGGTCCCTCGGTTGGGAGTCTCGCGTTCCTATTCACGTTAAGAAGTTCGAGGCGATCCCTCGGTTGGGAGTCTCGCGTTCCTATCCACGTTAAGTATTCGAGGCGGTCCCTCGGTTGGGAGTCTCGCGGTCCCGAGGCACGTTATGCCAAGTGTGA
The DNA here is from genome assembly GCA_029216955.1 of Iris pallida. NCBI lineage: Eukaryota > Viridiplantae > Streptophyta > Magnoliopsida > Asparagales > Iridaceae > Iris > Iris pallida. The sequence continues at coordinate 7,489,328 of JANAVB010040417.1, forward strand.
TTCGGAGCACGAGTTGCTAAGTATAGTTCCGGTCGTACCAACAAGTAGGCCATGCATTTACGCGAGTCTAGATGTTCCGTAGGTGCGTGGTCATTGGACACCTTGTCGACAAGGATTTCTGCCTAGACTGGTTATACGCCGGGGCACCGGGCCCAGTCGTCCTAGGAGGTAGACGTTATAGCGCGCATGCTTTTATTGCGTGGGTAGTCGGGGGCTTTCCATGGGGCTAGCTACCTTGCATCGAAGGACCCGCCGCCTACCCGAGCTATGTCCGCGATGGCTTGTCATGCCAGTGGCCTTTCATATAGATAATCGGCGTGCTAAGCGGCGAATCCGCATGCACGGTATCGGTCCTAACAAAGGAAGTATAAGCACAGTATGCGTTGAATGGTGAGATGTGTGCTCGGTTGCACCAAAGTGTTATAAAGCCTACGATTCGATTATACGTAAAGACACGTACTTCGGCACGAGATACGTTATCGTACTTGAGTTCTCAACATCGGTTCCACAAGTTGGGTTATACGTTTCGAGTTAAGTCGAAGGGCCGTAGGGCAAGTATTTGACACGACCTAGTCGTTACGTCCAAGAGTATGGTACGAAAGGCAAGTATGAGTCGGTACGTTGACAATGCAAGCACGAGAAAGGTCTAGAGGCAAAGTATGGGTACGTTATTAGTACAAGGCACGAAGATGGTTTAAAGACACTAAATAGGCCGAGCGTCGGTCCTAAAATCGATCCTAAGGCAAGATTAGAAAGACAATCGAAAAGGGGTTTATGTTGCACAAAGTAAATGAAACGTGTAGGTTTTGTATGGGTGGGCGAGGAGCTCACTCCACCAGTACAGTGGTACTGACACCCACACAGTGTTTATGTGCAGGCACAGGTAGAAGCTCGTGGCGCGGAGCTCGCTTAGATGCGTCGAGGCACGAAGTTCCTTGGCGATTCGAAGCGTGCGGTCGCATGGATTTGAAGACTTATACGGGACATAATGTATGGACATCGCCTTCCGAAGCTTCCGCTGGATCGACAAACATGTATCGAGAGATGAGAGAGAGCTGAGCGATTTGTAATGTGAGACGAGTGTATTTGAGTGATTGTAATCTTGGCCTTGCGCCCACAATGTAACCGTTGTTTCAATATCAATAAAGAGTTTCTTTGAATAACTTGCGTTTGTTCTAAATTTCTGCTGCGTGTTCAATGTCTCTGCTCGGGACTTCTGTGCGACGACTCCGTCGCAGCCGCTGAAATCGGCCGTTATGGAACCCGCCTTGCACGGGCGCAATCTAGGCTCGTGCGGCATCACGCCTTAGCGAGGACGATCGCTCCTACGGGAGCGGGACGTGACACCCAAGACGAACGTACCATCTCTGAGTACGCAGCCCTGTTGAAGAAGTGCTGGTCTGATCTGGATCATTATGATCCTCTTGGGATGGAAGATGCACAAGTCGAACCGGTATTCGCAAAGTACTTTCAGACGTTCCTGGCTTATATTTCGTGGCAGTGTATGATGAAATTCCTGAAGGGACTACACCCTGTGTTTGAGCAGAGACGAATATCCTCCTATCCCAACCCACGCTTCCGACCTTGGAAGAAGGTATAGCCGTCATGACACAAGAAGAAGCTCGACTGAAGTTGATGTCCAACAAGGGCTCCTACCAGGGGGAGCAAGCCGAGGTTGAAAAGTCTGCCCTTGCTGCCTTCAATCAACCCCTCTGTGGGTGGTGTTTGCCACAATTGTGGTGACTCCGGACATTACATCCGATTTTGTCCAAAACCCTTGCGAAATCAGTCTAATGATCGAGGACGGGGTCGTGGAGGCCGACGTGGTAGTAGAGGAGGATATGCTGGTAGAAGGGGAGGACACAAAGCAAATCTGGCGGAGGAAGGGGGAGAGAATCACTGGCTGAAATAACCCCGCTTGAGCGGGAGTTCCTTGAGAAGTTGCGAGGCACAAAGCTGGGTTCGGCCGACAGACCTGGGCGTCTTCTATCTCGGGGGATCACATCACTTGCTTTGCCCAAACCAGCACCGGTAATCATGCACGTGCTCTTGCATCTGTCCATCAGCCAGGATGGATTATGGATTCTGGGCATCTCGCCATGTCACGGGATCCCGTGGTGCGTTTCAGGACTATACTCACCTACCATTGCCGAAGAGTATTCGGACCGCTGATGGTACATCCAGCCCTGTAATGGGTAAAGGCACTGTCGCATGCACCCCTTCCATCACTCTAACAATGTCTTACATGCTCCGTCTTTTCCTGTCAATCTTCTATCAATTAGTGCCATTATACTTGATCTTAACTATACTGTTTCCTTTGACATTCCTACGGTGACTTTTCAGGAGAAGGGGACAGGACGACGACTTGGGACTGGCACATGGCATAAGGGCTGTGGTATTTAGACAGGACTGGACTGGACAATGCATTGACATCCTTGGTAGCAGACGCACAACCAGAAGCTTCCTGTCACAGTGTTGAAGCCGACTTGCTACTCCACCACCAGCGTGTCGGTCATTCCTCTTTTAAAGTTATTAGTCGAATGTATCCGTCCTTATATCAAAGGGCTAATAAAGCGAAGTTATTTTGTAATGCTTGTGAGTTGGAAAAATATACCAGAAGCTCGTATGTGAGCTCGGGAATAGGAGTTCAGCTGCTTTTGACATGATACATTCGGACGTATGGGGTCCTTGTCCTACAACCGGAATTAACGGTTTTCGATGGTTCGTCACCTTGACTGTTATACCCGCGTGACATGGGTCTACCTTATGAAGAATAAAAGTGACGTCCTTGAGGCCTTTCGGGACTTTCATCGCCGGATGGAAACACAATATGGCGCTAAAATTAAGTGTTTCCGGTCTGACAATGGGACGGAGTATACTAATAAGAGGGTTGCTGAGTATTTTTTCACTCATGGAATACTCCATCAAACTTCATGTGCTTATACTCCGGCACAAAATGGTGTGGCTGAACGAAAGAACAGACACCTACTGGAAGTCGCACGGACGATGATGCTGGCTATGAATGTCCCGAAACACTTGTGGGGGCAGGCTATATTGACGGCCTCTTATCTCATCAACAGAATGCCATCTCAAGTATTGGACTGGAAGACACCGTTGGAGATGCTTACTGGGGCAACTACATACACTGTTCCACCAAAAGTTTTTGGATGTGTGTGCTTTGTCCAAGATAATAGGCCAGGCGTTGGCAAACTGGATCCTAGTGCAGTTAAATGTGTCTTTGTCGGTTACACGATAACTTAGAAGGAATATGCTTGTTGGAGTCCAGTCGAGCGGAAGATGTTTGTAAGCATGGACGTTACATTCAGAGAACTCGAACCATACTATGGTTCGGATGAAGGTTCAGCATTTGGTGACACACCTAACACAGATGGTGTTAGATGTGAGGGGGAGATAATAAGCCCAAATGTAGTTGTCGGATCGGTTCCGTGTCCGGTTGTAGAAAACTGGACGAAAGGGGGAGAGCACAGTGACTCAGATACAGAGAATGAAGAAGAAGATACATATGTTACGCAGGGGGAGCAGCAGACAAGGGAAAAGGAGCTCCAAGTCTACAGAAGGAGACAACAGAAGTCCAGTACTGTGCCTATGCCGAAGTCCAGTACTGTGCCTATGCCGTGCCCTGTGCCTACTGTACCAAGTCCCTCGTCTACTCATGCTCCAACTCTTGAAGATGTTGCCCCCGTACTGAATCACTCGAATTCTGATGCGGATCTCTCCGACTCGGATGGTATGATCTCTCCACCACCTATTGCTCCCTTAAGGAGATCTGCTCGCATCAATGCGGGTAAGGCTCCTGCTCGTTTTGATGATTACGAACATGACATTGCCAACTTCTTGTTTTATTCTAATATTTCTTCGAATTATCGAGCTTTCATTGCATCGTTAGACTCTATTTCGTTGCCCAAGTGTTGGCAGGAAGCAAAGAAAGATCCAAGGTGGAAAGCTGCAATGATGGAAGAACTTGGGGCACTGGAAAAAAATAAGACATAGGAGCTGGTTCCATTACCCAAAGGGAAGAAAGCTGTGGGATGCAAATGGGTGTACACAGTGAAAGAGACGCCAGAAGGAAAAGTAGAGCGGTACAAGGCAAGGTTGGTTGCAAAAGGATTCACACAGTCATATGGCATAGACTATGATGAGACGTTTGCCCCAGTAGCAAAATGAGCACCGTGAGAACTCTGGTCTCCATTGCAGCGAACTATGGGTGGAAGCTATACCAGCTGGATGTGAAGAATGCCTTTCTTCATGGGGACCTGCAAGAAGAAGTATACATGGAGCTCCCGCCAGGGTGCTACGCGACGGAATCAGACGGAGGAACATCGCAAGGAAAGGTGTGTAAACTGAAGAAGTCGCTATAACGGGCTCAAGCAATCTCCTCGAGCCTGGTTTGACAGATTCAGAAAGGCTGTTACAGGCATGGGATACCGTCAAACAAATGCAGATCATACGGTCTTCCTCCAGCATGCAAGAGGCCACATCACTATACTTGCTGTATACGTGAATGATATAGTAATCACAGGTGATGATGAAGTCGAGATCACTAAGCTGAAGTCAAAACTCGCGAAGGAGTTTGAGATGAAGGATTTAGGAGCGATGAGGTACTTTCTAGGTATCGAAGTGTGTGAAGGCGAACAAGGAATTGTTCTATCACAAATAAAATACGCACTAGATCTGCTGAAGGAGACAGGGATGCTGGGATGCAAAGCAGCCGTCACTCCAATTGACCAGAAGTGTAAGTTTGGAGCAGAAGCAGGAGAGCCTGTTGATCGTGAAAGATATCAAAGACTTGTAGGGAGATTGATTTATCTGGGACACACTCGCCCTGATATCTCATTTGCGGTGAGTGTAGTGAGTCGCTACATGAATGATCCAAAAAAGGGTCATATGGAAGCAGTATTTCATATCTTGAGATATCTGAAAGGAACGCCGGAAAAGGGGCTATGGTTCAAGAAGAATGGACGCATAAAAGTTGAGGGATACTGTGATGCAGACTGGGCGAGCTGCATAGACGACAGAAGGTCTACCACGGGATACTGTGTTTTTGTAGGAGGAAATCTGGTCTCATGGAGAAGCAAGAAACAGTCAGTGGTAGCACGGTCGACAGCTGAAGCAGAATATAGAGTAATGGCTCTGGGAGTATCAGAGTTGCTGTGGGTGAAAGCGTTACTGACAGAGTTGAAGCTGGACAAGGGAGCACCATTACGTCTTCTGAGCGATAGTCAAGCTGCAATAAGTATAGCTAACAATCCAATTCAGCACGACAGAACGAAGCACATCGAGATTGATCGATTCTTCATCAAGGAGAAGCTAGAACAAGGGATACTGAAGATTGACCATGTCCGCTCAGAAGAACAAGTTGCAGACTGTCTGACTAAGGGTCTTAGTTCATTAAGTCTGACGAAGCTATGTAACAAGATGGGGATGATCAATATCTATCGTCCATCTTGAGGGGGAGTGTTGAGAATCAATAAGGGACTTTTAGTCCCACATCGGAATATCGAGTATGTAGAGGAGCTAGACTCCCTATAAGTAGTGAAGTAGTCCATCAATAAAATCATCCAAACATTATTTTCTACACCTAACTAAAGTATCCAACCAAATTCAGTAAGAGGCTACAATATTATTACAAGATAGAAAACAATATTGTCAGACAAAGTTCATAAAAGGGGAAAGCTGCCCAATTCCTGGAACCCACAATAACAAAGAGCTTCCCTGACCCATGGAAACCACCAGCCACTTTCCAAAGTTCATTCGATGGAGTTGTGTTTCTTTACAAAGTTGTCCTTAGCATCTTGACTTTCAAAATATTATCAAATGATACATGGCTTTATCATAGATCACCAATTACAGAAAGTAACTAACATTAGCAATTGGACCCATTGGCTTTAGAGGCATACGACTTCCCGAGAAGCTTCATTCACCTCCCATCTTTAACTTTTGTCCTAGATAAAGGAGGTCTAAGTGATATCAAGTAGATGTCGAAAGTTCCTGTCAAAGTCACTTATTTTGTTTTGTTTCTTTTTCCTCTTTGACTGCAGGGCATAAAGCCACAACCTTGCTCCTTCAGTTCTCCTTGATAAAGGAGGTTTTGGAATCCTCTTCTGGAAAGAATATTTTTAAACTTTGATACTCGGTTACCTTAGCTAGTTTTGATCCACAGCTGAAAACCTGACTTACTCAAATTCAGATTACTCAAGGTGTCAACTGTTATCCGGTTGAATTAGTTTTTAAATTTAGACACATAATAAGGTCTATCATTGTGATGCCGCTGAAGTGATTATGAGACATGTCCTCTCCCTGCCAGTTTAACTAGACTTCATTATGAAATAAAGGGTATGTAAGTTGTAACTGTCAGCATAGTTGCACACATTCAATTCATTTATGAGCATAAATTGTTTATATAACCTGAGATGTAATTGACAAACAACTCAGTTTTTTTGCATAACCATAGTTGGCATTAAGAGTAGATTTCCTTCCTCTTTCACTCCAAAATAATAGAAACCGATAGTCAGTCATGAAGATATGGGCAAATGGGTACATAATTGGTGATAGTACTTAATTACCTGAAAGTGGAAAGGTTAGTTGAACTTTGTATATAGAATTAAGGGAAACCAGCAAACTTAGTTAGCTTGGCAAATAGGCCAAAAGATGCAATATAGATCCTTGACGTGGTGGGAGCGTTGTCTTGGGTTAAGTAGACCTAGCAACTAGATCACAAAATTTATGACCTCAGTAAAAGCATTAACTTGGAATATGTCTAGTGCTTGGGCAATCCTATGAGTAATATGGCTTTTGCAATCTGTCTCACTTATCAGTAAGAATACAGTTTTTTAAATTGGAAATGCTAACTTGCCCGCAGGCAGGCCAGCCCGCCCACCTGCGTGGCACTCTCCCATTGGCTCCCCCCCTATTCGCATGGGGCCCACGCCGGCGCCCTGCCAATGGGGGAGTGCCACGTGGCCGCGGGCTGGCCCGCCCCCGGGCCAACTAGCAGCTTCCTTTTAAAATAGTGACTTTCTTTTTCTAAAACATATTTTCTTCTTTCCATGTTGTTCCAATTCTTGAATTTTTATTTCAGTAATGTTATTGGTACCGAGAATTGATTGCATATAGTATGGGAATTCGCAGTTGACGTCAGCGTGGCATCAAAAAACAAGCCAAAGGTGGAAGCCTTGTGCAAAGAAGAGGTTATCTCAAGCAGGTCTAACATGATTCATGTTTGGATTACAGTAGCTGCAGTTATTCCTATGCTCTCATTATTTATCTTGTGATCCTTGAAAGCAATCTGTTTGCGTTTTTTTGCGTAGCATTTTATTATGTGTAACACATGGTGATAACACTAAATTATACCACTGCCAGAGTATCAGTAGCTAATAATTGTGAACGTTTAAGAAACTAGCCAATCATAGGGTGACTATCAGTAGTAAATCTCCTGCTTTCTTCTCGAGGAGAGACTGAGGGAGAGGATACAATTGCAGTTATATTCCATTTAGGGAATTTGAATACTTGATTATGCCTGTTGAAAATATCTTTACCTTTTGTTTTTTCTCAAAGTATTTTTCGATTTTCTCCACAGATTCTTTTCACTGATTTTATCCCAAATTAACAATTAGGTTTTTGGCCTGATTAGTACATCTTGCAAATATATTGCAAACACCAAAATGGATTTTTATTGAAGTCTGCCTCCTCAAAATTTTCTCCTTGATATGTTTTAAATTTCTCTTGGATTTTCCAAATACAAGTTTTCTCCACTAGGATATTTCTGAATCCTCAACTTTGTAACTAAGGTATGTAGATCAGTTAGTGGGTTTTGGGTTGGAATGCCTATTGGTTGAGGAAACCATTATGGTGTCTGTTGTGATGAACTGATGTTTATATCCATTATACCTGTCGAATCCGTTTTGATGAAGTTGTTATGAGAATGTTTTCTGGTCATATTTTGGTTTATGAGTGAAAGTTATCCTACTGATGTTCCAAGCATATTTTTATTGTCACATTGAAAGAAAATCTTCTAGGATCCTTCATACTCAATATCATATATGTTGGTGGGATATTTTTCTAGGGAATCGTTAACATGATAATGCGTTAAAACATTTTGAGTTAATTTTTATTATTGGGCAATGAGTTTTATTAGTTAAACAAAAACAATAGTTTGTATGTTACAGAAATATATGTTTCTGTTTGATATTGTAAATACTATGTTTCCATTTCTAAAGAATTAATTTCTTATTAGTAATTTATCCAAATCAGTTGGTTCTTGTATACCGTTGTTTATTGTTGTCTATAAGGGGAATAAGGCCATAATGTCCAAAATCAATTTTTTTCTTGGGAGAGTAAAATAATAACAACAAATCCTTTGTCCCAACATTTCGGGGTAGGTTGTTTGAATCCTTTTCTTCCATTATGTTCTATGAAGGGTCATGGCCCCTGTAACACTAAGAAAAAAAATTATATCCTTCTTTAAAACCTAAATACATATCCGTTTAGTCTTACCTTTAGTTCTAACATCACCTTTAAAACCACCTAAGAAGATTTTCTCACTTTGTCCTAAATTGGTGTCACCTTCAACTTCTCACAAATACACTCGTTGATTATCCTATCTTTTCATATATTGTCACTCATCCATCTTAGCATTTTCATTTCAGCTAGTTAGTTTTTGGAAATGTTGATAGCCCAACACTTGTATCCATAAAGCATGACCAGTCTTATAATTTTTTTATAGAGTTTTCCTTTCAATTTCAAAAATATTATGTGACCACAAAGTACTTGAGAAGCACTCCATTTCAACCATCTTCGATTAGTTCTATGCAACATCCTTCTCAATCTCTCAATCATATGATTAATGATTGATCCGAAGTACCGAAACTATCACTGGTAGGTATCTCTTGTCCATATATATATATATATATATATATATATATATATATATATATATATATATATATATATATATATACACCTTTCCTTACTTCTCTTTGACTTCTTATTGAAATTACATTTAATATACACTGTTTTTGTCCTATATTCTCTCAACACTTTGAGCATCTAACCTTCTCTACTATCACCGACTAACACAATATTGTCAACAAACATCATACATAATTACAACATGGAACATATTATGGATATACGTAGTGATTTCATCCATAACTAGCGCAAAAAGTAAGGAGTTAATGTTGGTCCGTGATGTAAGCCAATGGTGATAGGAAATGATTTACTATCTTGTAAATTGGTTCTCACGGTCATAATAACTTCATACATATTCTTAATAGTCTCAAAGTAGCTACTAGGCAGAGGATGACATTCTACAATTGTAGTAAAAAATTAAGAAGTTAACTGAAAATGATAAGCATTGTCAAATCACTTTATCGAGGCCATATCATTTTTACCAGTTTAAGGATTCCTTAATGGTTACTTTCCTCATTTATGGAGGCTTATAGTTATGTTCATCCAGTACAAAAGTGATTTGCCTTTAGGGTTTAGTTTAGCATTGATGGATAGTTATCAAGAAGCTGTGAATTTTATAACAATTTTGTAAGCTTTGGTTCATTTACTTGCTGGCTTTAGATCAGTGTGTAGGTGCTAATTGACGCGTCTACCTTGATTTAATTATAAAAGTTCAGAATGAAATGGCTGTTGTTGTTAATAGTTAATAACAAGCTGTGAACCTTGATTTTATTTTATTTTGGCTTGTCAGCAGCTGTCCTTAGCATATATTTAATTGTTAGTATTTCATTACTTTTCCAAATTGCTGTGAGAAGTCATTAAAGAGTTAGCTATGTCATCCCCTAAATGCAACCAACAGAACTTAATCCAGTGTTGGTGGTAACTCATCAGCATCATTATTACCCAAGATTCTCCCATCACAACGGGCCACAAGAGAATTTGCGTAGTTTTATGATTGGCTATGAACCTAATTTCATCTGTCTAGGTGGATTTTCCAAGGTTGTAAAAGTCATTAGGCGCTAATCGGGTGGGCACGGGACTCCTAGCGCCTAGCCCACTTAGTTCTAGGAGGTCCAGGAAAAAAAACACCAAAAACCCTACAGAATTTTGCAGCAATTGTCCATAAAACCCCAAAACTTGCATAGTCGGGCGTCGGACATGCACTGGGTGCCTAGGCGCCGCCTACAACCGGTTTTTAACACACTGTAAATTTCTAGCCAACATAGTTACTAGCAACTAGCAAGAGAGGTCTTTCCATGAAACCTGGAAGGCCCATTTGCAGGTTGCTAGGCATACCCTTCTGATCATGCATTTTAACTCATGCACCATGGAGCACCATCCAAGTTCCCCTAGACTATATAGGAGTTTATATGGAGGGGTAAGAGCGACAGTTTTCTCTAGGGATTCCATTGATCTTTATGACACATTAATCAAAGAGTGGAAGGAACGACAATAAAACAACAGTTACTGTCAATTTTTTGTCAGGGTGTCTTCTACTGCAATTTTACATTAGTATCGAGTCTTTTTGACAATAAGATAAGGCAAAATGTCTTTCAATCATATTATTCTGCTCTCTCTGTGTGTGTGTGTGCGCGTGCGCATGTTCCCTCTATGTATTTTTTTATGCATGTCTGTGCGTATCTAGTACTCAACATGTATGATACTTTGGTGGTTTTTGTGATTTTAGAGTGATTTCATTATCTTTTTAGTTTTATCTATTTGTTCCTGTATGACCAGTTACGATAATGCATAACAGCATAATTATGCTACCATAACACTTGTTATCTTTTATTCACTTTGAAGTGACTTTTCTATTTTATGTCATAGCATTGCCACCTTCAAATGGTTTTCTTATTATCGAAGCCAATGGCGGTCTGAATCAACAACGTCTTTCGGTAAGTTGTGAGAGTAATAAAGTTCAGAGTTTTTTTTTCCTGTTTGTTGGAGCATCTCAGAGAAGAATTCTAAATTCTCCTTTATCAAAGGAAAGGAGGTGAGTGTGGGACACTTGGTGCTTTTTTCTCACTCAAAAGGTGAATTATGTTATGTGTAAACTGTTTCAACTTCCTCTGGTTAATTTTCTCTCTCAAGGGAATGTTTACCTTTTTACTACCATTAATGGACACCACATCTACTTCATAAATCACATCAGATCTCTTCTTGAATGTTATATGTTTGTTATTCAGCCTTTTCTATTTGGTTCTTGCCATATGTTTCAGTCTCATTGCTCTTTTCGTATAACAGTATGTGTTTCAGTCTCATACTCTTGCTGCTCTTCCGTCTGTAAAAATGAAACACTTCTAGTTTTAGACCAACAACCTCATTCTAGTTCTTGACTTCGTAACTCACTCCACCTTCTCTTTTGTATCCATTTCCATTTCTCCTCAGCAATTCAATCTGCCTTCCCTATCCTCATGTACTTTTCTGTTTTGAAACCAACAATTCATGTTTACCTTTACTTTTTTCCCTTTATATTTTCTTTTTGGACATGATTTTTGCATATCGTGTGTAAAATAAAAACATATATCTGAATTAAGATTCTTTTCCATGCAGATAAGTGATGCAGTTGCTGTGGCAGGCTTACTTAATGCAACACTCGTGATCCCTATTTTTCATCTGAACAGTGTATGGCATGATTCCAGGTGAATACCCCTAGTCCTTAAACATTTTTCTTGTAACCTGCTGCATATCTTGCTGCATTCTAGATGATTCGGGCTGCCAAAGTTGCACAATTTTATGTAATATAAAGGGTATATGATACACAATTTTACTAAATTGTCCTGCTATTTTTGATGAATTTATACCATTTTGTAGCCAGAAGCTGAAAAGTTCCAGCCATGTTTCATCTTTTTAATCATTCTTTAGATATTAACTTATATAGATATGGTATATAGATATCTTTAGAAATTCTGAGTTTTAGTTTAAACAGTACTGACAGATCATGGTAACAAGCAGTCACATAATTATTCGAAAAAATTGTGAATAATTCACAAATGTATCATGAAGCACACTTATTCAAGAAAAGTTCATCAACCACTAGTACTGATTCACGTGTAAAATTATTCGTTTTATTTGCAAATGATAGTTGATACACAAAAATGTGAATTATTCACGAACTAGTCACATAATTATTAAAAAAATGTGAATAATTCACAAATGTATAGTTAATCGATCACTAATATTGATTCACAGATTTACAAATTATTCGTTGTATTTGCAAATAATACACAATAATTGTGAATTATTCAAGAACTATTAACAACTTTAAAAATCTTAAGTAAGACCACAACGAATAAGGTGAGTGTTCTTCTCCCATCTTCGCATGCAACCACGAACTCTGGTCTCTCTCTCCGACGCCGCCTCCGCTGAAGTTGAACCTTGTTTGCTGAAGGCTGCCTCGGATTCCACCAGCACCAACGAAATCGTGAGAGGCTCCGGCATGCATCTATCTCCTGTTTGGGTGGCTATTACAGCCTTTCCAGCATTTTCCCATCACGAAGCTGATGCAGTTGCAGCTTTGACAACTGCGAAGCCTTCCAACAAAAGAGTGCTGTGAAGTTTGAACCGACAGCAAAGAGAGACTTTTGTTTTGATTTTTAATATGACTTGGAAGTTAATTACTATTTATTTGTGAATTCTCATGCCTTGCCCCTGGTACAGTGCAAAATAAAGCCAGAGATTCTTTTTCTTCTTCATACATAATGAGTCATCAGGACAGAGTACACTAAATGGGTTGGATTAACATGGAATCGAGATCCAATTTCAGGGTATTAACTGAATATGCGCTTTGACCCGTTAAATCTTAATATATCTTCTTCTTTCTTCAAAAGGAAGGATTTATTTAGGCTTTGAAATTTCAATTTATTGTCTACATTAAATAAAATACAACTATCTTATTTACATTCATATATTTTATCCGAACTTTTGCCAAACTTTTTCCAATTTTCCGAATCCCAAACATTTCAAACTCATCGAAGTCTTCCCAAAAGCCAAAATTGGGACTTTGACTATGGTAGTGAGAGGTGGGACGGGACGTGGGCTTGAATGTTGCATGAGCAGTTGACTTAATCAAAAATGTTTTGAGGAATGATAAAACAAAACTGTTAGTTAGCAGTTTACTGCAGATTTGATCTCACACATTATACGATTTCTTTCACTTCTAGCTCCCTTTCATGTTACACTCTAGGCCCATAGACAATTGTCTGCTTGCTCTTGTCAGGTCGCTAGCTTGTGAATCATGCTGTATTTAGAATGATGCCTAGATTTCAGGAACAAATGTATCCAGCCAAGATAAATTTATGTAACCAATTGAAAGATCATTATTTGTTTTCGGGATGATGTCCCTCAAGTAAGAATAATCACATAATGATCTTTTAAATTTGTTCTATAGCTTTCTCCGCCTTGGATAAGTTTGACCTGAAGTCTAGGCATCATTCTTCATCTATACCAAACTCAAACTCTAGGAAGGTTACGAATACTAATCGCAAAGCCTCATTTATTCTTAACCACTAAAAATCTCAACCTCATTACCAGCTTTTGAGAGGAAGATAGGAAAAAGAAAGGGCCAGCAGGAGCGCCTTTTTTCGCTCGGTTCAAACGAAACTAAAAAATGACTATTTTGGCTATGATTTGAGACAACTTATAAACCCGTACGTGTATTACCTTCCATGTGATTTATGCAAAAACTTATAAAGCCATACTAATATGACCTTCCATATGATTTGAGCAAAAACTTATAAAGCCATATTAATATGACCTTCCATGTGATTTGAGCAAAAACCTATAAAGCCATACTAATATGACCTTGATTTGAGTTTTACCATCCTTTCTAACTATGTTTGCCTTTATCATAATACTTAACCACTACTTGAAAATACATCAACAACAACAATAAAGCCTTTTCCAAAATTATGAGGAGATTGGCTGTTTAAGTCCTTTTCTTTTATTCAGCTCTATTATGGGCCATATTTCCTGTAACTACAAAAACCATATCCTTCTTTACAACTTTGATCCATTTTTATTTAGGCCTACCTCTATTCCTAGCGGTCCCTTTAACTACTATCTTATTGGTCCTTACCGTTTTATGTATTGGTTTAAGTTGCACATGTCCAAACCTCCTAAGATGATTCTCTCTTATTTTTAACTCTGGTGGGCCACCTCCAACTTCCCTTATATACGCTCATTGTAACTCTAACAAAAAAAAATCATATCCTTCTTTACAAGTTCAATTCATGTTTATTTAGGCCTACCTCTAGTCCTAGCAGACCCTTTAACTACTATCTTATTGGTCCTTATCGTTGCATCTATTGGTTTAAGTTGCACATGTCCAAACCGCCTAAGATGATTCTCTCTTATTTTTTCCTCAGGTGGGCCATCTGCAACTTTTCATGAATACACTTCATGTTTATCGTCTTTTGATGAATTGTCATTCATTCATCTTAGTATTCTCATTTCAGCTATTCTAATTAATTTTATGGACACGTTTCTTAATTGTCCAAATACTCCAATCCATAAAACATCGCTGCTCTTATAGCAGTTTTCCTTCAAATTCAAAGTTATTTTGCGATCACAAAGTACTTCAGAAGCACACTTTCGTTTGAACCATCTTGCTTTATTTATGTGCATGACAACCTTATCAGTCTCTTTCTCACTCTCCATCTTGATGGATAATGATCCCAAGTACAAAAAACTAACCAGATTTCTTGTCCATTTAATTTTCTTGGTTTCTTTTGACTTCTCGGCGAAGTTATATTTCATATATCTGTTTTCGTCCTACTAAGTATTTATATTCCAAAGTTTCTCCCCCACTTCTATTTTTAGCATCCAATTCTTCTCTACTTTTATTAACTAGTACAATATCATCAACAAGCATCATATACCATGGAACCTCCTCCTGGATATGCCTAGTAATTTCATCAACTACTTGAATATATATAGTGAAATCTGTGATGTTTCAGTTTCAATCTTTATTAAATTGGGCGCTGTATGGTTTCTAACTTATGTTGTGTGCCTTTGTTGTTTGTATATATCTTTTGAATTTCCTTTAATGGCCTGTAAACTACCACATTCTGTGTTGATATCTGTGCTTGATCTATCCAAATGCATCATAATGCTCCTCTTCTTTAAAGTCCATTCTACAATTATACATTTTGTTCTTGGTTTATGCTTACATGGAAAAGCTATACTCTGCATCTATTAACATTTTTCATTTCTGCAAATATTTCAGCAAGTTTGGGGAAATTTTTGATGAAGAATATTTCATTGAGACGCTTCAAAATCATGTAAGAGTCGTTAAAGGACTCCCAGAGGATATACTTCAGAGATTTGACCATAACATCAGCAACATTTTGAACATGAGAACTAAAGCCCTTTCCTCGAAAACCTATTATTTGGAGAAGGTC
Organism: Iris pallida; assembly: GCA_029216955.1. NCBI lineage: Eukaryota > Viridiplantae > Streptophyta > Magnoliopsida > Asparagales > Iridaceae > Iris > Iris pallida. The sequence goes on from JANAVB010040417.1 coordinate 7,504,696, forward strand.
CTTCCCAAATTGTTGGAGCTGGGGTATGCATTCTCACACTTCATGCAGACAGTTACTCTATAAAGTTAGCAACCTTGTCCTTTTCTCTTGCACATCCTCTACCTATGTAGGATGAATCTAAAGAAGCAACATATATCATGATCAGGAATTGCTGATAAGTTCATGCAATCCTAATTTAGGATCACTGACTAATTAATGCATCCTAATTTATTAGCATCAACGATTCAATCTTACTCTGCACATATTTGTAACTGAATAACATAGTCGTCTCTTTCAATTAGATATAGAATTATCTTTCTGTCAGCTTTTATTCAGTTTTTGTACTTGCTAATACAGGGCTGTACGTATTGCACCTTTCTCTAATAGATTGGCTCACTCAGTTCCCTCCAATATCCAGGGACTTAGATGTCTAACCAATTTTGTAGCATTGCGATTTTCTCAACCTATAAGAGATCTTGCAGAAAGCATGGTCAATAGAATGGTGAAGAATAGCTCCATGAGTGGTGGGAAGTACATCTCAGTACATCTGCGATTTGAAGAGGTATTGCCTAGTCTCTCTTTCGAAACCGTTGTGTACTTGATTTTTCTATCACACAAGTCACTTTTGATGGGCCTGATGTTAGATTTATTTATGAACAAACAGTTGAATATCTTATGTTTCAGGATATGGTAGCTTTTTCATGTTGTACTTATGATGGCGGAGTTCGGGAAAAACGTGAAATGGATAATGCTCGTGAAAGGGGGTGGAGGGGTAAGTTCCACAGACCTGGGCGAAAAATAAACCCAGAGTTGAACCGAATGAGTGGAAAATGCCCTCTAACTCCATTAGAGGTGAACACTATTTCTACTTTTTCTCAGATTGTCATGTTAGAGTTAGCTGTAATCATTATATTTCCAATTTCAAATAATATTGGTGGCTTTTTGATTGGAAAATGGTCCCATCAGTTATGTATCTTACACTTGTCATGGTATAAGAAAACTTTATGCTAAGTATCCCATTGATGCAATACAAGGTTTGTGCTTTTAGATGTATTCTTTGTTGTTTCTATGTTGAAAATTTTTTTTTTGTCATAAAACTGGACTCATGTTGGGGGTAGCTGTTTTTCTCCTGTGGGACTTCTTTTACCTGCAACAACTTCTGGATGATGAGATGATAACTATATCGAAAGATCATGTATTTATTGTCTACTACTGTGGAGAATGTAATCTTATATAAATATCACATGCTTCTGTATGCACCCGGTCATTTTTTAATCTATTAATATTGTAGCTGAAGCAAAGGTCAATTTTCTCTCTTGAAGAGAATAGGTCATATGGAACCGTGCCTATTTACATATATGACCCAGATTTTCTGTAAAATGGGATCATTTTAACAGTCTGATGACACTTAAGAGTTACCTGGTCTCTCCAGAAATGCAAATTCCTGTATTTATAATATATCATGTTTTTCTTCTAATTATTTTCAAGCAAACAATAGTGAAATGCATGGGTGGTGGGACCACCCATTATGTGCTTTTTATATGCAAATCCATCACTGCTTTTATTATTCTTTTGCAACTTCCGACCATATTAAGGCCACATGCATTTATAAATTTTAGACGGAGGTGCTGAGAAGTTTCACAGTTGGAAAATCATTTTTATCATGTTTGTTTCTTTCCTTCTCTATCAATTACATGTTCTTGCAGGTCGGAATGATGCTTCGAGGCATGGGATTTGATAACACTACAACTATTTATGTTGCTTCTGGTAAAATATATAACGAAGAAAAATATATGGCTCCTCTCCGTCACTTGTTTCCACTTCTAGAAACAAAGGAAACACTAGCATCAGCAGTTGAGCTTGCTCCATTCAAGGTATATGTTTATCAGTGTTCGTTGTGGATCTTCTCACTGTCAAAATTTGTTATAGACATTATATCGCTGTCTTTATTTTGTTGATGCTTTTTCCTCTGCAGTGCTTCAGTTTATGCCTTTATGTATCTAAATGTGTTTTTTATACCCGTCTGTTTTGCTGTGTTACTCAATACTCACCCAGCATTCTTTACTAGAAGTTGCTTCATGCTGATTTCTGATCTATGTGTAGTCTTTTTTAACCTTTCTATTTCAATGTTCTACGTAGGATTACTCATCTCGGATGGCTGCACTTGATTACACTGTGTGTGCCCACAGTGAAGTTTTTCTCACCACTCAAGGGGGCAACTTTCCACACTTCCTTATGGGTCACAGGCGATATCTTTATGAAGGCCACTCAAAGACAGTAAAACCTGACAAGAGGAAATTAGTGTTATCATTTGATAACCCCAATATCAGGTTAGATTCATTACTATATATTTGTGTTCGGCAAAAAACGTATCTATTATCATTACGTTCGATTTTTTTTCATTTAAGTACGTGGTAGAAGCACTACATGTGTATCTGATGTTTTCTGGGTGGGGCAACTAAGCCGACGAAACTGTATGGTTTGTGTCCTGATTTTCCTGCTAATTGGCGTGGTTATTGCAAATGTATTATCCTAAATGTTATATTAATGATATAAGACATCTAAAATTGTCAACTGTGTGGCCATAGCTGGCTATTAAGTTATATATTGTCCTTCAGAATGCTGATAGTAAATGCCTCTTGATTTTCTTGTTTTGTTAAAACTTTTAGATGCATGACCATAAAAATATAGCTAGGACAAGATGTTGCTTCTAAATGTCAAGAAGCATTCTGTAACTTTGAAATAATGTCATCTCCTTAGTTGTATCTTGAGTTCTTCACATCATACGGTATGTAAAGGAGGAGTGGAAACCTCATGTATATTTCCTGAAGTGAATCACCGATGCATCACCATCAGTGTCCTTTCCAGTTGACTCAAATCCACAGTTTAAAGTATCGGCCGATACCGATCCGATACGGCCGATACCGATACGGTTTGGCATGTCCCGATCCAATACCGACCGATACCGACATTGTGGGTCTCTTTTCCGGTCAATTCGTCCAAGAAAATTAAACGATCAATTCGGCAAAGAAAATTAAACGAAAAAGACAAATCAGTAAGGATTTAAAGCATAATAAGGTTGTAAAAGTATGTAGAAGAAGAAAATCAATCTATTGTATGTAAACCAATCGGTAAGGGTGACTACTATTTCATTTAGTTTCAAAAGTACTAAGAAATAACACTGACAATACTTAAAATTATGCCTAAATGTATAAAACATATGTTTTTAAATGTAAATAATTTATTAATAATTATTATTTTTCCTATACCAAAAAAATCCGATAATCCGATCCGAAACCGCGGATACTACCGATATCGCCGATACCAATACTCATAGGAATAGTCTGATACCGATTCCGATACCGATACCGATACTGTGAACCTTGAGTCAAATCTCTATAAGCTAAACCCTCCATTCTTATTATTCAACATGAGAATAGTTGAACATGAATTGTCAAAATCCCTGCTGCTTCAGTGCGTCTTTCTTACTTTCTTTTGTTTTCTTAACTTGTCCAAGCTTCACCAGGCTCTCTTGTGAATTATCACGTATAACCTTTGAATCTTTATCATCCTAATCCAAAGGGCTCAGTATTATCTGACCTGATATAAATATATCCCTATAAGACTATAACTATTTGAGCTTCGGAAATGTTTCCACATTACTGACTACTTTGCTAAGTTCATCTTATGCTTGTGCAGTTTGAAAATCCAACACTATGGTAGAGGTATATTTTGAAATGGAGCATTTCTGATACATCTGCTTATGGTTTCATAATGCAGATGGGATAAGTTCAAGCGCAACATGCAGGAAGTGCTTCATCAGAGTGATATGAAGGGCGTTGGACTGAGGAAATCAGATGCATCACTATATACGTTTCCGATGCCTGATTGCATGTGCCAACATGCAGAAGCATAACTGTTGGTATAGGTATAATCAAAGTAGAACATGTCGACACACGTGTAAGTAAGCATTTAGAGACATCCGAAATTCCTTCGGGCCATTGTCTGGCTTGACTATATTAAATTCTTTTGCACCCTCTGTAACTCTGAATTTTGCAAATTCATTGTATATGTAGCAATAACAGTTCATAATTTATAGTGAAAGAAAGAAAGAAAGATCAGTTTATAATAAGATAATTCTTTTGTACAGTTTTATTATCCCTAGTTCTGCATGCTTTACTATTCTGCCTGCACTATCTCATGTTTTTATTAATGATTGTTGTTTGCATTGAATTAAGTATTCTCTGGAGAGGAGAACTGAAACTCTAGTCATTGGCTCTCAGAAGACTGAGATTTGAAAGCCAACTGGTAATTTTGTGCATTTGCAATATATAGACACGATTTATATTCCAAAAGTTCCTATATTCAATGAACTTTTTTCGAGGAAAAAGTAAAGCTGGATCTCGAATCCTCTTGTGCATCGGTTAACTGTTCAAATGCTGATCATAAATTGGGATTGCTTGCTAGATATAATTTACAGATTTTGTGTTAGTGTGCAGTACCTGCTGATTTTTTTTTTTTTAATTTTGATTGACAAGATTGAAAATAAGGAGAAACTGGATAATATTTTTATGTTGCATTACAAGTCACAGTGACGAAAACTAAAAATATATTTTGGTTGTTTGAACTATAAAATATAATGTATCTTGGACTGCCAAAGTTTTGTTACTCCTTACTATTGTTATGACGGTTAAAATTCTTACCGTCGTTCTTCATCCCCAATCCCGATAATAGTGTTCAAAAAAAAAAAAATTCTACATACATTAATTGAAATCGAAAAATCAAAAATCCTAAAAATTGGTGTTATTTGAAATGGTGTGAGGAATAGGAAGAGATTGAGGGTTGCAAGAGGAAGATGAAGAGGAGGAAATATGAAGTTGTGTGAGAGGAAGAGAAAAAGATGGAATAGGAGTTTGGGTGTTTGAAACGGTGATATCCTCCCTAACACCACTTTTAAGTGATGCCCCCTATTCGTTCCAGTTCCTTCATGTGTCTTATATGCTATGTTTCACAAATATAAACACGGATACTGATCATACTCGATACAAAAAAAAAAAATTCAAATATGTACAATAGTGGTGGCATTGATGTTTTTCTTTGGAGGAAAGAAAACCTTAGTCCTTTATTTTGATTCCAACTTGGTAGTCCTTTATTTTTAGTTCCACATTGGTGGACCATGGGAAGCCAAGGCCTTTATATAAATTACCTTCCCATGGTCCACCAATGTGATTTCTAATTTTGGAAGAGTTGGTAATCTAGGAGTTTATGTCTATATTTCTAAATCAATATAGGAACATGATTGATTATAATTTTTTTTTATAAATTTTCATATATTTTTTTTAGGTTGTCTAGTTACATAATCCAGATTACTAAGTACACATTAACATTGCGTGAGTAACGTAAAGAAAAAAAAAAAAGAATCGACACTATCTATACGACTTTAAACAAGGGCAACTGGTCAGCATCCATGAGTTACTGGAAACCGACATTAGAACCAAAAACCTGTACTGTTATTTGAGGCAAATTAGGTTGGCAAGATATATTTATCAGGATATTAATTGTGAATGAGATTGTATTTGGATACTATTCAAAGCTTTGTATAAAGGCTTACTGTTAATGAACTGACAAAAGGATCAGGCTTAGACCATTACACAATATCCACAGTTGCTATGTCATAAGAGCATTCATTCACAGTGGAAGTGGTTTGAAGCACTATATCTTTTTTCAAAAGTTGTAGCACTTGGAGGCTGCGGTGAGCTTTTTTGCTCACACTTGAAAGATGCTAGCAAGCCAAGAGACTTTCCAAATTTGGACTACGTCTAACTCATTAATAATTGGGCTCACCAAGAGAAAATGGAAGAAAAAATAATAGAAAATGAGGGAGTAAAAGATGAGGTTAATTTGGAGTGTACCATTGTATACCAATACGAAGGGGGCATTCGAAAAGTAGTAATTTATACTATTTTTAAAAATTTTGAAGTATGTCCTTTCTTAAGTGAGTATGTAACTACTATGTCAAATTAGCCACTAGTGGAGATGGAGGCATCCGTCCCATCTGTCCGAGGTCGAATCGGAGTGCAAGCGTATTATTCTTTTCATTTAATAAAATGTTGGATTGCAGCATGAAGGTCCCGGGCATAAAAAAAAAAATTCTATGTCAAATTAGGTCTACTAAGTAGTTGTCAGGACTGAAATGTTTATTGAACTCAGTACGCAGTAATGTTTTACAACATCTTGAAATTGTTACACCAGTAATTGTCTATTGTAAGATTAGTGTACTTGATTTTTGGTATCATAATGCATTTAGTTGTTGGTTGAGTGATAATGTTGAGATAACAGTAGGAGACTAATCAAGGTTGGTCTTAGGTCCTTGTAGACAATAAAAATTAAAAACTAAAGACTGAGTTTGAATTTTCTCTTATGCAATTTGATAAAAGTTACAATGGAATAAATCATAAGGGGCATACTTAATGATTATGACATTGAATTTTCTCTTACGCAAGTGTTAATTTGTGCTTTTTGTCAGCAACTAAAATCTCAATTGTCGGTTGCTGGCTTAGTTAAGAGTAAGCTATATATATATTTTGCTATACAAATGAAAAATAGAAGAAAAAGATGCAGTTGCTGAACACCAAGTAGGAAAAATGTCCTCTGCCTTCTGTTTTAGGAATGCATATTTGCCAATTCCCAATTGCAGTTCGAAATATATAAAGACAGCCACACTCTCCCGATCCTTGTTAGCAATCACCCGAATAAAACTCGTATTATACGCAAACTTTTTTGTATCTTTCAGAAACATATAATGCTTGCATACTTTTCAAGGATTTGAATTAGTATGTAAATTTTGAGCATGTGAAATTTTAAACGCGTTCCGTATAAATTATTAAAAAAAATTGGCACAAAAAATGTGGTGGGAACTTGTTGACAACCTGTTTAAGCATGTGAAGTTTTTAGCCTCAATATTTTCATTAGACAAATATTTGTCCGAACTTTTTAACGTATTTTATTGTGCTGATTTATACTCGTACTTTTGTTGTCTTTGAATTTTTTTTTTTTCGTTTTCCGAATTGCTAACAAGGCTCCATGATGAGAGCCAGATGAACCGTAAGCTATGTACCATGAGAGAAGATGTTTTTGCATTCCATCATTTTGATATTATTAAAGTTAGAGATAGTGGACATGTTGACTGGGCCAATGGCGGAGCCAGAGAAATTTTTTAGAGGAGGTTGAAAGTAGTAGAGAGGAAAAAAAGAAAATTAAGAGTAAAAAAAGTACCATACTAAAAGATTTGAACTTGTATCAGTCATTACACAACATACTAATTTACCAATTGAGCTAACTTCAAACCTTGTTGTTACGTGTAATACTACATAGTTAGCTCCTTACTAAGCCCGGGCTACAGCCCATCCTAGTCCAGCTTATGCTCCGCCACTGGACAAGGCCGAGCAGACTAGAGATTAAATTGTTCTAATTTGAGCTAATTTTGGTTGCCTTTAATCTTTATTGTGGACTGATCCGGAAAGATCACCCGCAACCCTAACCTCTTCTTGTAGGGTTACGCTTGAGTCTGAGAGATTGTCCTAGCAGAAGTTTTGCCAGGCTTACTCCTGAGTCGGCCTGCACGTTGATTACTAATAAGGATCATTACACTAAGCTTTGTTTTGACCTACTGAAGTGTAGGCCATATTTAACAGTAAGACATTAGAATCGTGCACTATCATGTACTCTTTTTTCTCAGAGTTTTCCACAGTGCAATCGACAAGTTATGATCATGATTAGAATTAAGATTTAAAGGATATTTATGATGAACTAATTAAGAATGTTTTCTTTTAATAGTACTGTTATCTATAACTCAGTAGTACCAAGGTAGATGATGGCCCTAACTGTACGGTGCATTGATGGAGTGTGTATTTCCAACTGAAAGAGTGCCGGTTAGGTTTAAGGAAGGACTAATTAGCATTTAGACCCTAGATTTTATATTATAATTAGTTTAGAGTTTAAGTTTTTATATGTCCAATTGGAGAGTTTAGATCCTGAATTTTTTTGTTTTCTTCTTCCCATTATACTCTCCCTAACCTATATATGAAAATTTCATTATCAAATATGAATGTCCAATTGAAGAGTTTAGATCCTGGGTTTTTTATTTTTCTTCTTCACATTATACCCTCCCTAACCTATATATGAAAATTTCATTATCAAAATGAATGTCCAATTGGAGAGCTTAGATCCTGAATTTTTTTTTTTCATCTTAACATTATCCCTAACCTATATATGAAAATATCATTATCAAACATGAAATGAGGGTATAATAGAAAAAAAATAAAAAATAAAAATTCATGGTTTAAACTCTCCAATTGGACATGTCAGACTTAAGCTCTAAACGAGTATAGAACCCAGAATCTAAACACTAATTAGCCCTTAAGGAAACAATATATGTCTGCATTAATTAATATTTTTGCTGTCAAAATCTTTCTATGATTATCTATTTCTTACCAGGAACGGACGCAGGAATTTAAGAGTTACGGATCAATCTTATATATATATATATATATATATATATATATATATATATATATATATATATATATATATATATATATATATATATATATATATATATACATATATATATATATTTTTTTTTTTCAATCTTATATATATATATATATATATATATATATATATATATATATATATATATATATATATATATATGACTTGTTGTATCCGCACTTGTCCTTTAATGTGTCAGATCTTCTAATAACAATTAAGGTTCTGCTTTTATAAATTTCCTACACCACATTTGCGCTCCTTTTTACTAGAATCTCTGTTTGTTAGATTGGATTAGTTTAGTTAAAGTCATACACTTAATAATATGATTTATAAATAATTCAATATTTAATATTAATAAGAAAATTCTGATTTTAAAGGTAGAAAGAATACGAGCATAGAAAATTAATATTAAGAAAATATATTCAAGAGTATCATCATATTTTTGTAGATATGATAGGAGTTGTTATTTCTCAAGGCTATCAATCCTTACATTTGAGTAACAATCAGTTTTCGTATTTAGGAGAGATTATTATTGTTGAACCCAATGTCTACATTACATTTGCGAGTAAAAAAATAATTGAACAAACATTGAATAAAATAGTACTCAATGGTTCACAAGAGGCTGAATATTCATTCCATAATGACTTATTTGACCTAATGCTCTATAATATTTATTGGTTAAGAGTTGAATTTCCACTAATATAATTTTTGTTAATCCGCTTAAAATGAAAGTACCTGTCACTGTACCAAATACGTAGTAGAGTACTTATGATGACTGGTGAGGGTTGAGTGGTTGATTATATTAATTTCATTTGCTATAACTGGGATTTTACTTGAGTTGCTGAAACTTTCTGAAAGCCCATGTCAATTAGTTATTTATTAATATGTTTGTGAATTACAAGTTACCAATTGATATCAATTTCTGCTTCAATACATGGAAAGCAAGAAGATGTCAATAATTAACCCATCAAATCAATAAAGTCTACAAAAGCATGGAAAAATGAAGGTAAGACAAAAACGCATGCAATAACCTTTTTTTTTTTTAGTCAATTCGCCTACAAAAATTTAAATAAGAACTTAAAATAAGAAGGATGTGACCATACTGGAAATGTACTTATTTTTCTCTTTACTTCCTTAAAAATTCAAAAATCATATGCATGTAATCCATCGACTTTTTATGGTCAAAATTTAAAAATTAAGAACTAAGTTTCTCTAGGATTTTTGTTTTATTATTGTCATGAATATCATAGATTATTTATTTGATGTAATTATGTTGGGATATCCTGAGCTTCCTCAATCCTTGGACTATTAATTCGTACTGTGGGGATATAATTTAAAAATAAGCAAAGCTTTATTTAATTTTGTTTTGTTAAGAGAAATTTCCTAATGCAGTTTGTACTGCATTTTTTGCAACTCCTCAAACAAATAAATCTTTGTTGGTTTTATTTGAATAATTTTGATAAGAGAAATTTGTTGTATTTTTTACTTGTAGAAGAAACACATGTACGTCTCACTCACACTCACACTCACACGCACACTCACACTGACACTGACACTGAAAAAGTAATGTAGGCTAATAAAAATAAAATAATTATATAAATTGTTGAAACAGTAAACTGTAAATTAGGAGACCCCATCTACTGTATACCAAGTATATTCTTTCTATAAAATTATAGATCCCACTAATTGTAGGAATTATTTTTAAAATAGTAGGTCATACCGATATTTTTATAGGAGATGGAACAAATTTCGTACATAGCAAATATAATGACAGGTTTGCTCTCGTAAATTAGTGGTAAAGTTCATCTTTCTTCTCACAATTAATCTTAAGAGCATTCACAGTGTGAGAGATTTCAAGTGCTGAATTTTAACTTTAGTTAAATTTTGTAGCACTTGAAAGCTGCAGTGGGCACTTGTCCATACTTGAAAATTGTTAGAAAGCTAAGAGACATCCAAATTTGAAGCGTGGCATAGCTCCGCTACATTAACTAATAGGCCCACCAAATTAATATTTCTTATCAAATATGGAAGAAAATATAAAGAGAAAAAAGAGGAATAAAAAAATCTTAGCAATTATTGAAGGAAAATAAAAAGAAAAAATATATGAAAAATGTTAATTTGGAGTGTACCATCGTGTACTAATATCAATAAGACACTTCAAAACTAATAATTTATACAAATTTTAATAATTTAGAGTATGTGTTTGAAGTGTTACCACTGTGGATGCTCTAACCAGACATTTTATTGTTCACATATATCGTCAACCAATCATTACGTAGATTCAATTAAGCTACATGCAAAATAATCTCAATAAATCAAATTACACCTCCGAAAAGGCTTTTCTTCTTTAGTGGCGAGGTTTAAATGTTGCATCCAATAATACCAAGAATAACAAATAGTCGTAGAACACATTCTCAATTTTAAGTAAAACTAGTATATACTACAAAAAATACCCCTATTTTGCAACAATTTTAGTGCAACGCTTTTATGAATGTTGTCGGAACTATAATTTGCAACAGTTACGTAACTGTTGAAATAACCGTTTCTAAATTAAATATATTTGCAATGGTTATAGATTAACCATTGCCTAATACATTTTTTACAACGGTTCATAAACACTTGCTAAACGTTTTTCTTTTTTACAACAGTCAAGCAACAGTTTTATGAAAGTGTTATCAAAACGAGTTGAATGGACAACAGTTATGCAAGGGTTTAAGTATTTGTTACAAATTTATTAATATTTTGCAACGATTACATAAAGCCTTATAAAAAGGCTCACTGTTAGCAACAGTTGCACAACAATTTTTACAACCTATTATGAGTGGACTTATAAAAAGGCTCACTGTTAGTAACCGTTACATGTAATATTTTAGGCAACAGTTATCAACCATCATGCTTTACTCAATATTTATAATGGTTTGTTAATTGTTGCCAAATATATTATTGACAATACCATATAATCGTTATGCATTGACGTAAGATCCGTTGCATAATACGTTATTTGCAACTATTTATAAAATTGTTGCAAAAACCATCTATAACCGTTGTAAGAGGAATCTGCAACGCTTGAATTTACAATGGTTCTAATAACTATTGTAGAATGATTTTGCAACGGGTTATATTATTTTTGCAACAGTTTTCGACAGTTGTAAGACACCCTGGTTTCTTGTAGTGATATATGGACGAAAAAGGTACGTATTTTAATTGCCTTCAAAAAAATTTAAAAAAAAAAGTAAAAGGTACAGAAGAACAAAGTATATATTTTCTTTAAAAAAATTGTAATTATTTATGCCCTCGTTAAATTTAATGAACAAAATTTATTATTAAAGTTAGACATGTTTGAAAGGAAAAAAAAAAATAGATAAAGTCAATTTTTTATTATTATATAGTACTATGGATGAACAATTTTAATTAGTAAAGTTAAATAAGAATATATTTGAAGAATAAATTTACAGTGAAGTCAACATTTTTCTTTATTATATAGTAGTATAGGTAAACAATTTAAGTTATGAAAGTCAGATAAGAGCATATTTGGACAAAAGAATTATGGTGAAACCAATTTTTATATTATATAGTTGTATAGATAAATAAATAAAAAATCACATCTACATATATTCCTTGAAAATACAAGAATAGACAGGGGATTATACGCTAAAGTTCCACTTCTCACAGTTTATAAAAGCATCAGTACACCCTCTTTAAAGAAGCAGCAGAAAGAAATGAAGGAAGAAATGGCATTTTCTCCGTCCAAGAGTTCTAGTTCTCCGCCGCCGCTCCACCGGCGGAGTACCCGATCCGCCTCCACATCCGCACTCTCCCCCTCCCATACACCATTCCACCCCACCTCCTCCGCCGTCCCCTTCTCCTGGGAGCAGCTCCCCGGAATTCCAAAAATACCCCCGTCCAGCCACAAAACCCTAACCCTAACCCTAATTCCTCCCCCCTCCAGATCCAGGACCTACCCCTCCCGGTCCCTCCACCGCCGCCGCACCGACCCTCCCGAGCCCTCCGCCGCCGCCGCCGACCCCTTCGCCGCCGCGATCGCGAAGTGCTCCAGGGACCCCCCCGCCCAGCCGGACTTCTGGCGGGTCCGCCCGGTCCAACCCGGCCCCGACCGCCGCCGGTGGTCCATTACCGGCCGGCTCGGCTTCCTGGACCTCTACGGCTCCTGCAAGACCTCCTGCTCCGTCTCGGAGCCGGGCTTCCGGGTCGTAAACCGTCGGAGCTTGAAATCGGATCCGACCCGATAGGTATATAAATGATGGTTGGTCGAGAGTACGTATAATGGTCAATATTTAGTAAATCAAATAAATCAAAATTAAGTTGCTTTTGATTTTTTTTAATTATTAAATGTTAGATTGTGGTTTTAAAAGTGAGAGAATGGGTTCGTCAACTTGAAAGAGTTTGTTGTACCATTCTTTAAAATTATGTGCTCCTATATGTACTGTATATACACAACTGACAGCTGCGTATGTTTACGTATTATCAATTTTTTTTATTATTAAAAAGTATATATATATATATATATATATATATATATATATATATATATATATATATATATATATATAGCTTGTGATGGCATTTTTTTTTAGTTTTTTGGTTATACAATTAATAATTAATGTTTACATACAATGATTTAAATATTGTGAAATATATGTTCTTAATGTTGGTCTGGATGATGGATTTTGTTGCAACTAGTGGATTGAGTTACGTACATACAGACAGACAGACCTACGTATATATAAATATATGACATGAAGCAGTGGTAATTGCCAATTAATTTGGGGTTAGGTCTGGTTGGTGATGGCAACAGCTCCATTTGTACTGCAGTCTGGAAAAGAATAAGTGGGAGTCAACCGAATTAATGAACAAATATTCATGACAGAGTAGTAGGTCCTTGGAGCATCTTCAACCCTAGTGTGAGTGTGGAAGAAAGTTGTTGGCTCATATATAGAAATAACAAATTATCATTTAAAAAGTCATTCTCTAATGCAATGTTAAATAAGTTATGAAGTCGACATGATATAACATGAGAAAGACATTGTGAATAGTTGTCTAAATTTAGACGAAGTACTTGAAAATGACTTTATTTTTACATCATCGATTATGAATAAAAATATTTAGAAAAAAAAGAAGAAGAGAAGTTGTATTGGAAGTTGAAAAAAATATATCTATTTTATTGTCTTCTCTATATTTTTGCATTAGAGAAGATTTTTTTTAGTTCATTGTCTTGTGCCTCATGTCACATAGGAATCACATCATCTCCAGTACGGATTTCTAAACTTGAGCTTCTATTCTACTTATCATTGTACTTTAAATAATTTCTATCATAGTTGGTAAGAGTTTCTATGTCGAAATTGCACCCAAAAAAAAATTCTTTCATTCTTTTCCATTTCTATACTACGTGGCAACAAATGAAAGAATCAAGATAATGATATGGGGTCCAATATTAATTGGTATGAGAGATAAAATTTCTACGAGAGTTTCTATGTTTATACACGTAGAAAACTCTTGTCGAAACTCCCCATCCTACATCAATGCCACCATAGAAGTTAGGATAGAAACCACCACTGGGAGAAATTTTTCTAAAATGGATGTCTACCATAAAAATAGAGAATATAGAAACCCCATTGGAGATGGCATGAGAATTTCTAAAATTGAGTTTCTATCCTACTTGTCATTGTACTTAAAAAAAAAAAATCTATCATAATTGCTAGAGTTTCTATATATAAATTGCACACACAAAATATATTATAATTGGTATAGTTTCTATACAGAAATTAAACACACAACAAAATACTCTCAAATGATTCTCCATTTGTATCCTACTTGACAAATGAAAGGATCAATTTAATGATGTGGGGTCCAATATTAATTGGTACGAGAGATAAAAAATTATATGACAGTTTTTACATGCATGTAGAAACACTCATAGAAATTTTTCATCCTACATCAACGTCATATGGGATAAAAATTGAGATAGAAACCACCATTAGAAGTAGTTTTTTTTTCTAAATTGGATTTTACCATAGAAATAGGGGAGACAGGAAACCCTTTTGAGATGGCCTTAGACCTTGATGTTTATATGCTCCCTTCTTACATTCCCAAGAAAGAGAACATTCATAGATTATATATATATATATATATATATATATATATATATATATATATATATATATATATATGAAAATTATTGTACGTTATTTTTAGTTTTAAGATCTCATACAATATTAAAATTTTGTATTTAATCATGTCTTTATATTGTTCATAATAGTATTTGTCTCGTCCTAACCGTTGACTGTATTAGCTCTCTGAAATGGAGACATAAATGTAAATTTTAAATATTATATGATATCCTAAAATTAAACAAAAATTACGAGGGTTGTGTGATTTTGATTATTTTGTTTTATCATGACCAATCGAGAATTAGACTTATGACATTGTTATTTGCTTATATATTCTTCTCAACCGTCACCCAACCCTCCTACGACGATATTTTCGGTTGAGATGATTTCATGGACAACATGTATTGTCAGATGCATGTCTCTCGTGCTGGTTGTATTGTTTAATGCTTGCAACTCAAGAATTTCGGAGGACATGTGTGACTGCCGATATCAGAATAGAAGCAAACAACAATATCATAAGTCTTATTCTTGATTGTTCATCACAAAACTAAATATTCTAAATCATACAAATCTCACCATAAAAAACTAAATAACAGAATTAACACAACCTCACATATTTTTGTTTAGTTTCAGGGTCTCCCATAATATTCAAATCTTATATTTATGTCTCTATTTTGGACTATCAATTGACTTGAGCCACAAATACTAATATTATTCTTTTTCTATGTTTGGGTGCCAAATGAATTGAGCAAGAAAATAAAGTGACTACCATTGGAAAAAAAAAATTGAAAAAAATGATTTCATCCATCCAAGAAAGGATTTTTTTTTTTTTACATTCTTAAACACCGAAAAACATCAATAAAAATTATAATTTTTTCAAATGAAAAGAAATAAGAAATTGATAGATTGGACACAGTAAAGAAATGGGAGAGTAGCATGGAGTGTTTGGTGAGGCACGATGTCCAACTTCTTACTTAATAATAATCAAATACAAATTTAAATGAATCCTCAATATCTCAGCCAACATATTTTTTTTTTTTGGTGTCCACTTCTTAATGGTGTTTGGAGACATGCCTCCAAGGGGGTTCGAATCCACACCACTGCGTCGGAGTGCTCCACCGTTCCCAACAGAATACGGCCACTGGGACACCAACACGGTTGATACACACATGGAAACGTTAATTTTTCTTTACCAAAAATGCATGTGCACATAACATACAATATTTAATGCAGTTAGATTTTTTTTAATGCAGTTAGATTAAATTTGACTATTCCACGGAACAACAACAACAAAAAATAATAATTTTAATCAACAGAAAACTGCCCTTGCAAAATCTCGGACAAAGCTTTCCTTCTTCCTCTTGAAGATACCTTTTTTTATTAGTAGATCCTAACAAAAAAAAAAATCACTTTTGTTGGAGAACTATGCCAAGTCCTCAAAAGTTTCCTCAAATAGAATTCCACAATATTAATCAAAAGTTAGGAACAATCTTGATCGTAGAAAAACGAGCTTTTAAACCTAAACCATCCACAAAACTCAACTAGTTCAACGATATGCCAACAATATACTGCCAGTATTGTCGAATGAGCTAGCACACATATGTGCATAAAATTCACTGGCACGATTTCTGAATCTATGACATATAATGATGAACCGCACATATATATATATATATATATATATATATATATATATTTTTTTTTTTTTTTTTTTTTTTTTTTTATATATATATATATATATATATATATATATATATATATATATATATATGTTGTTGTTTTCCAATCTCGAATATGTCACTTCGATTCTTTTCAAACTTGTTTGATTTCTCGAACAGTAGTCAGTGGGCTTCGTAGTTGAACATAAGTCATGTGCAATACCATGCTCTCTTTCAAACTTTTTTTCCCCGAAGAAGGTACCATTGTATCTGTATCTGACTCTGACACAAAAAAGTTCCATTCTAAATTAAGCATAGATTTTTGTGATTTTGATACATGAGCTGCAGATGGAAGTTCATTCCCTTCGTTATAATTATATTTCACATACCTAAATGCAACTAACATTCAACATCGATCCCATAGTAGATATATCAGAAAATTGCAAAAAAGCATCAAAGTTTAGTAGAATTGTAGAAAAGGCATCAAGTTTTGAGAAATTGTGTTTTGAGCATCGAAACGACATTTCAATTGCCGTTTGCCGACGTCACCCCCTGTCATCCTCAGCTAACCATTAAACCAGAATAGATTAGGAAGTGGAGACTGGATTAACAAAGGAACGGCAATTAAATTGTCGTTTGCTGACGTCACCCCCTGTCAGCATACGTCAATCCATTTGCCGTTATTTTTATTTTTATTTTTCTTTTTCTTTTGCCGTATCGTTTTTTATTTAATTTTTTCATATCTCGGGCGCTGACGTCGAATGACGTCAGCTTACGCAAAGCAAATGTCGTCCGGGTTAATTTTTATTTTTATTTTTTACTGTGGGCGGGCAGTGGTAAAGTTTCTGTCCTGGTAAATGTGAGAAGAGTGCTGCTGTAGATGTAGAAGTAGAAGGAGAAGGAGAAGGAGAAGGAGGAATTGAAGGAGCAGAGAGAGAGGAGGAGGAGAGGCGGGAGAGGTAATTTTGTAAAAAAAATTTGTAGAAATTTTATGTAATTTGTACAAATTTTGTACAGTAATTTTGTAGAAATGATATTGTGGGAAGTAGTGGTTGTTTTGCACCAATTTTGTAGAAATAATTATGTAATTTGTAGTGATTGTTTTATATAGTAATTTTGTACAAATTTTGTAGAAATAATATTGTAGAAATAATATTGTGGGAAGTAGTGGTAATTTTGTAGAAATAATTTGGTACAAAATTTTGTAGAAAATTCATGTAATTTGTTAGAAATTTGTTGTAATTTGCTAGAAATTTTATGTAATTTGTAGTGATTGTTTTATATAGTAATTTTGTACAAATTTTGTAGAAATAATATTGTAGAAATAATATTGTGGGAAGTAGTGGTAATTTTGTAGAAATAATTTGGTACAAAATTTTGTAGAAATTTCATGTAATTTGTTAGAAATTTGTTGTAATTTGCTAGAAATTTTATGTAATTTGTAGTGATTGTTTTCTATAGTAATTTTGTACAAATTTTGTAGAAATAATATTGTAGAAATAATATTGTGGGAAGTAGTGGTAATTTTGTAGAAATAATTTTGTACAAAATTTGGTAGAAATAATTTTGTAGAAATTTTATAGAAATTTTGTAGAAATAATTTTGTAGAAATAATATTGTGACGTAAAATAATATTGTGGGCGGGTAGTGGTAAATGTATAAAATAATTATTAGAAATATTTGTTATGTATATATTAGAAATTATTAGTATATATTAGAAATTATTAGAAATTATTAGAAATAATTTAAAATAATTTATAGAAATTATTAGAAATAATATTGTGACGTAAAATAATATTTGTAGAAATGTCAATCCTAGGTCAAACAATAATGACATATTTCAGATGGCAACACAAAATCTCGTACGGCAATCGAAATGTCGTATCATGATGTCAACACAAAACGATGGCAACACAATAAGCTGTGGTTAAATTTAGTTAAATATAGTTTTAATTATGACATATTTCAGATGGCAACACAAAACGATGGACGTATTCTTGGTGGACCAACAACACCAACTATCCGTGAGGAGCGACGGTCCCACATTTCAGACCGCGTATTCTCAGGATCGGTAATTTTCATGCTGAATAAATTTTGCTTCTTAGAAAAGAAGTTATGAATTAACCAAAAATATTTTACAGTTATATGACTATCCTCCGAAGGTTAGATTCCGTGAGCATGGGGAATGGCGTCACGGTTGGGAGCTATCATTTCTCCAAAAGCAACTTGTGGAGTCATTTGGATTTTCCCACGTCGACGCAGTTCGTCTCAGACGTAACGATAGAGATCACATTTTAAGTTTGGTCGAGCGGTGGTGGCCGGTACGGAACACATTCCAGTTTCCGGTTGGTGAGATGACGATTAATTTGGCCGACGTGGCGATGATCTTGGGGTTACAGATTAACGGTACCCCTGTCTATTTTGATGAGAGTACAAATGTGGGTAACCTCATCAGGACCTATTTAGGACGTGATCCAGCACCAGATCAAGGTACCAGTGCTGGTATCAAGCTTACTTAGCTTCGTACCAATTTCCAGCATATTGACCACATCGGCTCGGAGTTTGTTACTCCAGATGACGCGCGGGTACGTAATACATATTTTGTACACTTGAATTGTTATATTCCAATTTAATACCAACAAATTTTCATGTAATTTTAGGTAATATGTTGCACCAGAGCCTACTTATTAAGCCTATGTGGGTGTCTTTTATTTTCTGATGGCACGGCAAACAAGGTTTCCGCTTACTTTCTTCCATTTTTCGAAAACTTGGGAGAGCCTTCACCATATGCCTGGGGTGCAGCAGTCTTGGAATATCTCTACAGTTCGATGACTACCTTTGTTTCTGTTAGAGAAGGAGAAAGTTTGCATCGGGATATCTCCGGCTGTGTGACTCTCCAGCCCCCTTGTCAAAAAACGATTTTTTTTGGGTCTACCGGCTCTACGTCCAACGTTTGGTACTCCAATTTCACCTCTTACCAATTCAGCTTCTGGAGTATATGGAGATGGAATCGCTTGCATACATGGCGCATATACCCTTTTAAGGTTTTCAACAGAAAATTGTTCAGGATAATAGTTTTCTACTTGCAAGTTACTAGATTGACAAGAAAAGTAAGCATGTACACATGGTAAAAGTGTATGCTGCTAGCGAAAACACGTACACGTTCTATTTTCTAAATCCACTATATATCGTCTACTACTTTCATGATCATATATTTCAAATTTATATGCATTGATATGCAGCATTTGAAAATGATGTATCTCTCTTTTAATACGTGCCATGCATCCTTGGACAATAGATCGTATCCAGGTTTTCAGCAAATTGTCTATATTTTTCATGCATAGTAATGATTTTAGCCCTAATGCCATCAAGCAATGTGGTGATTGGTTTATCACGCAAATTCTTAATCCAATTATTAAAACTCTCTGCAATGTTAGACGTGTTAATATCTAGTCTAGGACATGGTGCATAAGAAGTAATCCAATGTGAAAAGTTACGATTTTCATCGTTTGTCCCAACAATCCAATTAAAAACATTAATATTAGCAGATTTAATCTTTTCAAACCATTATGTCGCATCAACATCATCATAAGAGCGAGCAAGTTTATCTAACTATACTTGATATTGTCGTGTACTACTACATTGACTTCTCATATTCTGTTTAAAATGTTGAATGCAAAAAAATGTGGAGAGCTAGGAAAGATATCATGTATTCCACGAATTAAACCTTTTTGCTTATCAGATGTAAATGAGATAGCATCCCACCGATCAAAACAAGTTTCAAATGAAGATTTTAAACATTGTAAAAACCATGTCCACGATTCAGTATTCTCATTTTCAGCAATACAATAAGCAATTGGATATAATTGATAGTTAGGATCATGAGCACATGCTACAAATAAATTACCTTGAAATTTAGATGTAAGAAAAGTTGCATCAACACTAATAACGGGTAAGCAACCTTGCAAAAAACCATCTATGCATGCCTTCCAACAAATAAATATTCTTTGAAAAATATTATTTCCTACGGTTTTTTAAAAAATACTTCGTTCCAGGATTTGTTTCCATAATTGTAAAACCGTATTTTTCAAGACTACCGCAGGCATCAATATAACTACCATTAATTTTGAATAAGGCAAGTTCTTTTGCTCTCCAAGCTTTTGAATACGTAATGCACACTCGAAATTCTGTAAGTATATCTTTTACAATATTACAAGCGCTATAAGAATTATTGTCTCTAATTTTACCTATTACCTTTTCACAAATCCATTTAGCAGTAGCTTGTCGATGTTGTCCTTGTGGTAACATACCTGTGCAAGAATGTTGTGATACAAATGTCTCAATTATAAAAGTGTCGCTTTGACCAACTGCTTTAGCGTATACTCTCCAAGAACAATCTGAAGATTTGCATTTGTATACGATTCTTGTCGAATTGTTATGGTTGCTTTTAACACTAAAATTATGACAAATTGCAAGATCTCGAACAAAATTTCTAAATTCATAAGAGGAAGAAAACTCTCTATGCAAAAATAATTCAGGAGTACTACC
Source organism: Iris pallida (assembly GCA_029216955.1). Taxonomy (NCBI): domain Eukaryota; kingdom Viridiplantae; phylum Streptophyta; class Magnoliopsida; order Asparagales; family Iridaceae; genus Iris; species Iris pallida. The sequence goes on from JANAVB010040417.1 coordinate 7,525,562, forward strand.
TTGTGAAGGATGGTCGTCTTTCTGTAAATAATAGTCTAGATCTTCTACTAGGTCTGCACTATCATCACTACTTTCATTGTCAACATTTATTTGGTTGGAAGTACTAGCTCCAGAAAGTAAATTTTGGCTATTAAAAATAGGTGCACTAATATGAGTAATATTTGTGCTAATATTCCTCAGTGCTACGGTAATATAAATTTTTATACAAGATGCATCTACATTATTTTCAATAATAAATCTCCAAGATTCTTCACTATCTATTACTAAATAGGTATCTGTAAAAAAAAAAAATTACGAAAGAATAGTTAATAGAATAACGTTCTATAATAATATTTCTTATATTTTCAAATGAAATACTTTGATAAGTAGAAATAAGATTAGTTGTGCCACCTTCGTACGATAATCCGTTTAGAACACCTCCGTGATAGCAGATTAATGTGAGTGTCTGATCCATGAATTCAGCTGGATATATCAATAATTAAAAAAGAGACTATAATATTTTACTATTGTTGCTCCAGAAAGAAGTAGCCTGCAAAGTATATCGTTGATCCTCAAGTTGGAAGTAGATTAAAATTGACATCTTTGTTGCATCCAGAACGAAAGTAGACTGCTGCTGTAGAAGAGTGCCGGATGAGATATGGGAGAAAAATTTGATGGACAAAATTTTTTGGTGTAAGATGAGAAAAAATGGTTCTGACTACCACCACTATATATAAGTTTGTTAAAAAAAAAAAAGAGCCGTTGGCAAAAGATCCGTTGGCAAAAAAAAAAACCAAAAACGGCAATTTATATGCCGTAAGCTGACGTCAAATGACGTCAGCGTAAAAGTTTTCTTTTTTAATTTCGGCAACAAAAACAGCAAAGGAAGGAAAAAAAAAAAACAAGAAAACGGCATTCCAAATGCCGAAAGTTGACGTCAGATGACATCAGCAAACGACATTACTATTGACGCCTACCCCCTAATCCTTTTGACCATTATTAATTAACTTGTAACCCAGAAAGGGCTGTCGTGACGTCAACAAACGACAATTAAAATGTCGTTTCGATGCTCAAAATGTAATTTTCCGAAACTTGATGCCTTTTCTATAATTCTACTAAACTTTGATGCTTTTCTTGCAATTTTCTGTAGATATATTTTCGATCCCAATGCAATAGTTGGATATATCTCAATATGCTCCCAAAAGTATACTTCTTGACAAATCTAATGTACTGTCACTCTACCTATTTGGAAATATGCCTAACACTTAATTATTACTCAAGGAAGGAGGTATGTACATTTAGAGACCATCGTCCCTCCTGACTTATAAAAATTTTAAAAAAAAAATTGTAAACTTTTGAAACATATAGTCGATGGCGAAATCGATTTGGGACTGAGCTGGGCTCCAATCAATCCTTTTTTTTTTTTTTTTTACACGAGTCGGTCTACTTTCCAATCCTCAGTCCACTCCAGCTCAAATTTCTGGCTCCGTCCTTGTATATTTTTTATCTCCCTCCCTAAACATTTATGAGAACATGTGCTTATGTTCTTGGCTCGCTCACCACTCAATTCCGACTCTGTCCATGTGTACCCATAGGGCTTATTTGGTAACCGGATTTCACTATTTGGATTTGGATTTGGGAATCCTCCAAATCCAAATCATGGATTCCAAATCCAACTCCAACCAAACATAGAATTTGGATTTATGATTAATAATTAAATTATAGTCATGATCAATAATTAAGCTATTAATTAATTATGATTAATTATAGTTATTATTATTTATAAAATTAATAATTAACCATTAGTAATTAACGATTAGTAATTAATAATTAATAATTGACGACTAGTTATTATTAATTATAAAATTAATAATTAATGATTAGTTAATTTTAAATAAATAACGATTAATAATTAATAATTAACGATTAATAATTAATAACGATTAATTATAATTAATAATTAACAATTGATAATTTTTTATTAACGATTAATAATTATAAATTATAATTATTGATTAATAATTAATAAATTAACGATTAATTAACTATAAATTAAATATTTTAAAAATATTAATTATAAATAAATATTATTATGATTAGTATATTATTAATTAATTATTATAAAATATGATTCTAATTGTGATTAAAATATTATTAATTAAGATTATAATAAAATAGTTATTAACAATTATTAATTAATATTATAATAATAATAATAAATTATTAATATGATTATAACAAAATTAACTAATTAACTAATTTTAAAATTAATAATACTAAACATAGGATATGATTATTAATTAATATGATAATAATACTAATAAATTATTAATTAATATAATAATAATAATAATATAATAATACTAGTAAATTATGATTATTAACTAATTAACCAATTATTAATTAATATTATCATAATACTAATAAATTATTAATTATGATTATAGCAAAATTAACTAATTAACTAATTTTTTTAATTAATAATACTATTTTTTATTAATTAATAATACTAATAAAATAGTTATTTTTTTATTAATTAACTAATTTTTAACGAAATTATTCAAGAAGAAATATTTTTAACGAAATTATTAAAGATTAACTAATTTTTAATTTACTAATTTGTAACAAAATTATTAAATAATAAATATTTTAACAAAATTATTAAAGAATAATTATTATTTTCCTCCAAAATCCAACCAAATTCAAGTTTTGGATTTTGTCATACTTTCTATATCCAAATCCATCTCCAACCAAACATAGGATTCCATGGATTTGTCTCCAAATCCATAAAAATTCAAATTCCATCTCCAAATACGGTTTACCAAACACACCCTTATCGTATTTGTATCCTTATTCGTACAACATGGATCATGAGTTAGCTAGAGTCAGGGATTTACAACATGAAGATACAAATGATAAATGTGTATTCGGGAAAAAAGAAAAAAGAAAAAAGAAAAGAAAACTAACCTCTCTGAAATCATTGTATAAGCACCTCAAGCGTGGGCTCATGCCTTTGAGCAGTCTAACCTACCTAGGACACAAATGTGTCCTACAAAGCCAAAGCCCTCCATGTGGCTTGTTACAAGATTAATGCAATTCTAACATGACACAATCTTTGTCAGAAGAAAATACGTAAAGGTAGCAGGCTGTACTGCGAGAAGCTTACCACTCCCATGCAAACAGTACCCCCAATGCAAATTGTCTCCTTTTATTTCTACATTTCTACCAAGGGGAGTAACAATTGTGGTTATATTTACATTTACTGTATTTTTGTTTTAAGATGTCCCAAGTTACGTGCACGACTTTTGTGCACATTGCGTTGTATGCATTTTGAACCCACTGTCCCCAACATGGACAACAGATATAGAATTCTCAATTGGGGTGAGCTAGGTTAGGTTAGGATGGACTAGCCATGAATAAACTCATATAAAAAATTAACACAAAAAACATATGAAAAAAAAAGAACAAAAAAAAATTTTGAGGGGAGGCTGTAACCCACCCCAGCCTAAAGGTAGCTCCGCCTCTGACCCCTAAATACGTTTCCATAATTTAATCCACTGATCTTCCGTTAGACAGTCAGAATCTTATATCTCTTCCTTAATAACCACAAAGATCACTAGAAGTCGGCTCCTTGTTGAATAGAGACAATGAAATACAGTATATATTCTACTTCCAATAGCAAGAAACAAATTAATCAGCCCTTAACTTGTATTCATACCATTTATTTAGTGTGTCTTCACATGCTTTAACATTATGAATGCTCTGCCATATCTTTGAATAAGAAACAAAGAGAAGCAGACAAGTCATATTTATTTTTCAGTACAGATATGGTTGGTATATATAACTGGATCTACCTTTTCCTTTCCATTAAGAGAGGTTGAGTAGAAATATATGTACTACTAGCTCTTACTCTTACTCTTACTCTATTTTGCATGAATAATTAGGACATGAATAGGGAGAAGGGGTACAATGTAGTCACCTATGTCGGTCGAATACAGATACGGACATTGAGATAAATACAAACACCATATTTTCATGTAGGGTTGAGCATTAATCGGCTTTGGACCGAGAACTAAATCGAACGAACCGGATAAGATAATCGGTTCGGTTTGAAAAAAAAATCTGATCAGTTACGATTTTAAAATTTTTGTTATGGATTTCGGTTTCGGTAGACTTATACAACTACTAAATCGGGATAGTTTTAGGGTCTGACATATACATGGATATTAGGATTTGAGTTTCCAAATTGATTCTCGAAATCACTGCTCAAGTAGGCTAATGAACAGTGATTTCGAGACCCAAATCTTAACATTGGTCAATTTCGAAAAGCAATAATTATATGTATGTCTTTGATAATTTAACCATTAGTTCAACTTTGGACCAAACTTTGAAATACAACAAACATACATATATAACAAATCGAGTAGACTGAATAAAGTGAATCGTTTATCGATTCAGTTCGGTTTCGGTTATGACTAATTTCGATTCGATATCAGTTTTGGATTTTTAGAATTTCTATTTATCCAATCGGTTTTGACTATTTGGGTTCGGATGTTTCAACCGAATAAACTGAATGCTCACCCTTATTTTCATGTCGGTGCAGAATCTCTCTTACATCTCCGCATAATATCTGCTGCATATATCTTGGGATATCTGAGGACAATAGGTTTTTTGCGACATGTTTCTTGGATCCTTATGTGCAGTATCCTCCCTTTCACTGAGATATTTTAGATACTTGCTAGGGTTTGGTGGTGAAAACAAAAATGCTTCAGACTGACTGCTAGGACCCCCATCTATCTACTTTCTACAGGTTGTCGTCGCCACGACAGGGTCTCGTCGGTGGTGGCGGCAGCGGTGGTGGTGGTGGTTGTGGTCAGGGCCGGCCCTGGGGTAAGTCGGACAAGTCTTGGTACTTGGACACCCCCCTCTGCTAGGACAACTCTCATGCTCAGCATTATCCCACCAAAGGTTAGGATCACGAATGAAGGTTAGGATCACGGATGACCACCAGGACTAGCTGACAATAAAGATCAAGGGACAACCAAAATTAGCTCAGGATAGAACAACCCAATCCTCCGGACCGGCCCTGGTTGTGGTGCTCCTAACTCTTCGTATTGACGTGCATCCGCGTGTGGAAAATGTGCCTAATTTGTGTCTAGGGGATTTATTTTCTCAGGTGTATGATCTGTCACAAATTGTTGCATGTTGGTATCGGAGAAACATCCATTATAGTCATCATACCTATATATAATTATGGTTATTTCATAGAGACCACCCATTGAAAATGAGTGATATACGCAGAAGAACAACAATTAATAGCATATAGTTTTCATAGGAATGTGTCCTAATTGATAAAGCTACTTTTTTTATAGTGCATATGTATTGTTTTGTTTCATAAGGAAAAAAAAAATAAGTAAAAGAAATAAAACTTCCCGCTTTTGAGGTTCATGGTGCGTAGCTAGGTGGATTGCCATTTTTTCACGTAAACTTGAAGAAATATTTAGTGCCTCCTCTTTCCTGACAACGATTGACATGCAATAACAAAGTTCAAATCAACTACAGTTGAGTTGAATAACAAGATCTCTTTCAATTGCACACTGATAATATATTTATCTCCATATTACATAATTGTAAGTTTAAAAAAAAGGGATATATATATATATATATATATATATATATATATATATATATATATATATATATATATATATATATATATATATATATATATATATATGTTTGTTTCTACTATTGTGACTTTTAAGATGAGTAATATTGTAGGAGCATGTAATGATGTTGGCATGCATGAGGTTGTTCTTGTGTTAACTAAGTATGATAGTTTGTTAACAAGTATGATACTGAGAACAAGTCAATGAACTCTTGAGTTCCCTATTTTTAAAATTGGATCATGAAAGGCCGTTGGATGAAACTCATGTGATCTCTTTATTTTCTCAGCCGTGAAGTCTATTTGAATTTTTAGATCAGTTTTTTTTTTAAAATTTTTATTTAGGATGTCCACTTCTTACTGGTGCTTGGAGGCATGTTTTCAAGGGGGCTCGAACCTGCGCAACTGCGTCGGGGTGTTCCACCGTTCCCAACGGACTACGGCCACGGAAACTCTTAAACATCAGGTTTTAAATGTTAGTCCCGGGGCTTGATCGAAGATGAAAAACAGATGCAATCGAGATCTGAGATGTCACACAAAAACTTTGCAGTGATCAAACTCAAGATCTACGAATGTACAATAAAACAAATAGCCAAATTACAATCTGAAGGAGGGAAATAGAAAAGAGAAGATCTCTCGTTCTTCCTTGCAAAGGTGTTGCAATTGGGACAGAACGAGTTACAATAATCTGAAGGAAGACTAGAAGAAGAACAGTTGCTGGGGTTTCAAAACACCGTTGCTCAAAGCAAGATTCGTCCCACACGATCTGCTTCCAGGAACCAGCAAGTTTGAAGAACTTGTGGAACGCTCGAAGTCACCTCTGTTCTGACTCCTCGGATGGACTTGCAATGGCGGCAGCAACTCTCTCTCTCTTTCTCCTTTTCTGACTTGTAATTTTCGTAGTAGTCACAAAGGAGGACGGAAGAGAGTATATATAGAGAGAGGGTGGAAACCCTAGCCGCCTCTTTAGTTATGGAAAGATTGAATCAAATCCCAAAAGATAGCAACGAGATTTAATTCAAATCCCACGAAATTAATTCAAATCCCACAAAGATAGGAACGAAATTAATTCAAATCCCACAAAGATAGGATCTGAATTAATCGCATTGATTCATCCTTTCCATAACCGATTTGAATCTGCACAGTCAGCGAATCCCTCCATGCGGCAGCAGCAGCAGCCTAGCCGCATGAGCCTAATGGCCGTATGGACCGCATGAGCCGTATGGACCGCATGGACCGCATGAGCCGTATGGACCGCATGGACCGCATGAGCCGCATCATGAGCCGCATGTGCCGCATGAGGCCGCATATGAGCCGCATGCCGCATAAGACCGCATGGCCGCATATGAGCCGCATAAATACCGCATGACTGCTGACGTGCTAAGTGCAAAGTGCGCCAACAAAACGCCACATTACGCCTCATGAGCCCATGAGCCCGAGTCCGAGTCCGAGTCGCTAAGCCCCTTTGGGGCTTAGCTCCAAATGGAATTAATCCAAGAGAATGACAAAAGCATTAATGCTTAATCCTTGGAGCCTTATTCTTACCTTCTTGTAAAATCACCCACATGATTCCCTCCTTAGGGTCACCACCCCATGTGCATCTCTCAACAACACACCCAAGTATATATGTTGAGATAACTCATGGTGCATTTTCGATGTGGGACTAAAATTTACAAGGCATGTTGAGAGCAAGCTCTCTCCATGTAAAGAAAGTACCAACAATCTCCCACATATCACAACATATATATGTGTCCAGGGTTGAGCGTTTCCCACAGTAACTGTCTATTTTGCATTAGGATAGATGTCGCTGACGACTTGAATCTTCCCGCATGGGTTAAATAACAATGTGATACAAGAATGGACTACGCCTTGAATTCTGCACCACAATTGTAATTTTTTCCACTCACAAAGTGTAGTTCGTGTGCTTCTGGCTGCACATTAAAGGTCCTGTGCCAGCCTGGTTTCAGTGTATAATTTTGGGCGTCTACAAGTTTACCCTCAAGAGACGGCCTGATATCTCTTTCCATACACTATAGGTGAGTTCTTTATTAAAGAGATATGGCATGAAGCCTTGCGCTTCCTTGCGGTGCTACGCCGCTATGACATGGCCTGAAGCCGAGGCATTACCCCTACCTGGGAACCTCATCGTAGTGTCATACTACTGTAGCATGAGGTCACAAGCCTCTTTGTAGTGCCAAACTACCCAGCATGAAGCCTAAGGCTTTCTTGCGGTGTTACGCCGCAACGACATGGCTTGCAATGCCGAGGCTTTACCCCTACCTGGGTACCTCATCGTGGTGTCGTGCCACTGTAACATGGGGCCATCTTCCCCTTTGTAGTGCTGTCTACAACTCTTTAATTATGTCATACAGTATTAGGCTACCTGCCTATTTGCGGTGCTACGTCGCTGTGACTTGGCTTGCAAAGTCGAGGCATTACCCCTACCTGGGAACCTCATGGTGGAGTCATCCCACTGTAGCATGGAGATTCACTCCTTGTAGTGCTGCTCTACCGTGCTTCCTGTAAAGCACACCAGACATTCACTCTGCCTGAGAACTCATTAAGGCGTTTAAGCCAACCTTCTACAGGATCTATTTTTCCGCAAAAAAATACATAGTAGACAACAGTGGTTATGGGTCCGTATCCCTTCCATGTTCCAGAGAACAAGTACCCACTGTTACCTGATAGTTTTCCAGTCAGTGATCCTCCTTTGAACCAAAAGTTAGATGCCTAGTAGATTTCTCTTTGAACTAATAGCATAAAACTTTATGGTAGGATTACAAAGACACACTATCAGAATGCCTTCAAGCCCATTTTACAAGCTGTGTCCTCGACCAACTGGCGCTTGAGGCCCTTTGTGAACGGATCTGCCAGGTTCTCCTGACTCCAAACATCAACCACTGCAAGTACACCTCTTTTGATAAGATCGTGTACTGCCATGTGCTTCAACCGCACAGTCCTCTTCTTTCCGTTGAAGAGGTCATTTGATGCCACCGCCGCAGTCGCCTGGTTGTCATAGTATATCGGTATCGCCGGTATCTGAGCCCCAACCACTGGAAGATCATACATGAGCTCCCGAAGCCATTCTGCTTCATCTGCTGCAGTTTCAAGTGCATAGAATTCAGATTCCATGGAGGAACGAGAGAGTATAGTCTGCTTCTTCGACTTCCACGATATAGCAGCTCCACCCAAGAAAAAGACATATCCATCTGTGGATCTCTCGCTTTCTACCTCTGAACACCAGCTAGCATCACTGAAGCCTTCTACTACTGTCGGATATCCGTTGTAGTGCAGTGCATATGTCTGAGTTTTCTTGAGATATCTCATCACCCGCTTCACAGCTTTCCAGTGCTCAACCCCTGGGTTGCTTGTGAACCGACTCAGCATTCCTACGGCGAAAGCTATGTCAGGCTTTGTGGCAGTGGTTGCGTACATCAAACTTTCGATAACGCTAGAATACTCCAGCTGCCTGACGCTTTTCCTTGAATTTGGCTTCAGCTTCTGATCACACCTGTATGGCGTATCGATCCCTGGAAGATCCTTATAACCATAGCGTGTGAGCAGCTTCTCAATGTAGTGAGATTGTGACAGCGCTACTCCAGTGTCTGTCCGGATGATCTTAATGCCCAAGATGACATCTGCATCCCCCAAGTCCTTCATACTGAACTTGGTTGAGAGGAACTTCTTGTCTCTGTGACACAGCCTATATCCGTACCTAGGATTAGCATGTCGTCCACGTACAGACAAACGATGACTTCTCTTCCATCAGCGAACTTTGTGTAAACACATTTGTCTGTCTCGCTGACTCTGTAGCCGTTTGACCTAATAACTTTGTCAAACTTCTCATGCCACATCTTGGGAGCTTGCTTCAAACCATACAATGATTTCACCAACTTGCGGACTTTGTCTTCAAGACCTTTGACGACAAATCCATCTGGCTGTTGCATGTAAATCTCCTCGGTCAGCTCCCCATTCAGGAATGCTGTCTTTACATCCATCTGATGTATCACCAACTTATGTATAGCTGCTAGAGCGATTAACATCCTGATGGTGGTCATCCGAGCTACTGGAGCGTATGTGTCAAAGTAGTCTATCCCCTGTTTCTGAGAAAATCCCTTGGCTACCAGCCTGGCCTTGAACTTGTCAATAGTTCCATCTGCCTTCATCTTCTTCTTGAAGATCCATTTACATCCGATGGACTTTTCTCCTTCAGGTAGATCTACCAACACCCATGTGTTATTGGAGGTGATAGAGTCAAACTCGTCATTCACTGCCTCCTTCCAAAAGATAGCATCTCTGGTCTTCATCGCCTCATCATAGGTAAGCGGATCTGCTTCCACATGATAGGTGACAAAGTCATCTCCGAAATCTTTCGGTCTCCTCGCTCGCTTAGCTGACGGCTCTGCGAGTTCTGGTACAAGAGTTGTTTCCTCAACAACAGCTTCTTCTTGGACTACTGGCTCATATGAGATTTCAGTTTCATTTGCTCCTACATCATTTTCCGGAATGTCCGAAAGAATAATATTTTTGTCTTTTGCAAACTTGTCTTCAAAGTATTCAGCAACGCGAGATTCGATGATATGATTTGACTCAATATCAAGAAATCTCCGAGCATCACTCTTCTCGGCATACCCCAAGAAGATCGCCTTCGTAGTCCTTGTTCCTAGCTTCTGAATCTTCAGATCTGGGAGCTTCACATACGCCAGACACCCCCACACTCGAATGATATTCAAGTTTGGTCTGACTTTGAACCAGAGTTCATGAGGAGTTACGTCCGAAGTTGCATATGGCACTCTATTTAGAATAAAAGTGGCCGTCAATGCAGCTTCTCCCCAGTAGCATTTAGGAAGACCCGCGGTTAGCAGCATTGAGTTCATCATTTCTGTCAACGTTCTGTTCTTCCTCTCTGCTACTTCCGTTGGATTGAGGAGAGTATGGAGCAGTAGTCTCACATATAATTCCATGTTCTTTGTAGAACGATGCGAATTCATGAGACCTGTACTCCCCACCTCGATCACTCCTTAACCTCTTGAGTTGTTGTCCAGTCTGCCGTTCAGCTTCGGCCCTGAACTCTCTGAACTTCTCGAAAGCTTCGTCTTTAGACTTGAGCAAGTAGACGAACGCGTATTTTGAGAAGTCGTCGATGAAGGTTATGAAATACTTCATCCCGGCCTTCGTGGAGAAATGTTTGAAGTCACAGATATCGGAGTGCACCAACTCCAGAAGATCTGTGCTTCGATTGACCCGATGAAAGGGTTTCCTTGTGATCTTCGTCTGAGCACACACCTCACACTTCTCCACCTTACCCCCACATTTGGAGATAAGTCCTAGACTAGACATTTTGTTAATTCTTTTACAATGAACATGTCCTAGTCTATTATGCCACAACTCAAGAGAATAATCAGAAAATGCAACTGCATTAATGTCTTCAAACTGGTTAACAAGCTGAATTTTAAACATTCCTTCGGTTTGATAAGCCTTCCCAAAGTATGTTCCTTTCTTGGACATCACCATCTGACCAGCATTGATGTCCATCCTCAAGCCTGCGTTGCAGAGCAGGCTCCCAGAGATCAGGTTCTTGGCAATCGCTGGAACATGCTTCACACCTTGAAGCGTCAGAGTGTTCCCAGAAGTGAGTTTCAGTTCCACGGTCCCGATCCCCAGAACTTCAGCTTGGGCCTGGTTCGCCATGACAACCTTTTCAGATATTGGGTACGTGACGAACCATTCCTTGTCAGAACAGACATGGCAAGTCGCACCAGTGTCTATCCACCAGTCAGAGTCAACCCCCACAGTTGTGACCTGTCCGATCATAGCAACAATGTTAGAAACCAATGAAACCTTATTAGGCTCACCTTTCTCTGATTGTTTAGGCTTAGATCTGCATTCACTCTTGTAGTGGCCTTTTTTGCCACAATTGTAATAAGTCACGTGGGACTTAGTCTTCTGTTGCTTGAAAAAATGACCCTTCACTTTTAGATTAGTGAAGTCCTTCTTCTTGGGATGAGAAGCCGCCTGCTTCCCCTTTGGATCTCTCGTCTGCACAAGATTGGCTTTAGCCAACTGTTTGGACAGAGTGTCCACCTTCTGTTGGGAACGCATCTCGTCCTCAACATGGATCTCTTGCAGTAGATCTCCCAAGCTAATGTCTAGCTTCTTTCTGTGCATCCTTGCATAGAAGGTACTCCATCCAGCAGAAAGT